>OZ005740.1:120540993-120993932 GCA_963930735.1 Dioctria linearis | reverse complement strand
CTTGTCTATTTGGATGACATAATAGTAATCGGAAGGACATTCATGGAACATAAAAACAACTTACGAAGACTCAAAGATGCAAAATTAAAGCTCAGTGCGAGTAAATGTGCTCTATTTAAAAAAGAAGTTAAGTATTTAGGGCACATAGTTTCATCACAAGGAGTAAGAACCGATCTAGAGAAAATAGAAGCCGTCAAAAATTGGCCAGCACCAAAGGACAAACATCAATTACGGAGTTTTCTTGGTTTAGCTACCTACTACAGACGATTCGTGAAAGGTTTTGCAGATATAGCAAGAAGCCTACATCAACTTACCGAAAAGGGAAAGCCGTTCATATGGTCGGATAAATGCAACGAAAGTTTTGAAAATTCGAAGCAACAGCTCTGTGAAGCTCCAGTACTTCACTATCCAAAGCTGGAAAAAACATTTATATTAGACACGCATGCCAGCAATGAAGGTATTGGTGCAATGCTTTCTCAGGAGGAGAATGGTCAAGAAGTTCCAGTAGCTTACTATAGCAAAGCACTTTCAAAGTCAGAGAAAAATTATTGTGCTACAAGAAAGGAGCTACTTGCCATTGTAAGTTCAACAAAGCATTTTCATAAATATCTCTACGGGCAGAAATTCATCCTTCGCACCGACCATGCAGCGCTTAAATGGCTTCTGCAGTTTAAGAATCCCGAGGGACAAGTGGCGAGATGGATAGAGCGACTCCAGGCTTATGATTTTGAAATACAACACCGAAGAGGTCGTATCCATGGAAATGCAGACGCCCTTTCACGACGTCCATGTAAACTTGAGTGCAAACATTGCACCCGAATAGAAGAAAAAGAAACAACAGCAACTATACAGTTGGTAACCGTGGAGCCATCTACAGGTTGGGACAACGAGGACCTACGAACAGCACAACGAGAAAAACCGGACATTTCACCTATTCTTGCTTGGAAAGAAGGCATGGAAAGACCAGACTGGAAGGATATTTCGGAACGGAGTGAGAAGCTGAAAAGTTACTGGGCTCAATGGAACTCTCTTCATGTTGAATGTGGTATATTAAAACGCAAGTGGGAAGCACCTAATGGCGAATCTTTCCGAATGCAGATAGTCGTGCCGGCATCAAACGTCAAAGATGTTCTAGAAAAAATGCACGGTGGAACCTCTGGAGGACATTTGGGAGTGAACAAAACCATTTCCAAAATACATGAAAAGTTTTATTGGTTACATATGCGAGAAGATGTGGAGGAGTGGTGCCGCAGATGCACTGTCTGTGCTGCTTGCAAAGGGCCGCAACACAGAAGCAGAGGAGAAATGCATAAGTATAATGTCGGAGCCCCCTTTGAAAGGATAGCTATAGACATCGCTGGACCTTTTCCAGAAACGGATGGCGGTAACCGTTATATATTAGTTGCCATTGACTATTTCAGTAAATGGCCTGAAGCTTATGCAATCCCTAATCAAGAGGCAACCACAGTTGCGGAACAAATAATAACGAATTGGGTCAGTAGGTTTGGTGTGCCTCACGAACTTCATTCGGACCAAGGACGGAACTTCGAATCGCGGACTTTCCAGGAGATGTGTAAAATGTTGGGAATAAGAAAAACTAGAACAACTCCTCTACACCCACAATCTGATGGCATGGTAGAGCGCAGAACATTGATCGAGCATCTAAAGAAAGTAGTTGACTATCATCAACGCGATTGGGATCGACATATTCCTGTATTCCTAATGGCTTATAGATCAGCCGTTCATAGTACTACCGGACAAACCCCAGCTAAAGTCATATTCGGAAGAGAGATGCGTTTACCTAGCGACCTCAAATTCGGTACCCCCAGAGGTGAACAAAAGTTACCAGAAGACTACGTATCGGAGCTCAAACAACAATTAGCCGATGTACACGAGGCCACGAGGACGAAATTAGCAACAAATACTGATCGGATGAAGACCCGCTATGACTTAGGCGCTAATTCCGCAGGATTTAACGAAGGTGATCTTGTTTGGCTGTACAACCCGAAACGACGTAAGGGACGTTCTCCAAAATTGCAACAACACTGGGAAGGACCATATTCAGTAGTAACTAGAATTAATGACATGGTATACAGGATTCATATGCAACAACAGCACCAAACGCAAATAACCCTTTGTATTTGGGGCGCTTATTGCATCTAGAGACTCTTTCTGAGCATTTTATTTTTTTTGAATACCGTCACTTCTACGAGTAGTTTTCACTCACAGAATACCTTGGTATTCATGTGTCCTACCTCAGTTCAACTCTCGACAAGAAAACAAGAAAACGACAAGAAGTTTACTAAAATTTTAATCAATTTATAATGTGTGTAAGAGCGACACTAAAGAGAAGTTTGTGCAGCAAGTAGGAATTAAATAGAAGTGACTGTAGAGCAATGTCATCTGATGGCTGTGATTTATCATTACGGTCTTATTCCAATGGGTTTTGCCCAAATCCACCACGTTTGTCTCCAACGTTCGGGTCGCCAGTAATTGCAAAGCACTAAATCGTTTGATGTTGTTAATTGCTATAACGTTATCAGCACACTTTTGCACAAGTTTTAATAATATTTAGCTAAGAAGAAAAAGTTTTAATAATATTTAGCTAAGAAGAAAAAGTTTAAATAATATTTAGCTAAGAAGAAAAAGTTTTAATAATATTTAGCTAAGAAGAAGTAAAACAAGATTTAATAATACTTAGCTAGTAAGTAAAAAGGGTAAAGGTTTAATAATATTTATCCAAGAAATAGCAAGTAAAAATTCAATTATACTTACCTAAGACAGTAAAGTAAAAAGACCAATCCGAATCAAACAAGGTCATTACAAGAAGCATGGTTAGCAAGAGAAATAGAATTCTTTTCGTACTGAAGCAAGATTTAAGCTAAGTTTTTTTGTAAAATTTAAGACAATTATCGATAATTTTTTTTAAATTATATTCACAAGCGACATCCCAAGTAGCAACAAGGGAACAGTTTAAGTTAATTAGCTATCTCGCAAGTGGAAGTTTTTACATTGCTATTGGTGCGCTATAAATATCTACATAAAAGAAAAAGAAGTAGTACGAAATACAACGCCTCATTTACACACTATCATAGATCGTTAAGACGCTTAAGGCTATAGGCTAGTATTTTTAGGAAGAAGCAAGTGTCTAATTGAAATCATATGAAAATGTACAGGAATAGCTATACGAGGCATAGTTAAAGTAAACAAGGTTGTTCAATGCAACCGGAAGAAATTAAATTTTGAGGTTAAGTCATCAAAGGAGTGCCTTTCCATATCTATAGAGAAAGCAAAAGGTTTTATACAGTATAAAAAAAAAAAAAAATATTTAGTAATTTTTAGTGATATTTGCAATTATAACGTGAACATGAATCGTTGAGGGTTTTATTCTTCCTTCACTATCCTGGCGCCCTCTTGCACACAGGTCGTATAGGTCCGCGCTAATCTCTTTACAGGTCAACAAGGGGACTTGGAAATAGTGCCCCCCCAAGTCAAAGGGAGGATGGGGCAAGGCCATGAAGGCAGAACATCTGCGCCTTCCACAGTAAGTAGGTAAGTGACGTAAGGGTCCCTTCAGGACCGAGTGTGTGCCGGCTCTTTGGTTGAAAGTAGGCATGAATTTTTTTGATTATGGTTTGGTGACAGCGGCAGGTTTTTTTTTGGGAACCCCCCCCCCCCCCCCCCACCCTCTCCGCCACCCTTAGCCGCGGTGCTAGCATGCCGCCCTGTGCCATCGCTGTCATCGAGTGATCTGTCAGCTCATGCTGGCAGTTTGGACTTCACGTCCTGAAAGTAGTCACTCTACATAAATCCATAACAAATGTTTGCTTTCATGTAATGAAAATTGCATTACCTTTGATTACTTTAACCACGTTATATTATATTCACTCTTTGTAAAGTGCTCCCAAGTGCTGCTAACGCGACATAACTTACCAACTTACACATCCATTCAGATTTAAGTTTTTCGTCCTTAGGAAACTGATGAAATCTGTTTGAAATTTTGTTTTTATTGAATTTGTTAGAACACTGGGTAGACCATATTTAAATTTTGATTTAACTAATTAAATTGGGATCGCAATCAAATAAATCCCGTTCAAGCCAAGCAGGTATCAGATATCATCCATAAACGCAGTGGTCACGCCGCCTAGTTTTCAATATTGGAAAGTAGTGCTCCGCACGCCCTATTGCAGCGAAATATTTATCCGCTAAATGAACACAATACCGGGCATTAAATGACAAAATTTTGGCGTGGATTTGAGCGGATAATTACTGCCATCTACTTAATCATTAGTTGATAAAAGTGCGGTAAAGGAATTTTTGCACTTATTTCTTAAAGTAAAATTGACATTAGTTCAAGGAATTTTTGACAGTTTGGATTTTGGATAATAAAGAAAATGAAGAAATGGAATGGAATGAAAAATGAAGATACACGTAATAGGGGGTTTTCACTACATCGAAATCACGTAATTTTGATGAAGTGATTTCGAAATCACTGTCAGGTGGTTTCACTGCCGCTGAGATGATTTCGTGTGATATGTGCTACACTTAAATACCAAATTGGCATGTAAAATTATTAATTACATAATCGAGACTTTTGTAATTAAAAGGATATATTGTCACATAATTGTCAGCAACATTAATATAATATTTTAATTTAATTTTAAATTTCTTCCTTTGAAATTTAATTTTTTTTTTGATAAATGTATGCAGCAAATGTCAAATGAGACAATTTGAGAAAAAGTGGAAACCAAAAATAGGCGCGTTCGGCCAAATTTTCATAATTTGCGACGTGAATAACGATTACCTGATCTTTGCTAGTCTTTAATTTGTAGCACAAGTCATAGTACTACGTAGGGCCATATGCCAGCCTCAGTAGCTGAGGGCTTAACTATATTCACCACTGTAAGTCTCTTAACAACCTTGCATTCTATCATAGTATCATTATATGTTATATTATGTTAACAGTCACTTGAGCTATCTTACCTATGTAACTTGCACCAGCTTAAGGTAGGCTTTGACAAAATCGACCGTGCAATCTTAGTAACTAATCTCCGAAAAATGTACCTAATAGCTCTTAAAAAACTATGTAAACTATTGTTACGTGCAATAGAAAGAGACAACTGGTGACATCTACTGGCAATAAACAACTTCAGGTTCGGAGAGTAAATGACTTCAGGCTCGGAGAATCGATTATGAAATCTACAGGAAAGTTCACGAATAGAACAAATAGAACAGTCAAGAAGCTTTTGGAATAGAACACTCCAGAATAATCCGGAGAGTTTCTAGGGTATAAATATAACAGTTGTCATCGCCAGAAAAAGAGTCTTGTTTTAGGCGTTGCAGTGTAAAGAAGCGAAAGTAATAAAGAAGCGATAGCGTGTAATTAGATTGCGATAATTGAAAGTACAGTGTTAGCGATAATTAGAGTTGAGTTGATTAAATAAATGTTTGTGAACTTTATATGATTTAAGTGTAATAAAGAACTTAGATATTAACTGGTGTCAGAAGTGAAATATGTATATTTGAGAAATAAAGTGGTGGCAATTGACTGAAAAATTAAAAGTGTGATTAATTTTGTGGAATTGTGTTAAATTTTAAAAGTTCTGGAAAATAATTTATATTCAACTGTGAGTGAATTATTAATGAAATGGGGCGCAAAGTGGAGGAGCTTCGAATACAGGATTTGAAAGTGGAGCTAGGGAACCGCTCATTACAAACGACAGGTGCAAAGAAAGTTCTAGTCGAGCGACTTAGACAAGCTTTGATAGCGGAAGGAAAGAATCCTGAGACATTTGTTTTCGAAGAGAACTTGGAAGGAACCGAATTTGAAGAAGAGCCTGAGATGAAAATGGAACAGCTTTTGAGTACTTTAATGAGCAAAATGGAAGCCCGTTTTGATGAACAAAAGAATTCTCTTGAGGAACAAAAGAATTAGATTAGATGAACAGAAGAAATCTATGGACGAACAAAAGAATTCTCTCCAGGAACAAAAGAATTCTCTGGAATCACGTTTAGATGAACAAAATAAATCTATGGAAGCGCGTTTTGATGAACAAAAGATTGATTTTGAGGAACAAAAGAAATCTCTGGAAACCCGTTTGGACGAACAAAAGATCTCTCGGAGAATTGTCTAGAAACTCGTTTGGAGGAACAGAAAACTTTCCTGAAAAACTCATTAGACGAACAAAATTTGAAAATTGAAGGAATCGAGCAGGAAGTGGCGGAAGCTCAACAAAAAGTCACCGAGCAGCTGGACAGTTTTAAATCAGATCTGGAAAGAATAAAGCATCGTCAGCCTCTAAGCGTAGCAACTGAAATATCCGGTGCAGGTAGAATGAAACCTCCCATATTTGATGGACAAAATTCGTGGCATATCTTCAAGAGACAATTCGAGGCAGCTTCAGAGGAAAATTGATGGAATGATGAAGACAAAGCTATAGCTCTGGTGTTAGCACTTCGAGGTCCTGCCTGAGAACTCTTACAAACTGTACCGATTGAAAATCAACGTAATTACTCTTCATTAGTACAGGCGATAGAATTACGTTACGGAGATGAGCACATGCAGCAAGTATATCGCCTACAGTTGCGCAACAGGATTCAAAAACATGGCGAATCACTACAACAACTGCAGGCAGATGTAGAAAGATTAGCGCATATGTCATACTCCAGCGTAAATGCGGATTTTCTCAATGAAGTGGCGACGGAGGCATTTGTGAACGCTATTACAGATCAAAATTTACAACAATCATTAAGGCTAGCAGGAAAGAAATCAACAGCAGAAGCACTAGCCTATGCATTAGCATACGAATCCGCCAGACAAGCTTCACGGAGTGCAGTACGAGTGAGAGAAATTTCAGTGGAAGAATGTACTTGTAATAGAGTGCAATCATCACAGAGCCCGCCTTCACGTGGTGTCCCTCGATGCTGGAATTGTAATAGACCAGGGCACCTTCAAAGAGACTGCAGAAAACGTCGACGAGTGGAATCACCAGAAGAAGATCGGAAAGAAGAATGCCAAAGATGTCGAGCCAGGGAACAAGCAATTCGTGGAGAGACTATGTAGATATCAAACAGCGACTAGTCGCATCGTCTCTCCTCTTGAGCAGTCGGAAAACTAGTAAAAACCAACTTCGTGGGGCAGAAGTTGGTTGGTGGAATCGACAGCCCCGAAGTCATCATCCAAGTAAGTCAGTTACAGAGAAATAATAGCAGTCTTGTTATATATGGAAGTGTAGGAAAAAATGACTGCGCAGTTACTATCGATACTGGAGCTTCAAGATCAATTATTAGAGCAGATCTTGTTAAGAACAAATGGCTTCACAACATAACCAAATATCTACTAAGAACATCAACTGGAGCGGCAGCACAGGTGTTTGGAGAAATAACTTTAGATGTTCAACTAGGCGAACTACTATTTCCTCACACTTTCCTGGTTTCAGACATAATGGATGACTGCATTCTTGGAATAGACTTCATGACCACATACAAAATAAATCTGGATGTCGGAGAGCGGATTCTCAAATATGGCAACATAGAAATTCCTATGAAACTAGGAGAAGAAGCAGATCATCCTGCGAAAGTAAAGACGATGGTTTGCGAAAATATTACTCTTTCGCCATGCTCCGAGACACTAATATGGACAAAGATTACTGATGACATCGGGACCTGCCGATTCTATCTGGTGGAGCCTAACGCCACAAAAGTTACATCGAACATCATCGTTGGCAAGACTTTAGTGAAGGCAGAAGGTGAGCATTAATGCCAGTCAGAGTGCTTAACACATCCGAAAACGAGGTACAACTAAAAGAAGGTGCTATAATTGGAAATTGTGAACCCATTTACCAAATCGTCAATTTAGATAATGGTAGTAATAGCAAGGAGACAAAAACTATACCAGCTACTACCCAACAGGTTCAGAAACTTCTTTCGTCCAGTGCCTTAAGTGAACAACAACACAACGATGCCAAAGAGGTGATCGATGAATTTTCGGAATTATTTGCAATGAATGATGATGACTATGGTAAAACAAATCTTGTCCAGCATCGAATCGATACAGGAGATTCCAGACCCATTCGACAGACACCACGAAGATTGCCATTAGCCAAACAACCAGAAGTTGCAGACATGATGAACTCCATGAAGAAACAAGGCATCATAGAGGAATCTAACAGCCCTTGGACATCGTCGGTTGTTCTGGTTAGGAAGAAGGATGGCAGCACCCGATTCTGTGTAGACTACCGCCAACTAAATAACTTGACGAGAAAAGATAGCTATCCATTACCAAGGATTGATGACACATTGGATACCCTTTCCGGAGCGCAATGGTTTTCCACGCTGGATTTGAAGAGTGGTTACTGGCAAGTGGAAATACATCCCGAGGACCGAGAGAAAACTGCTTTCTCAGTTGACAGTGGCTTATGGCAATTCAAAGTAATGCCATTTGGGTTATGTAATGCTCCAGCCACATTCGAACGACTAATGGAATGTGTTCTACGAGGTTTAACCTGGAAAACATGTCTTGTCTATTTGGATGACATAATAGTAATCGGAAGGACATTCATGGAACATAAAAACAACTTACGAAGACTCAAAGATGCAAAATTAAAGCTCAGTGCGAGTAAATGTGCTCTATTTAAAAAAGAAGTTAAGTATTTAGGGCACATAGTTTCATCACAAGGAGTAAGAACCGATCTAGAGAAAATAGAAGCCGTCAAAAATTGGCCAGCACCAAAGGACAAACATCAATTACGGAGTTTTCTTGGTTTAGCTACCTACTACAGACGATTCGTGAAAGGTTTTGCAGATATAGCAAGAAGCCTACATCAACTTACCGAAAAGGGAAAGCCGTTCATATGGTCGGATAAATGCAACGAAAGTTTTGAAAATTCGAAGCAACAGCTCTGTGAAGCTCCAGTACTTCACTATCCAAAGCTGGGAAAAACATTTATATTAGACACGCATGCCAGCAATGAAGGTATTGGTGCAATGCTTTCTCAGGAGGAGAATGGTCAAGAAGTTCCAGTAGCTTACTATAGCAAAGCACTTTCAAAGTCAGAGAAAAATTATTGTGCTACAAGAAAGGAGCTACTTGCCAATGTAAGTTCAACAAAGCATTTTCATAAATATCTCTACGGGCAGAAATTCATCCTTCGCACCGACCATGCAGCGCTTAAATGGCTTCTGCAGTTTAAGAATCCTGAGGGACAAGTGGCGAGATGGATAGAGCGACTCCAGGCTTATGATTTTGAAATACAACACCGAAGAGGTCGTATCCATGGAAATGCAGACGCCCTTTCACGACGTCCATGTAAACTTGAGTGCAAACATTGCACCCGAATAGAAGAAAAAGAAACAACAGCAACTATACAGTTGGTAACCGTGGAGCCATCTACAGGTTGGGACAACGAGGACCTACGAACAGCACAACGAGAAAAACCGGACATTTCACCTATTCTTGCTTGGAAAGAAGGCATGGAAAGACCAGACTGGAAGGATATTTCGGAACGGAGTGAGAAGCTGAAAAGTTACTGGGCTCAATGGAACTCTCTTCATGTTGAATGTGGTATATTAAAACGCAAGTGGGAAGCACCTAATGGCGAATCTTTCCGAATGCAGATAGTCGTGCCGGCATCAAACGTCAAAGATGTTCTAGAAAAAATGCACGGTGGAACCTCTGGAGGACATTTGGGAGTGAACAAAACCATTTCCAAAATACATGAAAAGTTTTATTGGTTACATATGCGAGAAGATGTGGAGGAGTGGTGCCGCAGATGCACTGTCTGTGCTGCTTGCAAAGGGCCGCAACACAGAAGCAGAGGAGAAATGCATAAGTATAATGTCGGAGCCCCCTTTGAAAGGATAGCTATAGACATCGCTGGACCTTTTCCAGAAACGGATGGCGGTAACCGTTATATATTAGTTGCCATTGACTATTTCAGTAAATGGCCTGAAGCTTATGCAATCCCTAATCAAGAGGCAACCACAGTTGCGGAACAAATAATAACGAATTGGGTCAGTAGGTTTGGTGTGCCTCACGAACTTCATTCGGACCAAGGACGGAACTTCGAATCGCGGACTTTCCAGGAGATGTGTAAAATGTTGGGAATAAGAAAAACTAGAACAACTCCTCTACACCCACAATCTGATGGCATGGTAGAGCGCAGAACATTGATCGAGCATCTAAAGAAAGTAGTTGACTATCATCAACGCGATTGGGATCGACATATTCCTGTATTCCTAATGGCTTATAGATCAGCCGTTCATAGTACTACCGGACAAACCCCAGCTAAAGTCATATTCGGAAGAGAGATGCGTTTACCTAGCGACCTCAAATTCGGTACCCCCAGAGGTGAACAAAAGTTACCAGAAGACTACGTATCGGAGCTCAAACAACAATTAGCCGATGTACACGAGGCCACGAGGACGAAATTAGCAACAAATACTGATCGGATGAAGACCCGCTATGACTTAGGCGCTAATTCCGCAGGATTTAACGAAGGTGATCTTGTTTGGCTGTACAACCCGAAACGACGTAAGGGACGTTCTCCAAAATTGCAACAACACTGGGAAGGACCATATTCAGTAGTAACTAGAATTAATGACATGGTATACAGGATTCAGCGTGGCACAAGAGGCAAGCACAAAATTGTTCATTTGGACCGCTTGTGTCAATACTACGAGCATCAAGACCGTGGACCACCTGTTGTTCGGGACGAACAAGTTTAAGAAGGGGGCAGTGTTACGTGCAATAGAAAGAGACAACTGGTGACATCTACTGGCAATAAACAACTTCAGGTTCGGAGAGTGAATGACTTCAGGTTCGGAGAATCGATTATGAAATCTACAGGAAAGTTCACGAATAGAACAAATAGAATAGTCAAGAAGCTTTTGGAATAGAACACTCCAGAATAATCCGGAGAGTTTCTAGGGTATAAATATAACAGTTGTCATCGCCAGAAAAAGAGTCTTGTTTTAGGCGTTGCAGTGTAAAGAAGCGAAAGTAATAAAGAAGCGATAGTGTGTAATTAGATTGCGATAATTGAAAGTACAGTGTTAGCGATAATTAGAGTTGAGTTGATTAAATAAATGTTTGTGAACTTTATATGATTTAAGTGTAATAAAGAACTTATATATTAATTATTTAATATTGTGTTTTAAATAACGAACCAAAGGCCACGCCCGCAATACTATATATACTATTAAACATGTAAATCGCTATACCCAACGTTATTGACGTGGCGCTCATGCCGGGGTATGTAATAAATAAACTTAACATAAACATTTATTTATTTGAGCACCCGTGCCAAAAGCACGCTGAGCGTCGGGCACATCTTAGCGAGTTACATAGTATATATGTACAAACATATATTAGCAAAATTAAACACAAACAATTAAGAGGAAAGCAATGGAGGCTTAGAGCAAATATAGTAGAGAGCAGAGAGCAGCAAAAGAAAAATTATAATTCCATGGCAAATTAATAAGAATGAAAACAATAAAAACAAAGCAAGAACACAAAAATTGTAGTATGATTTGTAGCATGATTTGTAGTATGATTTTGCAATATGATATTACATATTGCCAGAAAATAGATATATAAAGATAGAAAAAAGCGGGTCTCGGCGACTAACTAGTATATCTAGTATAGGCAACTAGTTAACACTGAGCAATTAAAGATAACTTAGGCTTAAACTTAACTATGTACATTAAACAAAATGAATTACCAACTAGTGTAGGTAACCAAAGAACACATATGGTTGGACTAGAGATTAAACATAACATAAACATAAACATACTATCAAACAAAAAGGATTACCTTTTAGTGTAGGTAACCAAAGAACACCTATGGTTGAATTTAAGACTCAGCATAACTATATAGATCAAGCTAGATGAATAACTTGAGTTTGGACATAACTATATACTATCTATCAAAATGAATACTGTCAATCAAGATGAACTATCATTTGGTGTAAGTAACCCAAGAACACCTATGGTTGAACTAGAGAATAAACATAAATATAAATATATTCTATCAGACTGTATGAATTACTACTCAGCGCAAGTAACAAAAGAACACCAATGGCCCAGCCTGAGACTAGACATGACCAAATACATTTGAATTGAATTGAATTTCATTAAAATTACGCAAAAATGAGAAGATTTCGATTAAGTTTTTTGTACTGGAAATTACATGATTTCGAGGGTGATTTCGTCGAAATCATGCTGAAACAGCGAAATTACGTGATTTCGATGTAGTGAAACAATTTTTATTCGTCCATTTGTCATTTAAAAATTGATTCACCTCTGCAAAATCGCCGTTCCTTCCATCAATTTTTCAGTTATTCCACCAACGTCAAAATTCCTTACAGAAATAAAGGCGATAACACAATGGTGGCTTCGGAGCCAAAGCCTGTCCAAATCAAATACAGCCCGGTATGCTAGAGCCAAGGAATTTTTGTTTCTATACAAAAACTATGTAAAAAAAGTGTCATGGAATGCTCAAGGAATTTTTTTCTTTGACGATTCCTTGGAGCAGTATGCTAGAGAAAAGTAATTCGAACAGAAAAACTCTACTTCTCGATTGACAAAAAGATGTCGTTCTTGTCGAAAAATCCATTTATGTCAATATTTCTTGAAGAAACAAGTACCGATACACTTATTTCTGTAAGAAATTTCGGCGTAGGTGAAATAATTGAAAAATTGAACGATGGAACGGCGATTTTGCAAGAGGTGAATCAATTATAAAATGACAAAAGGGCGAATAAAAATTGTTTTACGTTTATCTTCATTTTTCATTGGGAATTATCCATTTCTTCACTTTCTTTATTATTTCTTTATTGTCAGAAATATCCTTAGAATATATATTCTAAGGAAATATCACACAATTGACAAATCCAAATTGTCAAAAATTCCTTGACCTAATGTCAATTTTACTTTAAGAAATAAGTAGAAAAATTCCTTGACCTAATTCCTTTGCTCTAGCATACCGCCCTTACCGGGCTAAAACATTCTTCAGCGATTTGACTAAATATTTCGCAACTAATACCGATTTCCATTGATATTTTCTAGCATTTTCATCGTTAAGTTAATTCATTTGACTAATGTTCCTGTTAATTTTGTCGTTCTAAATACTAATTTGGTTTTCTATGAAAAAAAAGGTGGGTTATAAAATAAATATTTTTAAATATTTACTTTTAGCAAGATTATTGTTAAATTCCTTTATCCTAGTCACTTTCAGAAGATGAATAAATATAAATTTTCGCCGCACGTGTCGCTATGTGTTAATTTTAAATGAAAAGTTTACTTTGAACAAAAAAATGACAATTGGTTCATCTGTTTCTGCAAGAAACAATTGTGCTGCACATATTTTCACTTTTATCATCAGATGTTTTGTCACTCAAGTTCAAGTTCAAGTTTGATTTATTGAGTCCAATTTATAAAATACACATTTTTTCTTTTTTTAAATCTTAAACCTAATTCCGCACAGAGGTACGTCCGTATCTGCCTGACTTGCTGATATGCCTGGCTTTACAATTATGGTATATATAATAGGTGGGAGATTCAACTATTACTAGTTCAAGTAATATTATTATGATTATAACATTGGGGATTAGTGTAAAGAGTATACTTGCTCCCGGTATACAGAAAATACTTGTCTAAATGACACTAAAAATACCTTAAAACTAAATAATATTTTTAACCAGAACCATTTAGACCCAATACTTTGGTAAAAGTATCTAAACGGGTGTGAATTACCCTTACAAATGCTTGTTTCGGTTAAATATTGTATTGGCTATGGGTACATACGACTGTAGAGATCTATTAACTGGGTGTAATTTTATCACATTATTATCACTTTGGTTTACACAAGGCGGAAACTAGTTCCCTAGTACATGAGGTACAATGTTATCCTCTGTAATTATTTAATAAAGCTTTTGTGTAGAAGGGGATCGTTAGTTGATCTGGAGAGCTGGGAAAGAATGAGTTGAAGGTGGAATCGTGGAGTATGTTTATGGGGGAGATGTAGTAGTTATCAGTCAGAGAATCGTTTCTGTTTTCAATGAATACATTATTGACTATTGGGTTTGGATGGTTTTCAAATTTATTCAAGGCTATTTCGCCCAGATTTATCAAGTAGATCATTAGGGGTGCTATGCTTGCTGCATTGTATACATATTTATTAGAGTACCATTTGAAGCTGTTTGGTTTACGGAATTTGCCGATACAATGTCTCAAAATTCTTCTTTCAAATGTTTCCAACTCAGAAGCAACACTGGGGGTAATATGCATCCATGACATGAAACCATAGCCTAAGATGGGGCGAATGAGTGATTTGTACAATAGTAATTTGGAGTTTTTAGATAGATGTTTTGAGTTTAACAGGGGTCTCAGAATGGCTGCTGCCGCTTTTGCTTTTTTTATGGTTTTCCTCGCGTGAGGATTGAAGCGCAATCTGTTATTGAGGTTGATGCCTAGGTACGATATCTCTTCTTTGAGTGGGATTGATCTATTGTTAATTTTTAATGTTAGTGATTTGCTCTCGCGAAACGCCAGGTAATGCCCCTTGCCACTCGCGTTTCTGAAGCATATTATACCAGACTTTGATTCGTTGATTTTAAAACCCCAATTATTATAGTACTCCAGAAGGGTGGGTATGAAACGTTGTATTTTACTCATCGCCGAGTGTGGTCTCTCATCTTCAGCCAGGATGAACGTGTCATCAGCATAGAGAATAGCTGATGGTTCGTTATTGAGAAAATTCCTAAGGGGGAAGTCAAAAAGAAAGATGTTGAAAAGAAGAGGGCCCAAAATTGAGCCTTGAGGTACTCCAGATCTGACTGGAATCCAGTCTGACACCTGCTCAGCCACCGAAACATAGACCGATCTATTTTCAAGGAAGCTATTGATCATTATTATAATGCTAATAGGACAGTTAATCTGAATCAATTTATATATAAGTCCTTTGTGCCAAACTGAATCGAACGCTCTTTCAATGCCGATGTCCAGTCCAGTCCGATAGTGCAGCTTTTCTTTCGCAAGTTGTGTGTGATTTTGTTAGTTAGCGATATGATTGCTTGGTTCGTTGAATGACTTCTTTTAAGCCGAATTGATTGCAAAAAAGCTCTAATTTTTCTGCAATAACTTTTTCGAGAAGCTTTCCCATCGTGGGAAGTAAAGAGATGGGTCTGAAATCCTTGACCTTTTTAGAGTTTCTTACTTTCGCGATTGGGATCAATTTGGCAAGCTTCCAGGAGGATGGAAAAAACCCATTATTGATGCAGTGGTTGAATAAAGTTGATAATATATCATCTAAAATATTAGGGCATTTGCGGAGAATGTAATTGGAAATATCCTGTTCCCTGCTTGAGAAACACTCTGTATCTCTGCTGGGGTTTGAGGCTTTGTTTGAAGCAGAGAATTGAGTCAGGCTTTGATTTAGGTGCTCATTTTTGAAGCGATTCAGACTTCTTGTCACCTGCGATAGTAAAACTCTATTTTGTGTTGGATTGTTTTCGGAGTATATATCGGAGTAAAAGTTATGAAAGGCTCCTAGCTTCTCCTCAATAGTACCGAGCTCTTCATTCTGGTGCGTGAGTGAATTATTGACTATATCGGTACCAAAGATTTTTCTACCGATGATCCTGTCGATCTCTTTGAAAGCGCGCGCGGAGGGGCTGATATTTTCCAGTCTTTTCTTGAATGCATCGTTTAGGTCCACTTTAACTCTTTCCTTGATAATTTGGCTGAGACATTTAATTCTTGAATTCAGTTCCCTGTATTCTGCATTTACTCTGTTACAGAATCTGTGAAAAATTCGTTTTTGCTTCTTAATCCAGGTTTTCCTGGTCTTGATTAGTTTTAAGGTTTCCCTAGAAATATGCTTGAATTTATGATTCGTAACCGAAATGATCTTGGAGTGTCTGTCTTTACAGCTATTAATTTCCACACTATGTTATGGTAATATGTTGAGTGATTGGCTTGGACGTGAAGTCCGAACTGCCAGCATGAGCTGACAGATCACTCGATGATAGCGATAGCACAGGGCGGCACGCTAGCACCTCGGCTAAGGGTGGCGGAGAGTGTGGGGGGAGTTCCCGAAATAACCTGCCGCTTGTCATCACCCATAATCAAAAAAAAGTTTCGTGCCTTCAACAAACAAGCCAGCACACACTCGGTCCTGAAGGGACCCTTACGTCACTTACCTGTAGTTTGGGTGGAAGGCGTAGGTGTTATTACCTTCCTTTGCCAGCCCCATCCTCCCAATTGACCTTGGGTGGCACTATTTTCCAAAGTCCCTTGGCTGACCTGTTAAGAGAGACGAGAGCGGACCTAGACGACCCCTATGCTAGAGGAGAGGGCTCCAGGATGTGAAAGGGGAAAAAAATCTTTTTATCTCTTCATTTCGTTATAATAATCCGTTTTAATTCCTAAGCCTCTCCGAGCTAGACCGTAAATACATGCACCCATCGGCAAGTAAGTATAAAAAAACTTATCAGTATAGGAAAACTTAAAAGTGAAGTCAAGCTATGCATTGATCTACATATATATGTGTTGAGAAAAACCTATCACGAAAGCATCTTAAAAGTTAATTCAATCTATGCCTTGATCTACATATATAGGTATTAAAAAAACTTATCACAAAAAAATTCAAAGTGAATTCAATCTATGCATTGATCTACATATATGTGTATGGAAAAACTTATCACAAAAAAATTCAAAGTGAATTCATTCTATGCATTGATCTACATATATGTGTATGGAAAAACTTATCACAAAAAAATTCAAAGTGAATTCATTCTATGCATTGATCTACATATATGTGTATGGAAAACTTATCACAAAAAAATTCAAAGTGAATTCATTCTATGCATTGATCTACATATATGTGTATGGAAAACTTATCACAAAAAAATTCAAAGTGAATTCATTCTATGCATTGATCTACATATATGTGTATGGAAAACTTATCACGACTACCTTAACCATATGACTTAAATCTGCAAAAATACTAGTTGTTCAAAATAAATTTTCTGGAATCTAGGATCATTAAGTGCTTGAGTACAAATTATAAGGAAATAACGACTTACATGTCTGTTGATCTGGTTCCATCGCTGAGGCGCCTCTGGGATGTTTCCAGTAACTACTACACTTGTTAAAAGGAATATAAAAGCTTGCAAAATTTTTCATCTAGCCTAACAGTATTTACGTTATCAAATCTCATTCTACCCGTGGCGTCGCACGATTACAAAAAAAAATTTCTTCACGCACTTCTGCGCTCAATCACGTTGAAACAAAAATTTACCTTTACGGTAATACTTCCGGAGAGCTTTTCAAAAAAAAATCAAGTAACTTTTGACTGGCATTTTTCAATGGAATCCCTGTCGCATATCATTCAATAATTCTAAATTCGATGCACTACTTGATGAACAAGCATCACTTAAATTTGTAGATTCTCGCGACATGTATTGGAAGGCAGCTAAACGAGAAGCCTGCGTTGAGGAATTAAAATTTGAATTCAATGGTGTCGCTTACTTCCAAATATCATACGAAAATCATTTAATTCAACGGATGTAGATTCTGAATTACTATGAAGCAGGCAGCAACTACCATTTACAAACATTTTCTTCATCATCCCCGACTGTTGAATCGCCACTAAGGAAATTTAATGATGTTGTCGGTGGCCGTGTTTGACCTTCCAATTCGAAATTATTCCAACTACTATCCTCACTAGATTTGATGCCAAAGTTTTTTTTTTTTTTTTTTTTTTTTTTTTTTAACTGGTTCACTTTGTATACCACTATCCTAAATTACTTAAGCCTAAATCCGACTGATGATGATGATGGTGACCCCATGATGATTTTATAGGTACCTTTCCCCAAGACTGACCTTAGCCAAGCCTCACTTTTTCGCAAGCGATATCACTGATTCGCAACAATCCTGTTTCCCAAGGCAACACGGTAATTACCGTGGATAGAAATTGTGAGGAGAGTTTATGGACGTACGATAGGCTGCGCCCGCGAGATGCCAATCTGTCGGGCTCAATATTGGTTTCCCCTTTTTCTTTCCTTTTCTTTGATTTTTTTGCGTGCTGAATAGTTTATCCGTCCGATGTTTAAAGACTTAAAGACTTTTCTCGTTTCTCAATTTTATACACGTACCTATCGTGTGAAGTGGTTGACAGCGGAAAGAGACGAGTTCTTCTTCTTTTCAGTCATAATCTGTCGTCCCCGCATGTCACGCGAGCTTGATGAAGCATTGCTTCGTCGAGGTGCGCTCAGTACGTGGTTCTACTTGAGGGCCGGCGTACATGCTGCAGTATTTCCGTGTAGCATATTGCTATATGCAATACGCTACGACCATAACAACTAATGGAATCGCAGTCTGTTAATCTCATTATTCGTTATATTGGTATCCTCGGGTATTACTATGGAATTCAATTTATGATGGAGATCTACTTTGAAAGCACCCCAGTCAGTCTCTGCGAAGCTAGTGTATGTTAAAGGTGCAAGAGGAATAGGTTCGTAGCCTCTGATATCGAAGTTAGCAATTACCCCAAAATGGTCGGAGGGGCAAGGTATTGTGTGGCACTCCGTGTCCCCCGGCCCGTCAAACAGTTCCGAGGAGCAGAGAAAGAAATCCAACTTCGAGGCTGATCTGGGAAAGGCAGGTCCCCTGGGTGCTAAAATATCAAGAGTGAGGAATGGACCTGTCTGCAACCAGTTTTGTAAAAGATTGCCGTTCCGGTTATTTCGCGAGTCTCCCCACCTGTTATGTCTAGCATTGAAAGCACCGCCTATAATTGTTAAATCAAAGTTGTTAGATAATGAGGGGAGACTGTCTAAATCATTAGTAATATTAGGGCTAGTATTGCACGGGATATAGATGCTACCAAATAGAAGTTTTTTCAAGGTTCCTTGGTAATCCCTAAAGGGTACCGAGATCAGATATGAAGCAAAAATGTCGCTGAAATTCTATCGAATTTAATTCTACCATCAATAATCGTAGCAGTACCTCTACCACCATTGTTCCTTACCACATTAAAGCCATTAAAAGAAATTCTATGTCTATCATTGAGTCTAGTTTCTGAGATAAACTAATATGGGGTTTTACCTCCAACATTATCTGCAGCGATAATCTCCTGTCGAATGAAATTAACGAATTCATATTAAGTGAGAGAATCTTTAAATCAGATTGTGTACTCATCCCAAAATTGAAGCTGCGAAAAGTAGATAAGCGACTGCTTTCTCTTCTTCAGATTTAATTGCCTTGTATTTAGGCCAAAATTCCCTGATCTTCCTGATCAGCTCAGCAAGTGGAATTTTAAACAAATATTGCGCTTCTTTTAAAAATTCATTCATAACATTTCCGTCTGACGTATTCTGGTTTGGTGTTGCTGTTGGTGTTCCTGAGCTCCACTTTTGAGCATATCTGCATATGAGACATGAGGGATTACTATATTACCAACTTCTTTATTCATTAGATTGTTGCGAATTACCGTTTTTTCCTTTAACTTAATTTTTAGGGACTCTCTTTTATTTTTGTATTTTTGATATTCCGGGCAACCCTTATAACTGGCTGGGTGATCCGGAGCCATACAGTTAACACATTTAGGAGAAGGTCTTTTATCTCTTTCAATCTTGAAACAGATTTCAGAAACGTGGTTTTCCGCGCAAATGACACACCTCGCGTCATATCCACAATAGTCACCAGTATGCCCATATCTTTGACACCTAAAACATCTGGGAATACTCTTTGTTCTTTTTTCCCCATCTGATTCTCTGTCTTAATACATATTTTAAGCCCACCAATCTTTTCATGTCTTCAATCGTCTCCGTTTGAACGACAAAAATATTTAATGGCAAGTCTGTTTTTCGCGAGCTAGGTGTCGAAAATCTATAAATTTTTGAGATTTTAGTATCAGGTATCTGAGTAGAAATATCAGTTCTAATCCAATCTAATTCTACATCACCATCCAAACCGACCAACATAATCGAGGGTTTTTTAGTTTCTTTAGGGGAAAAGGAAAAGGCATTAATTGAGGAATCCCTGAAAACAGCGATTAGGTCCTTGTGCAAACCAATATGAATTACAAAAATCTTTGTTTTTAAATATTCTGTGTTAATAAAATAGAAGTTAACATAGTCTAAACCTAGTTCATCTATCCTACGCTTAATTGTAGAAGTTAGTAGATTCGTATTGACTCCAAAAACAAAAATTGGAGGGCAAAAGCTCTTTGGCTTGTTTATTTTATTCACTATACTAGTGTTATTATTATTCATTTGAAAGTTATTTTTTAAAATTCCTGTACTTAACTTACTTCCTGCTTGTCTTTTCCTATTATGCGGGATTCCATCAGAAAAGCTAATAGACGGCTCGATTTCCGTTTCCATTAACTCTAAAGGTGCGTATCTATTTTGGTACATTCTCTCAGTATTGTCATCAACGACGGACTCCTTGTGCACATTTCTCCTTCTCTTCTTTCGGGCTACCGTGATAAAATCATTTGCAGCTAGGCTCAGTTTCTGTTTAATGAAGATAAATTACTAATTGAATTATTACCACTTCCTGCCAAGGATCCATTCAGCGTATCGCTAGGGCTGCGAAAATTCACTTTTGATTGGTTTGTGACGTCATCCTTCTGGGATGTTCGTTTGACTCCAGTACTTTCTTTGGTTTGAGTTGTATGTCGACCTTATGACTACGAAATTGCTGGTTGAGTACAACCGAATGAGGGGTAGATAATTTGGCTGTTTCAAACATTTAGCTTATATTGTGGGGATGGCAGCCTTAATTCAAGAATCCATGATTCAGCCTACTTGCTGAGACAGAAAGATTCCTGTCTTATTGTTACTGGCAGGCAAATATCAGCTACATCATTACCTGAAAAAAGCTTATTGGATACTTTTCATTTTGCCTGAAAATTGGCGGTTTTGATAACTAAAATTGTTTCTGCTTTTGCAACAATTTTTCTAATAATTGCTTTTGCTGATAAAAAACACTTAATGGATGATAAAACAACTTAAATGCAGGCATTTTGTTGTCGAAAGAAACAATTTTGCTACTGCAGCACTCTATCTGAAATCGCAACTTTATGGCTACCATCTTTGACATTACGAGTCATTTGATAATTTTCATGACAAGCGAATAGTACGTATTATAGCTTTTGCGTTTTTAAACCATGGAAAAGAATAAAGTGATTAACGTAACAAAGTTTAAAAAATTCAGAAATTGTGGACATTATTTTAGATTGCGAAAAAGAATTATTTCAAAGCGTCTTGATGTATTACAACAGGAACTAATTTTCCGGCCTTTTTCAGAAACCAATTTTGACACTGAGGAAATATCTAACGCATCTAGCGGACCATTAATGATGACAATTTTTAAATTTTTTTTATGTAAATATAAATTGTATTTATGTATATTAATTTTAGGATATTCTTCCCATATCTTCGGAATATGTTTCAAAATTTGAACCTTGCTCTAACTCAGAAAGTATATACTTGCAGCATAACAGATATGATGAATATGTAGATACAGAAAGCGAGGAAGAAAACTATGGGATGGATTTTGCGACGAATAGAGTATGTATCAAAGGCAATTTATGTGAATTACTGAAAAGCTGGGCAATTACTTTCAACATAAGGCATACTGCAGTAACAAGCCTCTTATCCCTTTTGCAAAAAGTAGGCATACAAAACATACCAACTTCTTCAAGAACTCTTTTGCAAACCGCAAGATCTATCACAATTGTGCCGATGGGTAGTGGTCAGTATTGGCATCAGGGAATACGACCGTGTCTATTAAACTATTTTTCTAATATAACGAAAGATAAATCCATCGAAATAAATGTGAATATGGACGGCTTGACTATATACAACAGTTCCAAAATAAAATTTTGGCCAATTTTATGCAACATTCATAACATGCCGTACTTTAAACCTACGGTTATTGGAATATATTGCGGTACAAGCGATCCTTCAAATTCGTTTTTGAGACCATTTGCCAATGAAATGAAAGAAATCTTAGAAAATGGTATCTCTATTAACGGTTACAATAAACATACGTATAAGATGCATCATATGCGACACACCAGCTAGAGCTTTAGTTAAAGGTATAGCCATATCTCAATAAGTAAAATATTATCTAGGTATTTTTACAAGAATAAGTATTATATTTCAGGTAGTATTAATTTTAATGCTTACCATGGCTGCATTAAATGTGTTATAACAGGCGAATACTATCATTCTTCTCATCGAATGAGTTTCCAGCGTACAGATTTGCCTAGAAGGACTGATACAAGTTTCCGACAAAGAAGAGATCCTGATCATCACAAGGAAAGGTCCCCAATTGAAGACCTGCCAATAAATATGGTGGATGATTTTCCTATAGCCGATCCTCTCCTGTTTTGGAAACAATTTCTTCATATCCTTTTGAAAACATACTGCATTATATTAAGTGTTTATTACGAACCGGAAACAATCCATTAGGTCAAGCAGCAAAACGTATCTCAGAAATTCAAAATAATGTAAAAACTAACTTTCAGTCTGATCAATTATTTCCAATGTTAAAAAAGAAAATTAATAACAGATTTACGCGTATTGATATAAGAGATGGACTTAAACTTACTACAGAAATGAAAGATAAATGGTTTCTAACAAAAACTGGCGAAATTGTTCAAATGAAATTTGCAACTAAATCTGAAAAGGAAATTTTTTTACATGGTATCAGCTTGAAAAATATAAGCCCTTTATTTGACTTCCCTATCAGATCTTCTTATTTGAATATATTTCAATCAACATGTGAGGAAAATAGTCAACAAATATACACATAATAGATAACATTAAGTGTAAACTGGTTGCTTTACAATATAAAGACAAAATTGTATTTATTCCATTAGTACACACTTTGTTTCAAAGTGATTTGATTCAAATATGAAATAAAATGAGAGTTAATAAAGATTTTTTTTAATTTAGTTTGTTTTTGCCACAATATAAAATAATACCAAACACCCTGTATTTTCTTTATCCGGTTCGTAGGTATCTAAATTTTAGTCTTTTGTTCTAAATACTTAAATTCTTCGCTTTTATTTTATTTTCCATTTGTGACTTCCTTTAAAATTTGTTAATCTAAAAATGTGTAAACGGTGTATGTATATATTTATTATTACATGTAGCAAAACATTAAAAAAAACAGTTTCATTTAATTTTAAAGTAAACATAAAATAAAATCGTGTGTGCAATACAAAGAGAAAATTATGTTTAGATCGATAAATCACCTTCATTCATTTGAGCTTCATCGTCGATATTTTCTTTATTTTTTTTATTTTCTTTGTTGTCATCTGCTTCAACTTCCGATTTGCTGTAAGGAAAATAATGAAAATTATTAATATGATAAAATTTATATTATAAGTTAAGTCCATACCGTTTAACTGTCATGCTCAACATGTAACGTTTTTGACTATTTTTTAAAACTTTTTTAATGAATTGCAAATTATAATCCACAGTGTAGGTATTATCTGCCAGTTTTATTATATTGTAAAATTCATTAATAAAGTTTTTAAAGCATTTGAAGGCAACTTTATCTCTGGAAGACTTAGAAGATCCCGTAAAAGAGCATTCCGTAACAAACTTTTTTGAAAATATTGCATCAAACACTATATAAGTAATTTTCTCATGTCTATTATTTCCGTTTATGCCACCAAATTTACACATATATTTTACGAACGTAGATGCGAATTCCTTATTTCTTAATTTGTCTTCGAAATCCTCCATTTCTTTTACGCTAGAGATTGGAAATTTTTTTGAGAATTCCACCTCCAAAATATTTTTCTCTACCACGTCTGGTGTATTGACGGCATTTCTATTTATCAATTCAATGAATTTTTCAATTTGTAATTGAAAACCAGTTAACGACTTTAGAATTACTTCTTTCAAATCTTTCTGATTTTCTAAAATTTGCTTCTGGTTTGCCTCCAGTTTTTTTTGATTTTCCAAGGACTGATCTACTTTTTGTTCAAGCACTGAAGTGTTTATGGGTAAGCCTAAGCTTGATAATATATCACAATTAATAAATTGCGACTCATTGGTGATATTTATATCATCTTGTTGAATTTCATTTCCTGGTATTATTTCTTCAGATAATACAACAACACTTGTTATTTCTTTTCCACTTTGGGATTCGTAGTTTGGAGACAAAACCTTCACTTCAGTGACATGAGGGCTTGGTAACATATATTTATTATAGTCCATGTTTTCTTTTATACGTCCAGGATGTTTTCGTTTTTTTAATATAATTTTACCAGCACTGAGGATTAAAATTTTTTGTATTAATAACTAATTCACAATTAATATATGAAAATAATACTTACTTTATTTCGTCCTCTGTATCCGAATATTTACTCATTTTTTTCTCCATCTGTAGGGCCTCTCGGAAGCTACTGATATTATCCTTTTTCACCTTACATGGCTCACTGCTCCAAGTTTTATCAGGGAATACATTTGTATGTTTTCTTAATGAAAATGTATTTCGTCCTGGTGGCCAGTATAAACTCGAGTTCAATTTCCATGATGTACTGTACACAGTTCTTTTTCTCCGTTGCTGCAAGTTTCCACTACTTTATACATATTAAGAGTAAAATTTGAGTCAAATAAGCACTCTTTACACAAGAAAATTTAATTGTTAAAGATTTGACGTCGATACTGAGTACAATTGTTGTATTCTCCCAGAGCAGAAAACAAGAACTGTCAATTGATAACGCGAACGCAAGTTCATTGCTGAAAATATGGAAACTTCAACTATTTCTCTGAAAATTTGATATATTTTCAGCAAATTAGTAAAACGAAGCTGGCATAACAGAATAAAAATTGAATATACAACCATTTGCTGGAAATAAAGTGTTTTTTTCGGCTAAAATCTTCTATATTGCTGATATTTTGCTGAGTTTACAACAAATTGGAGTAGCGCTAAAAAATTGCTGAAAATGAGTTAAGAACGTTTTTTAAAGAAGTCCAAGCAAGGGCATCAACAGAATAATGGTAAGAGTACATACTTCATAAGCCGGAGGTCCCAGGTTCAACCCCATTGGAGTGAGGTAAAATTTAAATCCATTTAAAATTAATTTAAAACTTTTCAGTTCCCTTGCAAGTAAAGTAAAATATTCTCCTTAAATTCAACTGCAATTGTTCACAATAAAAACAAGAAAAAAGCAAAAAAAAAATCTTTATTATTTTAGGTTTATTTATATTGACTGCAAATTCAGCTAAATGTATGTTATATATATGTTGATTCAGCCATATAACTTAAATATAAACAAAGATTCAGCTATATATTCTACAAGAGTTGGCAGCAAAATTGCTGAAATTTGTCTGTTATTTTGTAAACTGAAGCCATAAAATGTGGCTTCATTAATGTTCTGACAACGTTGTGTCAGTTAAAATTCTTTGCTGCAGGAGCCAATGTCAAAAGGCTCCGACAGCGTCTTATCAGCAAAAAATCAGTCCTCCCTTTTAGATCAAGAGACGTTGCCACAACCTTATAAATTAGCGACTGCAGAAGCTGCTGTTGCTAAAAGATTGCAATATTTATCTGAAGATACGTAGCGGTAGCCTAAAATCAGAAACCTATGTTACTTGGGTAGGCTTCTCTTTTGATTTAATTCCAGAGGTATCCGCATTTGGGATTGTTAAATTCACTTCTTGTTGACTAGAAGAAAATCCTTCTCCGTGTCCAGCTCCAGTATTGGGAGGAGCAACAGAATTACAGACAGGATCTTGCTGCTGCATCATACCGTCAATAGCGAGGCCTGGAAGTGTTGCCCGCCATGCGTCATATTCCTTTTCTACTTTGCTGTTTATAACAGCAATATCATCATCGGTTAACATCTTAGAAGGCAGGCTTAATCCTACTCCGATTTATCACCACTTGTTCCCGACATGAGTCCTAGCGCTCACTAAAACTAATTAAGAACATACACCACCCGGGGCTAAGCACGCTTGCCCCGGAATTTAAACACCAGGACGCCGCTTACTTCCGAACAAATCTGGCTCTTTTATATGAAAAAAATACTAATTAACTCGATTTTAGAAAACTCGACCACTTACTGTAACCTTATACACTTTATTTATATTTTATTAAAGAAAATATATACAAAATATTTGATTAAATTTCTCCCGAGTGAAAATGCCGTCAAACTGCACCAACCGCCATCTTCTTTTCATGTTTTGTCACTATTAAACCCTTTCCTGACATTTGAATTTGAATTTGACATCTCATTTAAGAATTTATACCGATTTCCATTGATCACGTTTTCTAGCAGAAGTGTTACACTTTTCTTGTAGTGTTACACCAAAATTGTTCCATTGACCTGCACTGCTAGAAATGGTGTACGTCAAAACGCCTGTGGTGCTACACTCGAATAATCTGCGGTGTTACACCGGAATACGCACACATCTATCTGAGAAATGTCACAACTGAATGTCATTGAGCATCACATATAAATCTTCAACTACTGCTCTACCAAATTCATCCGCAATCAAGCCAAAATCTTTTAAATTACAATTTTCATAATTTTTATATAATATTATTGTTCCCAGAAAATTTCAATCTGACAAATTACACGGATATGAGCTACAATTCCATTCTCATCGCGTCAAAAGTTGTTCCATTGAACTTGTTTTTAACTGATTGACGTGCACTTTTCTTGAAATATCAATGGAAATGGACATTAGAGAATTTCTTATGTTGTTTGCTTCAAATCTATTTGCTTGGTAACTGCAGGGATAACGTGAAGTCTTTAAAAATTACTTGTTAATAATAGCAAAGAAATATTTTTTACGATCAAATTTCTTACTTAGAAAGGTAGATCTTAAGATTTCATCCATGTTCTTCGACCTTAATCGCCTCCTCAAATATTTCTTTATAATTTTCATTCGAATTTCCTATGTGAATATTATCCATGGGTATTTTGTCATCTAATTTCTTATCCAACTTCCTTTTATAATCTGAATTTGGTATGAGCTCCACGATTTTTTCACTTTTATATACAGCACTCAACCGCAATCACCGAACAAATTCCATGTGACAGTTCACAAATGACAAATGTCAAACGTTTACCCCTAGAAATTTTTAGTGCAAGTTCGGGGCACGAAATCAGAAATGCCGGGCTTTGATCGAACAACTTGCTGTAACCCCGTGTAAGCCCAGGGTTTCAAAAAAAAAGATAGTTAGCCCGGTGTAGCCCGGGGCTTACCCGGTGTTTTCATCGAACAAACCTGTTTCAGTCGCAGCCGAAGTCGACGTTGCAATTGTATCTTTTGCCACATGCATTTACCATTTGGCCAAAGTCCTAGCCTTATATATGTCAATGTGGAAGGCCCTTAACTGCAGGAATATTTGACATCTTTTGGTTCAGAGCTTGCTATTCTCTGTACCGTGGTTCAGTGGTTGCTTTTGATTATTTGAAACAAAAGTGAAGTGAAGCTTCGGGAAAAATGTCAACGGCTAATGTTGGATGCGGACTAAGAAGATTTTGAGAACATTAATGAGCTTTTGCAATAAATATATGTGAAAATATGTATATCAAATCAGTGATTATTGATGGTTTTAAATCATATGGTCGGCGTACTGAAATTCATGGTTTTGATCCTGAATTTACTGCGATCACTGGACTGAATGGTACCGGGAAATCTAATATTTTGGATTCCATTTGTTTTGTTTTAGGCATCAGTAATTTAGGACAAGTAAGTAGCTGCACCTTACATTTTAGTCTTTGATATTTGGCTAGAATAATTTCACGTACCCAGGTTCGAGCAACTTCACTGCAGGACTTAGTTTTCAAGGGAGGACAAGCAGGTGTAACAAAAGCAACTGTAACATTAGTATTTGATAACGGAGACCCTGAACAGTGCCCACTAGGTTACGAAAAATGTAGAGAAATATCAGTTACGAGACAAATAGTCGTTGGTGGCAAAAACAAATATATGATAAACGGCAAAAATGTTTTGAACAAAAAAGTATCTGATTTATTCTGTTCTGTGCAACTCAATGTGAACAACCCGAACTTTCTTATTATGCAAGGTCGTATCACAAAGGTTTTGAATATGAAGCCCCAAGAAGTAACTTACTTTAATATTTATAATGTTGTTTTCAACCAATTGTTTTGATTTAGATATTATCAATGATTGAAGAAGCTGCTGGTACTAGTATGTATGAATCCAAAAGAGAAGCAACAACAAAGCTTATTGAAAAGAAGGACGCAAAAGTAAGAGAGACGAACACTTTATTGAAAGAAGAAGTTGAACCAAAACTTGAGAAGCTGCGTCAAGAGCGTTCTGCTTACATGGAATTCCAAAAAATTTGTCGCGATATTGAGTATCTCACTCGGATTCATATTTCTTTCAAATACTTGAAACAGAAGGAATCTCTAGAGGCAACTGAAAAAAATATCGAGAATCTCATAAATCATATAGAAAATAGCAAGCAGAAAATTGTAGAGAATGCGCAGGAAATCTTAAACTCTGAGCAAGCGGCTAAAGAAATCCAACACAAAATTGATAATGAAAGTGGGGGAGAACTAAAAATGCTTGAGGAAGAGTTTTCAAAAAAAACTTCTCAGGAGGCGACATCTTCTGGAAAAATGAAAGCTGCTCAAGGTAGCATTGATCAGGAAAAAAAAAAAGTTAGAGCTCTTGAGAAAAGTATTAAGGGCGACGAAGATGCTCTTCGTAAGAAAGAAGCTCAAATGCAAGAGGTATTCTTCAAGAGTCATGTTTAATTCAAATTTTTAAGTAATGCATTCAATTTAGGTAGAAGGTCTTTTCCAAAGTTTGAAAGAAGCCGATGAACGTGATACAAAGGCCTACGAAGATTCACAAAGGAAATTTGAAGCTGTTACGCAGGGTTTGTCAACTAACGATGACGGAGAGGCATCTTCTCTACAAGATCAATTGATGAGTAAGATATCAAGTTTTAGTATTATACATTTTTGAAAAATCTACCCAATATACATTAGAAAATGTAAAAGTACATATTGCGTTCGTGAGAAGGGTCAAAAATGGTAACCTAGTCAGAGCAATAATAAAAACTGCGAGTTAAATCGCTAACTGTTCTATCAAGCGAAGGAGTCATATCTTCTACTCAAACTTAGAGGTCGATCAATTCTTATATTCTTTAATTTTAAATCAAAAATTTTATTATTTTTATACCCTATACCTAGATGATGTCATAAGGTATAATAAGTTTGTCATTCTGTTTGTAACACAGAAATAATGGAAGTAGAGAACAAGTAAAAACCTAGAATTGGTCTAAGACCAATTCTTATGATACCCTTTTAGATGAATGCTCGTTTGTAATTTCGTATGGTCACCCATCTGCGCAAGTTTGATTTTTGAAGTGGTTTTTGAAGGTTCGTCGAACAGCAAAAATTATAACCAATTTTATAAGATTTCATATTCTGAAGAACTTTTCAGTACATTAAAACCATATAGGACTGATCATATGGCAACACCAAGAACGGGATGCCCGATTTAGTCCATTTTTATACCCTAGATAAAATTTATAAGGCATACTAAGTTTGTCAATCTGTTTGTAACTTTTTTAAGAAGAATTTAATCATTTAATAGCCAGAACTAATAGTTAGAACTTTGATAAAAAGGGAAAAATCCATTTCTTAAATCTAGGGTTGAAAATATTTTAGCATTAACAAGGCGATCTAGCTGGTCCTCGATCAAAGGTAAGGGTTGATGGACTCTTATTATTACTTTGTTAAGTCGACACACAATCGCTTAGTACCATCCTTCTTATATACCATAACAACACAAATTCAGAAACACTGGTCGTTACTATTCCTTCCTGCAGCCATTTTTCAACTTGCTTGTCAACCAGCTCTTTCTCGTAAAGTGATAGCCTTCTTGGGGGCTGGTGAATAGGCTTGTCTTCCTTTAGAATAACTTTCATACGAAAGCTTGTGTCTTTACCTTCTTTTCTGGGTTGATAGTTCTATACCATTCATTGTACAGCGCTTTGATGATTAGGATTAAGGATGTGTCCAACATTTATACTGTCGTCTTTAACAATTTGGAGACATTACAGTTCTGCATCCAGTTTTGTAAGGGAAATTGAAATTTTTCCTTGCTTCATCATAAGTTCCAGTCTATTAAGAATGGTTCTCCCTAACACTAGTCTGGGAATCACATCTTTGGTTACTACATGAAACTGTTCCTTCAGGTAAGTTCCGTCTATTAAAAGCTTGCCCTCAAATGATCCCAAGGAGGAGATCTTTTCTTGACCTACACCTTGAAAATTAATAGGATCTCTTATGTTTGGTCGTTGAAGAAAATCATATGCGTCTTCTCTTATTAGCTGATCTCACTTCCAGTGTCAATTAGAGCTGTATATTTTGAATTTTTCATTATAATCGTTTGACACATATCTTCTGTATGCCCGTCCTTTTACAAAAGCCACTTTAATTTCTCTTGACGTTTTCTTTGCTCGTGTGCATTCATTGCTTTTATGGCCATACTTGTTGCATGTAAAGCGCATTCTTCCTTCTAGGACAATCTTTTGCTAGATGACCAATTCTTCCACATGAATAGCAATTTAATTCAATGCGGCTGGTTTTTTGGTGATTATTTCCTATACGCGGCATAGGTGCGAAGTCTTACTTTAAACTCATTAAGATCGCTAGCGCCATATAGGATCAGTTTATTGACCTCATCATCTTTAGTGCTATCAATGGTGTATTTCATAATTGCAGTATCTTCCAGGTTTGCTCTTGCTGCCAATTCGCGGATAGATAGGAAATACTCATAGTATTCTTTAATTGTTTTTCGTCGTTGTCTTAGTTTTGCTTGTTGTTGCTTAGTTGCTGTTTTCTTTAACCTCGAATTCCCGCTTTAGAAAAAGCTTAAGATCTGCTCAAAGTCAATAGAATTTGTTGTTCTAAGAGCGGGTTTAGCCGTACCTTTAATAAGTCTTTTAGAATAAACTCCAATTCGTTGCATTGAAACACTTCGGCTGCATTTTCAAAATCTTTTATGAACTTATTCGAAGTGTAGTCATTTTCGCCGTTGAAGGTTGATATCGATTCTTCAATATCCTTGAAGGAAAAGTGAACTGCATCGTTTATTCCTTCCTGACGATATTTGACGGCTATCTGACTGCATTTCTTCTTCACTTCTAGGCTCAGTATGCCTACCCGACATTTCACCTGCATTTATTTGCGAATTAATATCTATATCTCGACCTACTTGAACACCACTAGTAGTTAATGAAATAGAAGACTTCCTAACTCCACTGGATTCCAACCTTTTTAATCATTTTTCATGTGCTTCTATTGCTACGTCCTTTTCTTTTGGTGTCCGAGTCAATTGCCTCCCCATATCGTCATAAGACTCCAAAGCTGATACCGCCCCATTAATTGTACTGTTCTTGTTTAGTATTTTTCTTCCGCCCATCTTTAATTGAATTCGTTTGACAATTAAGCAATCGTAAACAAATTCACCTCTATCACACTGCACCTTTTATGCTTCTTAAATTTTTTAGCTATATCGCTTTTATTACCCTGCTGTCAAAGCCAGAAAATAAATATCTCATCTCAAGTAAGACCATAAAAAAAATGTTATTTACCAACCTGAAGCCTGGTATTATCTATCAAATTATTGTAATATATTCGAAATTTAATAAAATGTAATTTAAATATTTTCAAATTTATTAGTACATGTCTCTAAGAATTATTATTTTTGAACGTCTTAATATCTCTCTGCCGTACTATTAAATGGCATATGCTACCACTGTAATCTTTTGACCTTTTAATTTGCAAAAAAACTTCATTAAGGAAATATTTCTTATTTATTAAATAATAAATTGGTATTGGCCTCTAAATATGTACTGAAATTCTTTTAAGTGTCATACAACACACGTGAAATTAAAGTGTCGTTACATTGCATTTGTAGTGTCCGCTAATTGTTATTATGCGTACTCATCATTACTTGGACGAAAGTGTACGACGTCGCTCTGCTACACTGTTTATTTCATTCGATGTTTATCCAAGTTTGACTTTGCATTTCAGATGCGATTTCTTTACATTCTTTCTCACTCTTCGTCCAAGCAAAAGGAACTCTACACTCTCCCCCTAACTGAGTTTGATATATAGCACAACCTTCTATATATTACGTACTAGTATGTGCGGCTTACTTCGCTGCGCCTAGGAGTTGGGGTTGTAGGAAAGACACTTGCGCATTGGTAGGGGAAGGAGTTAGCTACCATTTGAGGGAAGAATGAAGAAAAACGGTTAAGAAGGTGAGGAGCAATGGACAAAAGAGTGGAGTCATGTTTGCGTATTTTTTTATATGTAGATTGGTTAGTTATGCTGCGCTGGTGTAGGGCGGGGAGGGTTGGGGTGATGAGGGGAAGGACAGATGCTGGCCTGTGGGTAGAGAGAGGGGTTGGTTACCATATGCAAAAACGATGAAAAGAAACGGTAAGGAGGGTGAGGAGCAATAGACAAAAGAGTGGAGTGACTTCTGGTTTTTGCCCCCCCCCCCCCCCATTTTTTGATTAAAATATATGCATATTCCCAATGTACTTGGCAAGACCTTTCCAAAGTGTGCTCATATGCTAAGATCGGATGAAAAATAAGAAATTGATTTTTCACCACTACATACATACACAGGCTATAGCAGTTTTTATCAAAAGAATGCTCGAAATTCCGGATACTTGTTTTAATGCTGTTGCGCTTCTCACAATATTTAATGGAAAGCCTTTCGCGTAATAGTTAAATCAGTTTCCCGATAGAACTAAACTCTACTGAAACACGAATAAAATTTCCTATTTATAGTTGGACTGAAGAGCTTTGAAATTTAATATCTCTTGAACGATACCAGCTAATGGATTCAAATAAATTGTAGTAATTAGAGAACGTAAGTGGCTATAGTTTTCTCCTATACTGGACGTCTCGATATTTGAAGGGAGCGCCGGTATAAGGGCATGTTCTGACTGGGTGAAAACTAGTGATTGTAGGGTTTCAGTTAACTGAAATTAATCAAATTTAATCGTAGAGAAATATGTGGTACACAGGAAGTATGAGGATAGCAGGAGCTTTGCATTTCAAGCACCATTTTTCCCCTCAGCCCCTTTACTCCACCCCCTCAGAGCACTTGAAATCGTAATATGAGAAATTTGAACTAATATGTCTATATCATGTATTAATTTGAAAATATTTCTTATAATGGACTCTTACTGGCAAAATAAGTTTTATTATGCATTTTATGTAGTATTTAATTGTGAAAAAAAATTTAAAAAAGTTAATTATTCAGGTAATTATATGATCCTCGGTTCTGACGGACACCCTTTACTGGGTAAAAAACAGTGACCGTAGGGTTTCAGTTACAGTTAACTTCTGGTAGTTAAATTCAATTTAATAGAAATATGTAGTACACAGGTAGTAAGAGGATAGTAGTAGCTTTCTATTTCATTTGTGTGAAAAGCACCTTTACCGCACCCCCTCAGAACATCTAAAATCAAGAAATGAGTAAATTTGTCTCCTTGGTACATTTGAATGACCATTTGACCTTGAATTTAAACACCTATTTTAATGAAATTTCGAACGAATAATCTACGTAAATGGTAGAATATAAAATAATTACCCCCACCCCGCGCAAAATAATTTTTCTATTTTTTTTTATTTTTTTTATATTAATATACATATAATATATATATAATCCACCATTATAACTCTGTAACCCGCGGCCCCACATACCTCGAAATAGTCTCAAAAAATCACAAAAAAATCCGTACAATGAATTTAGCAAAAAAAATTATGAAAATCCGTTGGAATTATGCCGAGATATTAACTCCCCCACCTATGTATGGGAGTTAATTAGATTGAATCTGATTTAGCATACCTTGCAAAGTATTTGTTTAAGCAACTCCTAAAGTAATAAAGATAATGAGTTGGGGTTTTTTTTAGATGAAAGCTAAGAGATCGAAAAAAGTAATAGTAGTAAAAAAGTGGCTTAATGTTGCAAAATAGACTCGCATGGTGGCGTTGCATGTAATCTAATTAAAGAATTTGGGTAGTGTTTTAGGAAAATCATCTCAAATTCGTTAGTTACAGACGAAAATGGATTTTGTGAAAAGTATTATTTTAAGAACAAAGAAGGGTTGAAATATCCCAACCCACTTATCCCTCATTGTAACTTTCATTACTAAAAAATTGGTTTGAAATGAAATTTTCAATAAAAAAATCGAAAATTTTTGCCGTTCTTGACCCCCCTTCCCCACCCGTGGGGGTGAACCCCTCCAAAGTATATTCGCCGTGTTGGTGCATATCCTGGCTATATTTAAAAAAAAGAATCATGGAAATCCCTGTAATCCTCGAGAAATGTCGATTTTTCTGTATGAAGGTAGATATAAAGTAGCACACCTATGTATGTATGGTAGTTAATTAGATTGAATCTAATTTAGCATACCTCGGAATGTATTTGTGTAAGTAGCTCCTAAAGTAATAAAGATAATGAGTTAAGGTTTTTTTAGATGAAAGGTAAGAGAGTGAAGAAAGTAATAGTAGGAAAAAGTGCCTTAATGTTGCAAGATAGACCCGCATGGTGGCGTTGCATGTAATCTAATTAAAGAATTTAGGTAGTATTTTAGCAAAATCATCTCAAATTCGTTAATTACAATCGAAAGTTGATTTTGTAAAAGGTATTCTTTTAAGAATAAATAGGGGTTGAAAATACCCCCACCCACTTATCCCTCATTTTAACTTTCATTACTAAAAAATTGGTTTGAAATGAAATTTTCAATAAAAAAATCGAAAATTTTTGCCGTTCTTGACCCCGCTTCCCCACCCGTGGGGCAAACCCCTCAAGAGTATATTCCCCGTGCTGGTGCATATCCTGGCTATTGTGTAAAAAAAGAATCATTGAAATCCCTGTAATTCTTCTCGAGAAATATCGATTTTTGTGTATGAAGGTAGTTTGAAATTTTTCAAAAATGACCCAAGATATCCCCGATTTGGTCGTCTTCCACCAAAGGAGAGATGCTATAAAATTTTTAAATATAAACTGTAAAGGATGCTTGTAGGATGAAATCGCATCTACATTTTGTGCCCTAATCGGATATCTAATTTGTTTTTGGGTGCATTAAATACTTTTCGCATCCGCCAGGCTTTTTTGTGATAAATTTAATGAGCTTATGGATATGTTAAGTGATTTGAATAAAGAATTTATAATTGCTGGAGACTTCAACATAAACTGGATGGATATTGGTGATAGTTATTGTAATGAGTTAAGAAGGATTCTGTCAGAAAATAATGCAAAGCAGTTAATAAGTGAACCAACAAGAATAACAGGTAGATCAACGACATTAATAGATTGGGTTATTACGAATAGGACAAGGCTATCAGTTAAAATGGACGGCCGGTGATCATGAGACAATTACATTAGATTTATACTTTAAGGAAAAAATAACGTATGTATGTAAGGAAATAGATATATTCAAATATTCAGAGATTGACTTCTGTGAAGAAATATCTAAAAGTGCGATTGTTGAATGTAGTATTTAAAAGTGAATTGTCTTTGATTGCAAAAAAAAATTACAAGAAAAATATATATTAGAAATCAACATAATCCGTGGTTTAAGGCTGGGTCTATGTCATAATTGGGACAACTCGGTGCACAGTTAGCAAGATGGGCGTGGCGTTAAGATTTTTGAATAAATCGCAAATTGATTAATGGAATATTTATTTAAACACCTAAGGCAACAAATTAACGTTTTCTAATTCTTAAATTTGTCCCCCAATTTTTATTGAAAATGATTTAATAATGAAAATTCAAAGTTTTTTTTTAATTTCTCTGGTTTGCGGAGCGGGGCTGCCACAAATTTGAACTGAATTAAATAAATTTTTAACGTAAGCTTTTTGAAGTTAGTATGCAGAAAATAACGGTTTCCGATTTTTAAAATTCTACTTATTTTTGTGAAAATTTGATGCACTAGATTGCTTTCTTAATGGGTAAAATGCAGGTAAAACAAATTATTGCGTCAAATTGTCGTTATCGTTATTTAAAAATCGGAAACCGTTATTTTCTGCTTACTAACTTCAAAAAGCTTATGTTAAAAATTTATTTAATTTAGTTCAAATTTGTGGCAGCCCCGCTCCGCAAACCAGCGAAATTAAAAAAAATCTTTGAATTTTCATTTTTAAATCATTTTCAATAAAAATAAGGGGACACATTTAAAAATTAGAAAACGTTAACTTGTTGCCTTAGATGTTTAAATAAATATTTCATTAATCAATTTGCGATTTATTTAAAAATCTTAACGTCCCGCCCATCTTGCTAACTGTGCACCGAGTTGTCCCAATTATGACATAGACCCAGCCTTAATAGAAACTTAAAGGAATTACGGCAAAGGAAGATACCTATGAATCGAAAAGCTAAATATACTAATAGGGAATCTGATTGAAATTATTACCGTGTAGCGAGAAATATTTATAAGGCAGAAATAAACAAGGTTAAAAGTAATTATATTAGAGAATTTATAAGTGATTGCGTTGAACAAAAACACATGTGGAGGGTAATTAAAGCTTTGGTACTTAAGGAGCCAAAAATATATATCAAAGCCATTAAGTTTAACGGCATAATAGTTCAAGATAGCCTAGAAATTGCGGATAAATTTAATGTGTACTTTAATAATAGTCTACAAGAAATAAAAGACACAATACCAAATTTGCCATATAGGAATATTATAATGGCACTAATCATCAGTTTAGTTCCAAGCAATTACATTAAGAGATTTACGTGAAGCATTAAAAGGAATAAAGCAAAAAAAGGATTTTAACAACATAACACCAAAGATACTGCTAGCTTGTTTTGAGTACATAGGACCAGAGATGCTTAACATAATTAACAATTCATTAATGTATTTCCAAGTACTTGGAAAGAAGCAGTGGTGTGACCAATTGTGAAAGTGAAAAATTCTAAGAAATGCGAAGACTATACGCCCATCAATGCTATGCCAGTATATGAAAAAGTTTTGGAAAAAATCGTACACCAACAACTCGATAAATATATCGAAATAAATAATATAATTATTGAAGAGCAGTCTGGTTTCAGAAGAAATCACTCTTGTGAAACAGCCATTAATATGGTGTTAACATCGTGGAAGGAGGAGTGTAAAAGAGAGTAAAAGTTAACCACAAACTTTCAGAAATCATAGAAGTACTGCATGGAGTCCCGCAGGGATCAATACTGGGAACTCTATTGTTTCTTATATATATTAATGATATGAAAAGGGTCATAAAACACTCTAAACTTGCACTTTTCGCGGATGATGCTTTAATTTACATCGAAGTGGACAATATCAGTGAAATTAGCTATATTTTACAAGAAGATATGAATCGTGTTAATCAGTGGCTTCAAATAAATAAGTTGAAATTAAATATTAAAAAAACTAAATGTATGGTGATAAATAGTGAACTGGATATAAATATAAGTATTAAAGGTGAAAGTATTGAACAAGTAAATGAAATAAAATATTTAGGTGTTATTATAGACCATAAATTGAAATTTAGTTCACATGTGGAATACACGACTAAAAAAATTGCAAAAAAAATCGCTTTTTTAAGTAGAATAAGAAGAAACATAACAATGATCAGTGCAATTAATATATACATATAACGTGATCGTCAAGCCACATTTTGAATATTGTTCCAAGTCTAAACGTGAGTGATCACCAAAGTATTTTGATTGATATATCGATTTGCGGTGAAAGTAAAAAAGAAGAAATTAGTTATAGAGTTTTAAAATATAATAGAGAAAGTTTTAGAAGTAAAATTAACGAAAGTGAATTAGTAAATGTTAATAATGGAGCTAGTTTAAATGATATGTCGATATTATTTAAAAGTGAACTATCTAGACCTAGAGTAATAAATGAATTTGTGAAAAAAGTGAATCGGCGGACTAGTGACACCCCGTGGTTTAGCACTGATATTCGTGTGTTGAAAGAAAAAAAAAAATCGAGCAAGACAACGTGCAATACCAACAAATCTATACAGGGTGTTCGGTAAATGTCTTTAATCCTTTAAGGGGATGCAAGTAGAGGTCATTTGGGTCAAAAAAGTCTACATACTTTTATATCGAACTCCACTTGGTTTTCGAGTAAATCGATAATATCGATTTTCGAGATTTTGCATACCTTTTCAGAGTAATTTCGTTATAAGTTCTAATGAAATTAATGGATTGTGACGTTCAAACCTTTATTTAAAAGAACACATATTAGCCTTTCTAAGAATGCATAATTAGTTATAATTGTGCCTTCAATTATTAAAAAAAAAAACAGTTTTCTCTAGAATTTTTTATTTTACCAAAATTTTTGTCGCGCTTCAGTGTACATTTATTCGAAATATCACCATTGCAAAACTATGAAAAAATTTACGCCGCTTAAAGTTGAAACTTTGAACTCCCGCCCCTCCCAGAGCTTGCCCTTCCCGCAAAAATGAAGATGCGGAATAACGAAATCTACGTAAATGTCAAGTTTGGTAAAAAAGTGTTTTTTCGAAATTATCCCCTCTTTTCGAAATTCGAAATCGAAGAGTACCCTATCTAATAGCCAGTTCAGATTCCCGTACAATGACATATAAATGGTTGTCGTAGGTTAAAAACTGTAGGAGGAGATAGAATCCTACGAAAAAACTGAAGATTACCTCGATGGGCACATCTTCCAAATGTTTGCTCATAACTTTTGATTGTTATTGTTGATAGCACTTATGGAGGTCATTTTGCAAAGGGGGCATAATGCGAAAATTTTTTCATAGTTTTGCCAAGTTCGTGCAATGGTGATATTTCGAATAAATGTACACTGAAGCGCGACAAAAATTTTGGTGAAATAAAAAATTCTAGAGAAAACTGTTTTTTTTTAAATAATTGAAGGCACAATTATAACTAATTATGCATTCTTAGAAAGGCCAATATGTGTTCTTTTCAATAAAGGTTTGAACGTCACAATCCATTAATTACAATAGAACTTATAACGAAATTACTCTGAAAAGATATGCAAAATCTCGAAAATCGATATTATCGATTTACTCGAAAACCAAGCGGAGTTCGATATAAAAGTATCTAGACTTTTTTGACCCAAATGACCTCTTCTTTCATCCCCTTAAAGGATTAAAGACATTTACGGAACACCCTGTATAGTGATTGGTAATCATATAAGCTCATTGGAAATAAATATAAAGTAAGGGTGCGAAAATATAAGAGTGAATAATACATTAAAAAGAAGATTAATGCATCAGCCAACCAAAAAGAAATGTGGAGAGCATTAAAAGAGTTAGTGTTGAAACAAAGAAGATCAGATTAAAGGAATTAAAATAAACGGTAGCACCTTGGATAGGAATGCTGACGTTACAGAGGTGTTCAACAAATTCTTTGTGCAAAGTATAATAGACATTCACAAATCTATACCTATAGTGAGGTATGCTGAAACAATATCATGCGTAAGTATTTCTTTTACTTTTAATACAATAAGTCATAAGGATATTAAGGAAGCATTGAGAGAACTGAAGCAAGAAAAAGACAGCAATTTTTTAAGTCCAAGCATATTGATTGATTGCTTTGGAGCGCTAGAAAAAATATTTGTAGATATTGTTAATAAATCCCTGTTGGAAGGAAGTTTCCCTGATTCATGGAAGGAATCAATAGTAACGCCAATAGCTAAAATAAAAAAGTCAGCTAAGTGTGAGGATTATCGACCAGTGAATGCGTTGCCGACATATGAAAAAGTGTTGGAAAGGATAGTATATAAGCAGCTTATAAAATATTTAGAGGAAAATGCACTTATAATCTCTAAGCAGTCGGGCTTTAGGCAGGGACATTCCTGTGAAACGGCGCTTAATATGGTGATGGTAGATTGGAAAGAGCAGATAGCGTCAAGAAAAAAATCGCTTGCGTGTTCCTGGATTTTAGGAGAGCGTTCGAAACTGTTGATCATCAACTTTTACTACAAAAAATGTATAAATATGGAATAAGAGGTAAAGAATTGAACTGGTTTACAGAATTTCTGACTGGAAGAACACAGAAAACGAAAGTGGGAGGAGCAACATCGATAGAGGTATCGGTCGATATCGGGGTACCGCAGGGTTCTGTACTGGGGATACTCAGGTTTTCGTTGTATATTAACGACATTAGTAAAGTAGTAAAATATTCAAAGGTGGCACTCTTTGCAGACGACACACTAATATATATAGCAGGACAAGACATTAGCGAGGCGGAGAGATTGTTGCAAGAGGACCTCAGCGAACTTAGTGAATGGCTTAAAGCAAATAAATTGAAGTTAAATGTATCAAAAACTAAGTCATTATTAATTAACGGTGAAGGTAATTTGAACCTAATGGTTGACGGAGCAGTTATAGAAGCTGTAAAAGAAATAAAATATCTTAAAAATTGACTTCCTAAGAAGAATTAGAGGTAACCTATCAACTTATACGGCGATCAATGTATATAACACTATTGTGAGACCCCACTTCGAATATTGCTCCACCATTCTTTTCATAGGAGGCCAGCAAATGTTGCAAAAATTGCAGACCTTACAGAATAAAGCAATGCGAATTATTCTCAGATGTAGCAGATATACAGCTATTACATTAATGTTGGCGGCACTGAAATGGCTAAGTGTAAGGCACAGAATAGCTGCGAACGTTTTTGTATTCATATTCAAAATATGACACAACATGCTACCAGAGTATTTAACTGGACAAATAAATTACGTGCGTGATAGCCAGCCGTATGGACTCAGATCTGCAAATGACTTCAGACTACCATCTTTTCGGAGTTCAGGAACTCAGAACAGCATAATGTTTAGAGGATTATGTATGTTTAATGAGCTGCCGGATAAACTAAAGTATGAAATAAAGTTTAGTAAAAGTGGCTTTTATTAAGCTAATAAATTATAATTATTATTATTATACTGTACTCTTCCTTGGAAATCAGCAAATGCTTGCACAGCTACAGAAACTACAAAATAAGGCAATGAGATCAATCTTGAGATGTAACAGATATACACCCATTCAAAGAATGTTGGATGCTCTTAGATGGTTAAGTGTGAAACAAAGAATATATTTTAATGTATATGTTTTTGTATTTAAAATTAAAAATAAGTTGATGCCTGAATATTTAGTTAAGCATATTAGTTATGTAAGAGATGTACATAATTTTTATTTAAGAAGTTGTAATGATTTTAGATTGCCCCGGAGAATGACCATTTTTCGCAAAATAGCCTAATATATAAGGAATTCAAAATATTTAATGAATTGTCAAGGGATATTAAAAATATTAAAGGTTTAGATGAATTTAAAAGTAGAATATCGGAATTCGTTAAAGTAAATATTAAGTAAGATAGGAAGTAAGTAATAATTTATTTCCACGTATCAAGTACCTAAAACAGACTAAAAAAAGAGTAAGAGCTAATAAATATAATTATTATTATTATTATCTAATATCATAGATCATCCATCAGCTTGGCAAACCGAAAAATTTGCCGCAAAAGTATATTTCAAAGAAAACCAAGACGGTTTTTGATAACCAAATGACGGAAAGACAAGTGTCGAAAGGCTATTTAATTAAATATTCGCTACAAATAGCCGTTAAAGCATTATAAGATGACTTCCTCCTTTTTATGCCGTAAATGGTGAAATCATTATAGACTATAGGAACTAATTTTGTCATTCCGTCTGTACCGGATAGAGATAATCCTGGTAGGCCAATATTGATTAGAACATGGACTAATCGGGTAACTCCTTCGTAGGTTTGCATACAAAAATTTCGTTTTTCATTGTATAGGTATTTGGACACTGCCTGAGAACGCGTTGACGTGGAGGCTCAAATTTTATACATGGCGTTTACATAAAGATTGCAAATACAAGTTCAAAACGGACTAAATCGGGCGAACCATTCTTGGTGTTGCCATACAAAACTTTGATTTTTCACTTTATTTAACTTTCATGTTCATCTAGGGTATAATGTTATTTGTCGTAGACAAATTGTACTTTTCCTCTTTTGTACATTATTTTCACTTCACTATAAAACTTTCACTGTAAATATCCGTAGCCAGTAGTCAATATTACGTGCGGAACGAATTAAGATATGTACTTTATCTATTTTTAAGCATAACAGTTAACAAATATAATCACTTCCCAGCTAATTTGAAATCCGCGTTCTCCATCCATAAAGACTATAGCACTACTGAACCTGAATCAAGTGAATAATCGGCAGTATGGATGGAAAACAGCACTACTTCACACATACACAAAATTTCACACATACACAAAATTTCACTTCACGGCTTGTAATATATAGAAGGTTGTGTTGTGTATATGGTGTATGCGTTTATGTGTGTACTAATAAAATGTTGAGTCTTCTCGCAGTTTCTTCGTTGGCCACTAACACTAAAATGAAATTAACACGCTCACTGTTATTCTATGTGCCCTTAACTTGGCAAATGAAAATTCCTTCTTTAATTTTCCTCTATCCTCTTTTCCCCTTTGTACCCTTTATGCTGCTTCACTATGTATCTTTTCTGTTAACTTTTTTCAGGTTTTCCTGCTGCATTAGGCTGTATAATACTTGCGTATATATCACACCGAGTGCCTCTTGATAATCAATTCGCGATTAAAGTTTAGGTTGAGCTCCCATGTGGGATTAAGGTCAATATAATTGAAAAAAATTCCCCTCTTGGTTTTGAATATAAACTAATAACTTTATTTTTACAATAAACTAATTATAAGCGTTTAAATGTAAATATACTGATGTAGGCCAGTCGGTGTGTTCAACGTGCGGAGAGGACTGTCTGTCTTGCAGTCGAGAATGTTCGATCATCCTTCTGTCATCGTATAGAATAGAATTGCCAGATACCTAATGTATTCGTACTCGGCTGGTTTGAGGTCCACATTATTTTTGGTTTGATTTCCACATGTATGTGCATGTACATTTATTTGAAATGGGTGTGCAGGCCCGTGTGAAAAGTGTCAGCACTCTAAGTGAAAGCGTTTTCGATTTATCGTGGTATGACGTAAGTTATACACATTTTTCCGCGTCTTTGTTGCCGTCTGTTTTTATGAAATCACGTAAGTTAACGGAGTTTTTAGGCCATCCCGCAGAGCCCTCCACCACTAGAAGCTAGGCAAACTTCCGAATACATTATCAACGATGTTAAAAGATTATGATAAAATGGAAATTTTTGTTTATGAAATGAAGTAAGTATTTTGGTCGCTAGCTCTTAGTCTAGTAAACAGGAAACTAATCACCTTATTAGCGATCGCCAATACGACTTATGCTGGCCGCTCTACTGGAGATCTATTAACATTTCTTACTTTGGAATCAATGTCTCCATAATTTTGGTGAATTTGAAATCATGGCAGAAGACCTTCGATAGAGTCTGGCAACCTGATCTTTTAGCTAAGCTTCAAGCAGAAAACCATCTTTTCTTACAATTGATTGAAACTCCCGCGGCGTTCAATTCAAGTTATCTTGGACGGAGTTACTCCTGACAGTTTTGTAATCAATGCCGGTGTACCGCAAGTTTCTGTGCTCTCTCATACTCTTTTCCTCATTTTTATTAATGATCTGCGAGATCTCACTTTCAACCCTATTCATTGTTTTGCAGATAACAGTACCCTTGATTTCGTGAATGTTATACTTGACAAATGCAGCCAAATATTCAGTTCACTAAACTATCACCTTGCAACAATTCTCGCTTGGGGCAGAGCGAATCGGATTTTGTTTAATGCTTCTAAAACATAATGTTGTCTGTTATCCCTCAAACGTCTCGCAACATCCGCTCAACCCATTTCCGTCTATGGAGAAGATATCTCGAACTCGCCATCTCTTAACATCTTAGGCACTGAAATATCCAACAATCTTAGTTGGTCCGATCACATTTTTGGTATTGCAAAAAAACGCGATGAAATGCTTCTTGCAGATGCAAAAAAAAATTTACTCTATCAGACTGTGCAAATCTACAAATATCATATCAGGCCTAGATTCGAATATAATTCCCATATTTGGGCAGAGGTTGGATACACGTCATTGTCCATGTTAGACAACGTCCAAGAGAAGGCCTTGCGGCTTATTAGTGATGACATACCAATAGCAACTACTGATTCCCTAGAGCACCGGCGTAATGTCGGATGTCTATCTCTCTTTTATGTTGTTTCTATAGCTATTGCTCTGACAAAATCTCTAGTCTGATTCCTTGTAGAAAAATTACATTAATATTATTCTGATCATTAGTACAAAATCACCTTAATATTACGATAATTTAGAGGCCACATTTAGATTTAGTTCTGTTATGAATCCACTAAGCCAAGCAGACCAATACATAATCACGGATTCATAACGTTAACCCAAACGCCATTCCCATATCTTAAATTCGTTTCATGAATCGAGTAAAACCATATCAAATTATCATCATTTTTTATCCCAAAACGCATTTCACATCCTTAAGAATCCAATAAACTTATTGCATAATCTTAAAATTACGAATTCTTAACGTGAATGCAATATCATGTATATATGTAGCGAAACGCATTTCCAAAAACAATAAACAACAACCATCAGGTGTCAGAAATTCAACCCCATTTAGCGCTTGCCTAAAATAATCATAATTCTATCTACACGAAAGAAACACAACTAATGCAATATGATCCGGCACTAACAGGCGCTACACAGAATAACATAAATGATTCATTCATGAAAGTGAATGAAGAAAATCGTCACCAAGCTATTAAGCAATTCGTGACTACGTCAGCGACCGATCCAAGACCGACAAAATTACTCAACAGGTCTTCCCTTGAATGGTTGCACTTCGTTGCACTAATAAGGTGACATGAAAATTCGTGAAATATGATGACCCTGAAAATTGTTATGCATGGAATCGATCGCCGAACCTTTTCACTTGTTTTCCGTTCGATTTCTGGAATTTCATTATTTCCGCTCAAATTTCCTGATTTCATTATTCAAAACAGACAATTGAGCGATTGTAACGTATATACGAGAAAGCTAGAATAGTAAGCGCAGATTCCGTCGAAAAACGTCCCAAGGCACCGATCCTGGACGAACCCCTAAAATGCAAACTGAACCTGGTCGGCTTACATTACATATATATAAAAAAATAATTAGGACGTAAATGGACATCTAGGCTGAAAATTGAATTTTACTGAGTAGTCGACAACTGTTTACGATTCGAATTATATATTTGTGTAAGTTTCTCGGATCTTGCTTTACATAGGTACAACCATTTCCAATTATGCTAGTGCCCTATCTGCGGCCGCCCTACTACAAAATGATTTAGGAGATTCGACGCTACACGAACAACTAATATTCCGATAGCTTAGGTCTTCGGAGAAACTGCAGTCTAAATAAGTGATACCATATGCAGTATTAACTCCACCTAAGCTATCGGAATATTAGTTGTTCGTGTAGCGTCGAATCTCCTTACCAAGAGATCCCATTAACACACAAAATGTCGTATGATCAGATCGCTTCCTTCTGCGCTGACTCAGACATCAAATACGAGATGCGTTGTCGCAACGTGACACCTGAAATATATACAGTGTCTGGCAGAGTGTCTTGGTGGTCTAAGCAGATCAAGAAAGAGGCAAATTTAGACCCCGCTGGCATTACTTCCTATTTGTCCCCCGGGGCCGATTTAGATGAATGCAGCACCATATTACAAGATTTTGAGGGAGATTTCTCCGAGAGGGAGAACTCGTATATTGAGGTGTTAGCAGTTCGCCTAGATATACTTTTGACCAGACTACGTCGGATAGATCTCGGGGTGGAGGAAAATGAACCATTAAGATCAATGCAAGAGTCCCTTCTGCAAAAAAGCAAAGATTTGAAGCGAAAGTTAGAAAAGGCCCAATACGACGCTTGGAAGGCAAATTTCTCTCATAAAAAATTTGCTGACGGAATCACCAACAATAAGGACAATGCACCGACTATTCTCCAGTCGTGATGCTGATGATGGGCTGTTAACAGCTCGAAATGCATACACGGTACTCAGTTTAAATTAATTGATTTGTTTGTTGTTTAAATATTTATTTCGTGTTTGTGTCGTGATATTTTTAAATGACGGAAGCATTTTAATGGTCTAAACGAAACTAATCAGTGAAAACAATAAGGAGTTGGCCCAGTTTTTTATTAAGACTTGAATTGTCAAACCTATTAATTACCCAGCACTAATTCATTTCACCGTCCCTGTGGTCGTTCCTTAAACCCCGTATAAATAATCTTTTCGAGTTCAATGGATGACACCGAACAGCTGATTTCGCATCTTCCGTCTGATCACGAGAAGAGACAAGTTGACGTCCGCAGCGAGTAAAGAAAAAGATCTATAAGAATCCGAGCAAAGTTTTTATTAAAAAAGTAATCAGCAAAAACCCTCCGCAAACAACCAGATTATCATCCAAAATCTAATTGGATGCAAGATCCAACAGCGTTCACCAGCCAGTTAAATACTTGGTTTGGGCAAAACGGGACCACATTTGGTAGATTTGTGAAAAATCGGATTGAAACATTCGGGGAAATTGCATCAATATTGAACTGGCAAAATTACAACAGTCATCGCAGAAAAGAGATTTGAAGGCTTGGTAATATCTTATGGAAACATCGAAATAGCATATCAAGGCCGACCACGGCGGAGACAGCATCACAAAAACGAATAGCACGCAAGGAAACAAATCGAATCCGGTAACACGTAAGATTATTATCGCTAATTGTAGTTCCTATAACAAAACTGAATTAAATTGAAAATTAAAATTAGTATTAACCCACATTTAACAAAGAGAACAATTATCACTAACTGTAGTTGCTAGAACAACATTAATTTGAATTGGAAATTATAATTAGTACTAACCCATATTTAGCTCAATCATTTTGTAGCAGGGCGGCCGCAGATAGGGCACTAGCGTAATTGGAAATGGTTGTACCTATGTAAAGCAAGATCCGAGAACCTTACACAAATATATAATTCGAATCGTAAACAGTTTGTCGACTACTCAGTAAAATTCAATTTTCAGCCTAGATGTCCACTTGACATACACCATTTACGTCCTAATTATTTTTTTATATATATGTAATTTAAGCCGAATCAGCCCCTAGACCAAGTTCAGCTTGCACGATCATCAATTTTCCTTCAGAAAATTGCTGAATTTTAGGTAAATTATAGAGGGGAGTTTCATCCCCGTGTTAATCATTTGTATAAATATGATGGTTGGACTAGGAATCCTGAGAGTATACTTTAGCCAACAAGGAGAGTCCCCCTACCAAAGGTAAGGCCTCCTTAGTTCCTAATAAATAAAACCAGTACTAATTAAATCTAAAGTAAACAGTAGTAGTAGTAGTTATTGTCATAGAAAGGAAACTTTAAGATCAAGAAAAATAAAGCTGATTAAATTAAATTCCACAGCGTTTTTATTCAATACACTTTATATATTTTGTAACGCAAAAGAGGCATAACAGTCCTGTGCTAATCAAAGGTCCAAAGGTTAATTTCATACTATCATAAAAATCTGTTTAGTGCTGCGATAATCTAGAGGTCGCGCTCAATGTAGCATCAAAATCAATTGACTATCATGCGTGCATATGTAAACATATAGATCTACGAAAGTTTACGGATCGCCTGCACTTGGACCCGATTTGGCCGATTCATGATCATTTAATATAGATTTAAGATAAAAAATTACATACAATAACTGGATACTCACATTTGACATCCGCCGTGGTGAAGCGCTTCATCAGACGTATGCTGCAAGATTAAAAAAACGTTGCCCTATTTTCGCCCAAATTGCTTACAATTATTGCTGTTTTGACTAGAATGCGTGATAAATACGGATAAATTGAATGATAAATCTGATAAATTCTAATTAATTAGTATTTAAAATTAGCTTCCCTAATATTTTCAGCGGTGGAGAAATCCATGACTGTGAGACTAGCGACAATGAATGGGGCGCTTACATTTACATGACAAGTGCATTAGTGTGGATATTGATGCTTCTCATGGGAGACGAATTAATGATTCTACTTTCTTTTTGGTTGATTGGTACGGGGTGCTTGCTCTTGCTCCTATGGACAGGAAGGTTCGCTGCGATAGCAGAAGGTTCTCCTTTTTCCTATTCTTCTATGGTTCACAGTACTGTCGGAATGTTCACCTTCGTTGCGAAGGGACGCGTGGGGCCACCCAATCGGCACGGGAAATCTTCCTGACGCCTTGATGTTGTTATGGTTTTGTTGATCTGCAGCCACCGCAGACTCTTTCTAGAAAAGGGTTCTCCTTTTTGTGCTGCCCATTTTTTTTTCAGGCCGAATTTCTTTGTTGAAATTGTAAATTCGGATTTTTCAAATTAAACTTTCCTCGATTGCATTTTTATTTTTTTATTTTTATCGCACTTGCTTGCTATCATCCCAACCAAAACAAAAAAACTCTGCTTCTCCGTCAGTTTTCTCGTTCACCCTGCCAGAGTCTTATACCGATTTCCATCATTGAATAAATAACTAATAAAGAAACGGCATATCGGATGAAAACCTAAACCACTCGGCGAAATGTATTAGTGTGCTGTGTTTGTATTCGTAATGAAATCCTGACATTCTAAAGGGGAACTTTTTTGATCCAAATTGCTATGTCAAATAAAAAAATTTTTAGTTCTCCCTTATTTTCAGATAATATTTCTTGGCATTGCCTTTGTAGACTGGCATAATTTGGGCACCAATGACAATTCAATTGTAAACAAACAAACAGGCATTTGTAAAATGTTAAATTTTTTGCCATGGCTGGTTATTTTTTAAATATTTCACTTTTATTTTGCTAGAAACACTAATTAATTCGTAAAGCTATTAAAGTTACTTGAAGAATCCTTTCCCACGATAATAACACCGTTCGTTCCTCTAACACAGCACAGCGCACTTCATTACGGTTATATAAGACTCCGGAGTCTCTTATTACATAAAATATCGTTCACAAAAGAATATTTTACACTTATTTCACACTACTATTAAGTAAAAATCCTGTTAAATCATTTATTTAGTGCCATATCGCGAATTCAAATCCAAGAACTTCTTTTCAAAATTATGAAATTACAGAAATGTTAACCTGACGCAAAATAGCCACTCGGCCCTCTTGTCATCCCCTCCTCCCCCGACCCTAGGTCGTACTGTCATTGAATTGCTTAAACACGTACACTGTATTCGCACGATACCCCGCTTCATTATTAGTTATTTATTCAATGATTTCCTTTGATCACGTTTTCTAGCAGCAGTGTTACACTTTTCTTGCAGTGTTAAACCGAAATCGTTCCATTGACCTGCACTGCTAGAAAAAGTGTACGTCAAATGAGTTTAGTGCTACACCCGAAAAATCGGCGGTGCTACACCGAAAAACGCACACATCTACATGAGAAATGTCACAACTGAATGTCATTGAGCATCATATATCAATTTTCAATTGTAGCTGTGTTCTTTTGTGTACCTTGTTCTAGAACGTCCATATACTGGAAAGAACAAATTGCTCTGTCGATTGAAGCGAACTATTTGTACTGTTCGCTTCATTTAAATCTTTCTATTGTAAGCATCGAAAATGCACCGAGGAACAATTCAACAAAAATAATAAATATAAATCCGACCAAAGAAAACCTTTTAGAGCCTTGTAAAAATTTTCTGGCAATTTCTTAAAATGTTCAAAGCGCGCCACCTTGTTTCTTGGAATAAAGGTGCAAGTAATTAGGTAAATAGATTGTTCAGGGGACGACCTGTTCGACTGAAGCAAAACGAGCAGTTTCGATGTGCATATCAGAGAAACCGGGTTGTCTAATTTTCGAATCAACATTATTCTTAAGAGTTTGTATTATTTAAATAAAAACCTTAAAAAAAACTTTGTGAGAAGAGTTTAGTGAGTTTTTAGTTCAGACGTGAGATTAATATCCCGTTATCGCAAAGAAAAATAGACAAACAAGAGTTCAATCGTGATAAAAAGAAGTGTTTTTTTTTACTATACAATGGGGCGCGAGAAAAGAAGGCGATCGGTGGATAGTGATAGTGCTTCCTCCGGGTATGAACGTCGATCGCGTAGTAGACATAGATACAACCGATATTCATGCTCGAGGCACGAAAGAAGTAAATTTCCCAGGAATGAAGTCATTCCAATTTTATACCACCGCAACAAGAGTACGACAGTAATCATGAAACAAATTCGCGTCTTGAACGCCTCGAAAATTTGGTGAAGTTCTAGTCAAAAGGAATACTGAGAATCCCGTCCGTGAGAAAAGCTCGGTTAGATATGCTGTAAAAAGTGATTGTATTCCGGAATTTGAGCCTGGTAGGCCAAGTTTAAATGCTAGTGGATGGCTACAAAAAATCAAACAACTTGCTGCCATTAATGACTGGGATAATAGAACAACCATCTATCACATGCAAAATCGATTATCAGGATTAGCCAAAAATTGGTACACCAATCTGAATTCCTACGATAGGTCTTGGAGCGAGTGGAAAGATTTAATAATAAAATCTTTTCCCGATTATAACAACTTTGCTATGTCTTTAAGAAAGTTGGTTAACCGTATTAAAGCAAGTAATGAAACGATGACAGAGTATTACTTTGCGAAAATGAATCTTTTACAGGCGTGCAAAATAACTGGAAAAGACGCAGTATCCTGCTTATTTGATGGCATACATGATGCAACAATTCAAACTAGTGCGCGTGTAGGACGCTATAATACGCCTGAAGAATTATACAGGGTGTTGCAAAAGTATGGTTACATACGCTAAACTTAGGTAGCTGGGACCGAGCTGAGAAAAAAATCCTTATAAAGTTTTGCCCCATATTGTGTTGTTTCCGAGTTATGCTGGCAACACTGTGTTACGTACCAAATCCTGCATACCAAAAAATATTAAAAAAAGGTATATCTAAAAATTTCTACAATATTAAAAGAATTCATCCATAAATTTTCACATAAGCTAACCATGCCTAAAACATGGTTAGCTTATCAATACAATCAATGAAGAAAATTGCGTCAGCAATTTTCTTCACATTCCATAGAGTTGAAACAAAATTATTCCCATGGCAAATTTTGCCTTAGCAAAATTTGCCAGTAGAAATATTTAATTTGAAAAATAAAATAAAAGACAAATCGTACCTTCAGTACGAAAATACATTATATGTATACGCGCGCGGCAATTCTAATCGTCGTGACGGTGGCTGATGTTAATAAAAGCATCAAATTTCAAGCCTCTGTCCAACGAAAAATATTCTGGACTTGTTGAATCAAGTCCAGAATAAATGTAAAATTTTCTCAGGGTGAAAATGCAACTATGCATTTTCTACCCTGAACGAGGGCTCTTGATCGCGACGAAAGTGATCAAGAGCCGAGTTCTGATTTAAATTTTCTACGCGGCGGTTAAGCATTAAAATTTGAAAAAGAGTTAGGATTTTTAAAATTAGTTCGGCGCGGTCGTGGTGACGTAAAATATTAAAAAAAAAGAAATAAATAATAAAGAAAAAGATATATTTTCAATTGAGAAAAGTTATAGAAATAAATAATAAAGAAAAAGATATAATTTCACTTGAGAAAAGTTGTAAAAACCGAGATGAGAAGGAAAATTGTTTTGTGATTGTAAAAATAGTGAAAAGATTGTGACCAAAAAAAAAAAGAAATAAAAAGTGTTGTGTTTATTTTTGCACACAGAAAAGCAAGGTTGTTTTGATTCCCGCAACACAAGGTAGCAAAGGAGCACTGGATACGGCTCCCGCTTGCCCCCACGAGCAGGTACTTAGCAAGTTGGTACAAAAATATAACAATTGGCGCAGCCGGTAGGATAGAGGAAGCCTACTTTGCAACACAAACAAAGTATAAGCGCTCGAAACCCTCTATCCTACGAATCAAAAAGGAGTTTAGGACGAGATCGAATACTGGGCAAGACACCCTACCCTCCGCCTGAAGTTGAGTGTGACTTCAGGAGTATTTCGATCTTGTCGGCTCCCAACGCTCGGGGTCGGACAGCTTTAACTACCTCTGTTTGTAAAACACGCAGCCACCCCCTCATCAAAGCACAAAGTGCCAACGTGGGACAATAGCGGGCTTCATCCCAGCCCAGGAAAGTAGACGTCCACATTAAGAGGAAAATTCCAAAGCGAAAACCTGAAGGAAGATCAGAGATACGCTCCAATCTGCGATCCGGAGCTGAAAGGGACTTCGAAGTAGGCAACGCGCCCCCCTTTAGGCTTTTATCCAGGGGAATTTAAGTAGCCCCCCCCCCCCCCCCCCCCGGCAGCAAAAGAGCTTCAACCGAAAAAACCAGCGATCCTGAATTGAGAGGGACCTCGAAGAAGGCAATAAGCCCCCCTCTCAATTTGAACCAAGGGAATTAAGACGGCAGAAGCCCCCCTAGCTGCAAATTTTACATACGGTGGTCCATGAGCGAGGAAAGCTCCCACCAAGAGACGCCGCAGGAAATATCACCATCTCTACCAACTCCACAACAATCCTCCTCACCGGGCGACGCACAGGAAACTCCGTCCCGGAACGAAGGAGGCAACGAGGGAGCAACATCCGCACCAGAGGGTGAAGTGCAAACACCCCCAACACTCTCAACAGAAAAAGGGCTAACACTCAGGAGTGGGACAATCCTTACAGGTCCCCAACAAGTAAGATCTTCCAATTTAAATCTAGAAAAATATCTAAAGTATTTAGAAGGGAAAGTGCGAGACTCCTCCGAAGTTTCGGTTATACAGTGCAATTCTCTTGACAACAGATTGCCAAGTCTCGGGAACGAAGGCTTGAGCAAATCGCAAAATATAAAGAAAGCACTGAAAAGTTCAAAGAGAGCCTGAAGGAGTTTGGAGAACTCTCGCAATCGCTCGAAGCCACAAATAAAAATAATAGTGTAGATTTAAGTGAAAGTGCCAACGACAGTGTCAGTGATTCCACCGTGAGTGAAATCCTTTTAAATTGGCTGGGCGACTCCCTTCTGGAAACCAGCATAGAAGAAACTAGCTCCCCAAAAGTGTCAGTGTTTCAGAATCCCCAATTTAAACATGGCAGATTACGCTAAAATCGCCAAGCTAACTGCCCAGCTCGTTCCCCTATTTTCGGGAGAACAGCACCCAAAATTGAGCCTTGAGCTCCAAACTTTCCTAGGATGCTGCAGACAGGTAATCCAGTGCATTTCGGTGGAGGAACTATCAGCATTTTTGCAAATCTTCCCCACCAGACTTCGAGGCGAAGCTTATCAGCTTTCTGCCTCAAATATGCCTACTACTTTCAAAGAGGTAGAAGAACGGCTAATCGTACCTACCTGCCTAGGGAAACTTACCAGGAACTGGTAAATAAACTAATCACTACAAGGCAGTATCCTTTGGAAAACCTCACAGCTTTCACGGCACGAGTGAAACAGATGCTAGCACTATGTAATGAAGCAGCAGAGTCCAAATACGGAGCCACAGCAGCACCAGCTGTTAAAACGCAGCTGGAAGATTTCGCGAAAAACGCACTAAAAATAGAGGGGTCAATAACCCGTATATGTGCCAATACCTTCTGCAACCTCCAGGACAATTCCAAACAAATATGATTCAGAATACATTGCCAAATTCTGCCAGTACCAGTGTACCAAATAACGCACAATTAACTCAAAGTAGTACTCTAGTAAATCAAAGTGTATTTAATCCTGGCATCATATCCTACTCACAGGATCCCCGGCAAAAAAATATGCCCATTAACCCAAGCAGTCACATACCAACGTCACAGTTCACACAGGCCGGCACAGCATTTATTAAACAGGAACCAAGATCGCCAAATAAAATTTATAATGTAAATAATAAAAATGCCTATTTAAATAAAATCAGTTGTAGTTTTTGTAATTTAAGAGGCCATACATACGCCGATTGTTTGAAACGTAAAAATACGCCGTACTGTGTGAACTGCAAAATGTATAATCATGACGTGCGTGACTGCAGGAGGAACAACAACAGTTTTCAAAGACCCCAAAACAGAGAAGCACCAAACCAACGTCCTAGAGAGCCGCAAAACCCCAATAACAACTCAAGAGTATATAATGTGCGTAAAAAGTGTGAGTTTTGTGGTCGTTCAGGACATGCAGTAAATAACTGTCAACAAAAACGTAAATGGGAAGCCCGGAGTCAGGGAAACGACGTACAGTCGACCCAAAACTCCCCGGCTCGACTATAAATCTCCCATCTAATAAAATAGGGTCTCCTCAGCAGCCCGATTCCAGTGTCGCTACAGTAAAACTTCCTTTAGACATAGGCCAAACTAAACTAATAGTTGACACAGGCGCTGAGGTAAGTATAATAAAGAAAAGGTCATTAAAAGATCTCAAGGAAATTAACCACAATGAGGCATGCACACTTCAGACCCCATTTGGTACCGGAAAGACGCTGGGAAATTGCCAAGGAAACTTCGTTTTCAAAAACAAAATTCCCTGCAAGTTTCAAGTCGTAAAGAACTTGCCTGGCCTTTCCGATGATGGACTTCTAGGAAAAGATTTCCTAGCAAAAAAATGTAACGTTGAGGGTCCTAATAAGGCACTAAGGTTTCCTCGCACGGAAACTAATCCAGACGAATTTGCTTTGCCATTAGAGTTTGAAACGGAGAAGCTACATTCTGAAAAAGCAGTCGAAGTAAGAACACTTGCAGAAGAGGTAGAGTCTAAACAGGCTGAAGTATCCACCTGCAGTGTCTTCAAGGCTTCTCAAACGAGAAAAGCTGGCTGCCAAGCTCCAAAAGAGCCCAAGGAATGTGAAAAAGGCTGTCTGAGCGAACAAGAGACCGATGAAATCAGGCAGCAATTGGTTACCTTTAAGGAACCAATCTGCATACCTGCGCGCTCTCAAATTGTTGCCCCAGTCCCGTTACAAACTCAAGAAGAAATGCTCTGTTTATCACAAGAAATAAGCGATGGAGTCTTCTTGGCAAACAGTTTACTGTCATCTGGAGAAGAATTAATGCTGGTCAGTATTCTCAACGCTAACAGTCGTCAAGTAGTCATACATAGCTTAAAGTTACAGCTATTTCCCATAAACGACTACACCATAGTCCCATTAATGCACACAAAAGACCACAAAAGAACACACATTCCACTACCAAATTTAGAGGCAATATCAAACAACACAAGAGACGGAACTGAGTGTCTAAAGCCTGCCAAAAAGATGCATATAATTCTTCCGTCCAAAATCCCGAGGCATAAATCACTATTAAACAAACAACGGCCATATAAGAACGGTAGCGAGTCGCTAAAGCCTATATTAAAGGTGCATATTACTCCACCGTCACACAACACAAAAAATTCTACATGGTCAAAAAGCAATAGCCGTCAACAAAGCAGGAAGCAAATACTCTGCAACATGCTAAGAACAACGAAATAAAGCCTCAAAAGGAATCTCAGTAGCCTCATCTATTTACACGTCAAAAACTTAAAAGGAAGAGTAAGACAAACCAAGGTTCAGCTGAAAAATCAGCAATTTTACAACATGTACGATATCTATACCCGGATAATGAGACTCCGGACGACCCAAAACAATACCCGCGTATTTCTAGGCTAGAGCAAGAACTCAGCCTAGACCCTAATTTAACCGCGGAAGAAAAAATTTCGATATCAGAACTCTGCGAAGAGTATAACGATATCTTCTTCCTCAAAGGTGACAAACTCACCTATACAAATGCGATAACGCATAATATTCCACTGGTGCAAGATCAAGCACCAATCAATCACAAAATGTACCGCTTACCTGAAACACAGCGGAAAGTAATTAACGAGCAGTTAAAAGAAATGCTAGACAGCGGGATAGTCCAATCTAGTAAAAGCCCTTGGAATTCACCTCTACTAGTTGTCCCCAAGAAAGCGGGACCTGACGGTGAAAAAAGGTGGTGCGTCGTTGTCTATTTTCGGAAATTAAACGAATAGACAATTGGAGACGCATGCTACCCCGAATCGAGGATATTCTCGACCAACTACGTCGTCATCTATGGTAAAAATTTAAACGACCACAACGAAAAGTTGAGAGAGAACAACTTGAAACTGCAGCCAGAAAAGTGCCAGTTTCTAAGAAGAGAAGTTGTTTACCTAGGACATAAATGTTCTAGCGAAGGAGCCCTACCAGACCCAAGTAAGACGGCCTGCGTCCAAACATTTCCTGTTCCAAAAACAGTAAGGCAAGTTCAGTCATTTTTAGGACTTGCCAATTACTACAGGAAATTCATTCCAGACTTCTCCAAAATTGTACGTCCAATCACAAATTTACTCCGAAAGGATGTAAAATTCACTTGGACAGAGAAATGCCAAGAAGCATTTCAAAGCATAAAAAATGCTTTAATTTCTCCACCACTTTTAATTTACCCCGATTTTTCGAAATCTTTTAATCTTACTACGGACGCAAGTAACGCGGCTCTAGGAGCTGTTTTTTCTCAAGGAGAAGTCGGAAAGGACCAGCCCATTGCCTATGCAAGCCGCACATTAAACAAAGCCGAAAGAAATTACTCTACTATACAGAAAGAGTTATTGGCTATTGTCTGGGCTACCAAGAATTTCAGGTGCTATCTTCAAGGCCGGAAATTCACGGTCTATACTGACCATAAACCCCTCAAAGGTGTCTTCAATGTGAAAGACCCTACTTCCCGTTTGGTGAGATTTCACCACAAATTATCTGAATTCGATTACAACATCGAATATAAACCAGGGAAGTACAACACTAATGCAGATGCACTAAGTCGCATCCCTCAACCATTAAAGGAAGACAGTTTAGGCAATACCTTAACGGTAGAAGCCCTAGTCCACCACACGATGGACTCAGATGGGGAGGAAGACGATTCCACAAATAATAAAAAGAAAAAGAAATCCGCTCATTGTTTCGTCGTGACTCGAGCTCAGAAGCAAAAGGCTCAAGAGACATTAAATAGCTCCAGTGTGGAGACAGAAGAGCACACGAAAGCGGACCAAAACGAAGTTCAACTCACGGAGGCGGAACCACTAAACCCAGCATCGCTTGATCAAAAAGTAAGTACTGGCAAGACACCCGAACTTATCACGAGCCCCACGGAGATCCGAACAATCTTAAAAGATTATCACGATTCTCCATTTGGTGTCAAGGTGTCATAAAAACTTACAAACGCATAAGACGAAGTATTGGTGGAGACACATGCTTAGCGATATTATAAAATACATTAAAAGATGCCCAAAGTGCCAGACGATGAAAGCATCTCCACAATATGAAATGCCAATGGTTATCACGGACATCGCAGAGCAACCGTTCGACAAAGTTTACCTTGATATTGTAGGTCCATTAGAAGAGACCACATCAGGTAACAAATATATCTTGACCTTTCAAGATAACTTAACAAAATTTGTCGACTGGTATGCAATACCTAATGCAGAAGCAGTCACAGTAGCGCAGGGTTTCTTTGATGACATCGTTACGCGCTATCGCATACCCAAAAGAATACTCACCGATCAGGGAACAAACTTCCTGAGTGAATTATTCAAAAGAGTATGTAAGCTTCTAAAGGTAAAGAAGTTACAGACTTCAGCATACCACCCACAGTCTAATGGAGCACTAGAGCGTGCACATAGACCCTTGATAGAATACCTGCGAACAATCGTAGATGAAAATCCCTAAACATGGGACCAATACCTACGAACCGCTGCATTCGTGTCAATAGTGTACACGAGGGTACTAAACTTACCCCAATGGACTGCCTATACGGCTTCACAGCGGATGTCCCATCAAATTTAAAACGGGATCCCGAACCCGTTTACAATCATGAGAGCTATTATCATATACTCAAATATAAGCTCCAAACATCATATGCCACCGCAAGAAAGAACTTATTGGCAAGTAAACAGCGCTCAAAGGGGTACTACGATAAGACAGTACGACCCCTAACTTTCCATATAGGAGACAAGGTCCTCATCAAGAATGAAAGCAGAAAACATAAGCTTTCTCAAATCTGGGTAGGACCTTATCAGGTAATCGCAATACCAAGTGATGTGAATACCACCATCAAAATTGGTAAACGACTAGTAACGGTTCACAATAATCGTTTAAAACCATATTTCGAGTAAAAGCATGTTGAACAAAAATGAACCAGGTTGACTTGAAATTCCTACTACAGTGTCCATTAATCCTCATTTCAATACACCACCATAAACATTTGCGGTGGAGTCACTCCACTGCCCAGTTTAAAACGGCACAATGCACGTACAACTATGCTTAAAGGATTGTTTTCTTCTTCTGAATTGTCCACAGAAATGGCGCTAAAATTCATCATAGTTACCCTCTTCATCCAGTACACAACTGGAGCAATCGCTGACAACCCTCATGTAATAACCCAGCTAAATGGCTCGGGTATATTTTTCGAGGACCTGGGAAATCTCATGGTATATCATGACACCTGGAATGTCTTCACCGAGATAGACTTGGATGAACTAGATACACAGATAAAGCTAGCAGAATATGCAGAGCACTTAGTGCATAAACTCTGCATAATTATAACAAACCCAGAAGACCTCTGTAACGTGCAGCAACTACACATACACGCTATAATAGACAGCGTACGAAAGCGCACGGAAACTATAAAGGAACTAGTACCAGGAAAACGCAAGGCCGGATCGCTATTTGATGGAATAGGCAATGCCATGCACTATTTGTTTGGAACTATGGACAGCAATAACGAGAAAGAAATTTACAGCAGGTTAGAAGAACTTGAATCGAATACACAAACCCTAGCCGAGCTAGAGAAACAACAAATCAGTGTTGTAAAAACTACCTTGGAAAAGATTCAAAAACCGCTGGCTATGTTAATAGACAGACAACAAAAAATAGCACACCAGATAAACGATCTCCACCATGTGGCCGATGATTTAACTAGGAGGCAACTAAGACAAGATATTATATCAAGCTTTTTGCTCCAAATCATCGAAGTTAAATATCGACAACAAGCCCTCCTGGATATAATAATGGCTAGTAAAAGCAATCATATTCATCCACTCCTAATGTCTCCCAAAAATCTGCTGGAGATATACCGCAAGACGGCCTCGAATTGCCCAAACGACCAAAATTGTCTATCTGTTCTATATTAGACAGCAGGAGCTCAGCCACTCCTTATGCAGAGTAAATTGGTGGTGAGAATTACTCTCCCAATTTTTAACCTGCCAAAAATGAGGCTACAACAGATTCAGTGCTATCCTGTATCCAAGTCAGCAAATTACTCATTAATTCCAGACCCTGGTTATTCATACATAGCCAATAGCGCAAAAACTCAGGAATTTCTCTTACTAAAAGGTGATGATATGAAAAGGTTCAAGAAAATAACAAGTAATTTGGAAGAAAACACGTATGTAGGCCGGCTGAACACAAGCTCCCCAAAAAGACATGCTGATCCAACTAAGCAAGCCCAATACGTGGCTATTTTCATTTATTACCTCCACGGTGTTACATATCACATGTCCAGATCACTTTGTAATCTCGAAACTAGAAGGACAAGGGATATTAGAGATAACGCAACCATGTCAAGTTCAAATAGGTGACAAAGTGCTTAAATACGAAGGTCAGAGTAAATTTCCACTAAAAATTATCCAGCCGAATCAATTTCCTGAGCTCAACCACTCTCTACTCAAAGTAAACCTGACTGAAATTTTACAAGGAACTCAAAACCACAGTCTGGGGAAAATCGAGATTTTAACGGGAGACGATATCCATGAATCAATTTATACTGACACCCATTCGCTGGAAGAAATCCAAAGTGTTCTGGGTTTTTATGAAATACCCAAGGACTGGGGAGTGCTTTCCACAGAGAAGATCACCAGTCCCAATTTTATTTGTTTAAACACTTTTGTAACTTTTGTACACTATGTATGAACTTTATTAATCAACTTTGTACACTTAATACAACAAATTTTTATTTAACTTTTAGACTTTCTTTTTCTAGAGATCTGAAGGCCTTACCTCTGGTAGGGGGACTCTTCAGATCACTTCAAAAGTTAGGAAAACTCTGCCTGTTCCTAGCAACATCAACTGAATTTATTTAAGTTCTCCCTCCATCGATTTATTGAAAAAATTCAAAGTAAAAATCTATCGGCCAATCAATTTCTTCGATAAGTGAAAAAGATGCTATTCTCAGCAAGAATCGATTTAAGGGGAAAAGTGATTAAATCGTATGAGTTCAAGTACTTTGAACTCATCACAAAAAACGTAAATCGCTTGCGTCGGCATTATTGGTTTTCGTGACAAAAATATTTTAAAATCGCATAATTCATATGCGTTCAAGTACTTTAAACTCATCGCGAGGAAATTGTTTACGTTGGCGTAAATAATTTAGAAGGTGAAATCCGAGATACTAACATTTGCTTTGGAGAAATTTTGTGAGAAAAAGTAACCAAGATAATTTAGGAAAGAAATTTATTGGTTTCATGCTAGTGCGATGCATGTTTTAGGATTTTAATGCTAGTGAGATGAAAATGTTTTGAATTTCAGGGTAATTAACAGATAACGCCAACGAGGGATGTTAATGATGTCACGTGAAGTAACTAGGGTGTAAGGTGACGCGTATAGCGAGCACTTACAACACCATCCCCCTTAGAAAAGAAAGTTGCATTCTGTGAATGAACTTTCGTTGCCAAGAATAAAAAGGAATAAAATTAAATGAATGTACTTGTGTTACGGATTAGAGGAAGAATCCGCAAAATTCAGCTGATGTTTTCTAATATATTGTACATTTTTTTTTTTTAGAGTAAGTATTGAAATGACTAATAATATATTTATATTTTAAACTAACTATAGTAAATTAAATCAACAAACAATAATAAGGTTTACGTAAAAAATTTTCTGTTGTTTTTTTTTTCTTCTAATACCATTTAATTAAATCGAAAATTATCGCTATGATATATAAATGTATGTAAGTATGATAATATGAATATATATGTATGAAAAATCGGGCTTTCTTCTACCTCTTTTTTTTTTTTCAAATAGCTAGATATATAGATATGTACGTAAATTTAATAATATGAATATATATATGTGTAACGTTGTTTACATTACGGCTTATCTGTCCCAGTGCTCTTACTCGTTTTTCTTTCCAATGTTAATTTAAGTGGTTGGCTAGAGCCGGGAAAAGGTTCAGGTTTCATATCTAGTGAGTTTTTTGTTTTCTTTAGACAATTACACGTCAGTTTCTTCCATAATATCATAATTGTAAGGGCAATAATTGCTGCCACGGTAATGTAGCTTATCGTGTATTGATGTACGTCATGTTTTGTGGGCATGGGGAATCCCTGGTTCTCATATTGCTTTTGTTTTGCGAGAGCTTCGCTTATTGCTTTGAGGTCGTTGTCATTATGGTATTTCAGCACTTGTGTTGGGTATTCATTTGATATGAGATGTTGATTTAGGTCAGGGATGACCGATATATTTTGCGAAATATTTATAGAGGGTAGGTAGAAGCTATTTGTACGAGATGTCTGGGTATTGTGTGATTCAAGAGTTAATTCTTTAGACCTAATATAACAACCTGGCGTTATTTTTAATATACCGCATCCGCTGATATGATTGGAGTGACTGTATTTCCGCATATGGCATCGAGGGTGTTTTGCGCGTTGAGAACAAAAAGCCAATGGTTCGGTTGTGATAACTGTATCCAATAGTTTGTCGCGGGCAAACTGCGAATATCGCAATCTTGAGGTATTTTAGTTACATGTTGAAGAAGTTTTACTTCGCACAGACTTTGGGTTGAGCGTGAGTTAAATATAGTGTGTATTATACGGCAAAGATAGTAAGCAAGATTATTGGTCACACAATTACTCAAATCGAGTTTGTTGAGAGGGTAATAGTGTTCACGGCTAAGATCAATGAGCAGATATTCTACTGATGGTTGGATATAATTAAATATATGTTGTTTTGTATTGGGAATTGGCAATGGTATGACTTTAAATAGTTGGTAGCTAGTAGTAGATGGGAGTGGTATTTTAATTTCAAAAATAATTTTATTATTTATAGTTGCTGTACTGACATGGCTAATTTGGTAAAGTTGTACAATTTGATTTTCAGTTTGGGAAATCGGCAAAATAGTGTTTGGAGGTAAATTGTCTTGTATATCAAGGAGCAACTGTTTGATTTGGATAGGTGTAATTATGGAAGGATGCAGTTTGCCGTGTCTAACGTCTATTAATAGGTCCACGAGGTGGTTAAGTGTGTATTGGTGACGCATTAGAACGAGAGTGACATGAGAGACTAAAGTCTCCCATTCGATTACTACCCTATGTGTGTCAACCTCTTTATTGAATGTAACTAGGGTGTCCCTAAACCTTTTTAGTTTTTCCTCGATGTGATCGACCTGGTTTTTGATGTTAAATCTAGTTTTATTAAAGACGTTTGTTGTGCTTTCCAAAATAAGGGTTTGGTTTTTGATAAGGTCTAATAGGTAATTATTGTTATAAGTTAAATTATTTATCTTTTCCTCATAATTCTTTGCATCGTTCTCATCTAACGTTCCAAATAAGGTTTTGCTTATACTCCCTATAGCGTTAAATAGCCCTCTTTTTGTTCGCGTGTTACCTGGTTTTAGCAATTGTTCCCTGAGCCCAATATCAGACATTGTTGTATTAATAATTTGCGCTACTCATTGACAGTATCTTAGCTCTTCCACCTGTGAGCCTATATTATCACAAAGTGTGGAAATATGTGACGCATATTTCTGTAGAAGTGTGGTTTCATACAGCAAGTTTTTTAAATCGAAGTAGACAATGGCTTTCCATTCATAGCTGTATAGCCCAACGTCTCCCACTTCTTCGAAGTAGATGCCGGAGTTAGTGTTAAGCTTCGTAATTGTCACGGGGTCTTCTGCACATACCATGGATACGCTCCCAATAATGGTGAGGAGGATGAATATTATTGACCTGCAATATGTTTTTCTTTGTTTATTCAGTCAATAAATCCTTAAGATTGTTGTTATGCACTGTTTTATTTTTATTTTTAACTTTGATTGTCGTGTTTTCACTAGAATTTATTTGTATTATCTCGTAAGGGCCGGCCAAAGAGGATCGAATTTGTTCTTACGGGCGTGGTTTTTTAAGAGCACTTTTTCTCCGATACTGAAAGTTTTTGGTTTTGAATATTTGTCATAATTGGATTTGCTCTTTTCCTTTTGACTGAGAAGAGTTTCTTTAGCTATCCTGTAGCCGTGCTGTAGCCGGGCCTTTAACTCATTTGCATAGTTCTCATAATTATAACAGGTTTTTGGTTCGGACTTCAGTGGTGATGGAATGGTAGCTGCGGAACCATAGAGAAGCTCGTGTGGGGTGTAGTTGGTACTTGAATGTGGTGTCGTATTATATACGAACATAGAATAGGGTATCCAAGAATCCCAAGTTGATACGTCTCTGTTGACGTAGTGTCGCAAATATTCAGCGAGGGTTCTGTGGGACCGTTCCAGAGCTCCGTTGCTTTGGGGGTGATAAGGTGTAGTTTGAAGTTTTTTGATCTTCAATAATTTACATACTTCTGAAAACATTTCGCTCATGAAATTCGAACCTTGATCTGTTAAGATAGAGTCTGGCACACCATGTCGGCAGATTATTTTTGTAATTTAGGCTTCTGCGACGACTCGTGCTTCTATACTTGCCAAGGGGATGGCATCAGAATACTTGGTAAGATCGTCTTGGAAGGTGAGCAAATATTTGTTTCCATTATGACTAATAGGAAGAGGACCAACTATATCCAGAAAATTTTTTTTTCGAATGGCCTTGAACTGGTTGTCGTTATTTTCATAGGGATCTTTGTATTCCGTGTTAACTTATTGGTCTGGCATGAGGGGCATTTTTTTATGAATTCTTCAACGTCCCTCCGTAAGCTTGCCCAGTTATAGGATTTCCGAATCCGTTTTATGGTCCTTTCTATTCCCTGGTGTCCACCAAAAGGGGACTCATGATAAGTTTTTAGGACATCCGTAATATCTTTGGGGTTTGTCAGAGTTAATACCTCGGATAGATATATTGTTATGTTGACTGTTTGAAATGTATGCCTGAGTACAGTTTTTATCTCAGAAAAGGTGTTTGAGTCTGTGTGTGAAATATATATGTGCATTTCCTTAAGTTTTTGTTGGGTATGAAAATCCTGTATTTTTCTGCAGGCTTTTAGAAGTGTCGTTGAATCAGATTTCGTCTTGAGAGGTAGTTTAATTAGCGCTAATACATATGTGCACTTCTTCGTTGGTTCTATTATAAAAGTTTTCTCTTTCAATTTTTTTTTCCAACTGGGGAATTTCCTTCTTAAGAGACAATATCTCTTTCTGATCGTTGTCTGATAGAAGATAAAATTTGTATTTGACATTTTTAACATCCGTTAAATGGCTTGTGTTCACTATTATGGGGGCATCTTCCTCAGAGTGAATTGACGTTAAGTAATTATTGAACCATTCATCGATATCGGTGTCACTTTCGTCATTCTTCGCACACTTTGCTTGTTGTCTGGTCAACATATTTACTACTTTATTTTGAATTTCTCTCTCGTTTTCCGGTATAATTCGGCTCAGTGCGTCGGCATTTCTGTTGAGCTTTCCTGCCTTATAAGAAATTTCATAATCGTACTCCTCTAGCCGTATCCTCCAGCGCATAAGTCGGGAGGAGCAGTCCTTTAGGTTCATTAGCCAGACTAAGGGCTTGTGATCGGTTAGAATGGTAAACGTTCTGCCATATACATAAGGTCTGAACTGCTCTACAGCGTACACGATGGCGAGCAGTTCCTTTTCTATGGTAGAGTACCGAGTTTCAGCGGGGTTTAGGGTCCTACTTGCATAACATATAGGATGTTCTCCATCTATTCCCTGCTGCGAGAGGACGGCTCCTAAAGCTATATCGCTTGCATCGGTAGTGATAAAAAATTTTTTATCGAACTGCGGATATGCGAGGATTGGAGCGGTTATGAGATTTTTCTTTAATATTTTGAAGGATTCCTCGCAGAAGGAGTCCCATTTGAAGGGAGTATCCTTTTTTAGTAGCTTAGTGAGAGGCTGTGCAATTTTTGCAAAGTTAGAGATAAATCGCCTATAGTAGCCTACGAAACCCAGAAATGCTTTGATATCTTTTGCTTTCTTTGGGGTAGGATATGTTTTTACGGCTTCGATCTTTGATGGATCAGGATGTATGCCATCTGAGCAAACGACATGTCCCAAGTAAGCGATTTCTCTTTGGAGAAAATGACATTTCTCGGGCTGCAGCTTGAGGTTACTTTCTCGAAGTCTTTCGAAAACTTCAGTTAGTTTTTTATTATGATCCCTCAAGTTGTATCCGTAAATGACTATGTCGTCAAGATACACGAAGCAGTGTAAGCCCTGCAGTCCCGTAAGTACAGAGTTCATAAGCCTTTGGAAGGTGGCTGGAGCTCCTTTCAATCCAAAAGGCATTCTGTTATATTGATAGTGCCCGTATGGGGTGCTGAATGCCGTTTTTTCCTTACTTTCTTCGTCCATGGGTATTTGATGGAACCCATTGGCTAAATCTAACGTACTGAAATATTTGGATCTTCCGAGTTGGTCCAATATATCAGTTATGTTGGGCAGAGGGTAAGCATCTCCCATTGTTATATCATTAAGCCTTCGGAAATCCACTACGACTCTCCATTTCTTGTTCCCTTCACTATCTGATTTTTTGGGAACTAGAAGGAGCGGGGAATTCCATGGGCTTTTACTGGGGCTTATTATTTCTTCTTCCAGCATCTGGTCTATTTGGCGGTTTATTTCTTGCCTCTGTGACTCCGGAAGTCTATATGGCTTTATGTATATAGGAGGTTTATCAGATAACGTTGGTATCTTATGTGAAGTAACCTCAGTACAAGAGAGTTTGTCTCCTGGTAGGAAGAATATTTCATTGTAACGACGGCATATATCTAGAACGGATAGCCTTTCTTCCTTATTACAGTGATTTAAATGAATAATTTCCTCTAGTTTCTTGAGGCGGTCATGGCCGATAGTATTATCAGGGCCTATTGGGAGTAAATCATAATCCTGTGGATCTTCCCACTCAGGATTTACTTCGCTCGAAGGGAGAGTGATTTCATTTTCATTTAAATTTAATAATAGAATTCGTACTTTCCCATTTCTTGGCTTGGTTAGAACATTACCGAAATATACTCCGGGTTTAATTTCTTTGTGCACACAAAATAAATTTGTTTGTTTTTCTAAAGGGATTTCTACAACCTTTTGGGATCTTGGTGGAAGAGATATGTTTAAACCACTTGTAGTATCCTCGGTTTCTATTCCTTGGGTCTTGGACATAGGTTATAAATTACAGTTCACATAGGCAATGGAATCCACCATTTGGTTTGAGATGTCTGTTCTCTTTGGATTCCTATTTACCGAACGTAATTTCCTCGAGTCCGATTCGGGCTTAAAAGGGTCTGTATTAACCAAAATGTCAGCATTTACATGCGTAGTGAAATTTTCGTTTGAATTTTTACATTCCGAATTTCGAATTTCCGCGAATTTTAAATTTGTTTTGCCTTCTGAGGCTATTTTTGCTGGTTGTAATTTGCCAGTCTGAGTACACCCGTTGTGTGTTTCGTTGATTATACTGAGCTCCAAGTAGCTTTCTTCGTAGCTTATTACACATCTGTGTCGCGTTAGAAAATCGTTTCCTAGTAATCCATCGTAGGGGATTAAAATGTCTTCCTTAATGAGATGAAATGGGTGCTGTATAGAATTATTTTGCATTTTTAAATTGCAGTATGAAATTCCTACTGAATTAAGGCTATTCCCGGAAAGAGTAGTAATTTCGCACTTGAGGTCTTGATATATTGGGGTAGAGTCTGTCACCAATTTGAGTTTATAAAGACTGACCTCAGCTCCAGTGTCTATTAGAAGTGTGGAGTATTTTTTTTTTTTTGAGTTTGATAAGGGCAATGTAATGAGAATTGCATTTCTCGAAATTATTATTGGAACTCGAATCAGTGTTCTGAGTTTTGGTGTATCACGGCTTTTGTTACACGGGTGGAGTCGCCGGTGCCCTCCATCCGCGGTTGATCGTTTTCCGATCCATAATCCATTAACACATTCCATCTGACCTGCCTAGCTGGAGTCGGATGTATATTCCGAGAAGCGGGAAATATTCGTGTTTGATTATTATTATTAGATCTATATATCTCTTGGTTTCTGTTTCTTTCGTCTTGAATCCGAGTTCTACATTCACTCCTATGATGATTAGGTTTTTTGCAATAACTGCAGTTCAATCGATGAACTTCCCTCTTTATGTGAGGACCAGTAGGGTGAAATGATGGGATGACCTTGTTACGTAAACAGGTGTTCTTCGTGTGGCCTCTTTTACCACAAATATCGCAAGTTGGAATTGACTTGTTTGTTTCACTGGGCTTTGCAAAATTTTCGAGACGTATTGCATGCTCTGAAGCATAAAGGACGAGTTTACGTAAAGTTGTCTCGCCTTTGGACTTAACAATTACACGTAACTGTTCACTTCGCAGGCCGTCTTCGAAGGTCTTGATTGCATTTAACTCATTCTCTTCTAATAAAAACTTTTTTGCTACCGCGTCGGTTACGTTCTGGGATGTGACGTTATTTAGTTCACACAAAAGTTTACTTAACCTTTGTGCGAATTCATCGATGCTTTCGCTGGAGTTTTGTTTGAGACGCAGGAGCTCGGCCTGAACCGTTACTCTTGGGCGTCTATCTAAGAATTGGTCCTCAAGGAATTCCCTTAGAGTTACCCAATCTTTAAAATCTCGATGCTTCAATGCTTCGTATGCAGGACCGATTATTCTGGTTTTCACGACACTAAGAAAAAGCTTTTTAACAGCTTCCCCCTCTGTGGTGTCAAAGAGAATCTTGCAGCAATTAATGAATCGATCTAATTCATTGGGGCTGCCATCGAAATCCGGTATCATATTCCGGGCATCGGAAAGAGAAATTTTTATTTCAGCCATTTTTAATTGGGGGGCCTGAGTAGCCGGAGGACAACTAAAGCTTCGCCTTTTGCGTTTCGCGTTAGCAAAAGCAGGCTGCCGGTTAGTGTAACTATTCCGTCGGGTTCGTATGGTGCCGTTCTTTATTCTTTTTGAGACAATTGGATAGACAACAATGGAGTTTTACTTTAAGACCGAATCACTTGATGAATTGTAAAAAGAGAAAAAAAAAACCCACTCACATATTTAGACAAAAACAACTCGAGTAAGTACACTCTTGGGACTCACAAAAGATAGTACGCAATCATTACACTTTTTCTTAAACAAATTCACTTAAATTTTCTGAATTCTGCACTCTTAATTATATATATATATGTATATTTTTTTTGCATCTAGGCAAGTTTAAGCAAATTTAATGAGAGATATACTAAATATATTTGAAAAATATGCAATACAAACAAACACCTTACATTTTAAGTTCTTCCAGTCATTTTTTTAATGTGATGAACTCCGTGAAATCTTTTGTTTCGTCGTCCTCTCCAGCTGGTTTGTAAAATTCTTTTAGCTGCTCCTCAATTTGGCGAGCTTCCTCCTGGGGGTCCATTGATAATTGTTTCCTTCTAGGTTGTTTACTGAGTTCTTTTTACTCAAAAATTTTTGCACAATCTCTAGAGCCTGTCTTGAGATTGGGTTGTCTTAGACAACGTTGGATAACCTCTGAGCGCCTGGCTTAGGTTACCTTAATTTGAGTAGCTGGGATCGTATTTTTATTTTAATAAAGATCCTCAACCGCTGCCACCAAAATGTTCTGGGTTTTTATGAAATACCCAAGGACTGGGGAGTGCTTTCCACAGAGAAGATCACCAGTCCCAATTTTATTTGTTTAAACACTTTTGTAACTTTTGTACACTATGTATGAACTTTATTAATCAACTTTTTACACTTAATACAACAAATTTTTATTTAACTTTTAGACTTTCTTTTTCTAGAGATCTGAAGGCCTTACCTCTGGTAGGGGGACTCTTCAGATCACTTCAAAAGTTAGGAAAACTCTGCCTGTTCCTAGCAACATCAACTGAATTTATTTAAGTTCTCCCTCCATCGATTTATTGAAAAAATTCAAAGTAAAAATCTATCGGCCAATCAATTTCTTCGATAAGTGAAAAAGATGCTATTCTCAGCAAGAATCGATTTAAGGGGAAAAGTGATTAAATCGTATGAGTTCAAGTACTTTGAACTCATCACAAAAAACGTAAATCGCTTGCGTCGGCATTATTGGTTTTCGTGACAAAAATATTTTAAAATCGCATAATTCATATGCGTTCAAGTACTTTAAACTCATCGCGAGGAAATTGTTTACGTTGGCGTAAATAATTTAGAAGGTGAAATCCGAGATACTAACATTTGCTTTGGAGAAATTTTGTGAGAAAAAGTAACCAAGATAATTTAGGAAAGAAATTTATTGGTTTCATGCTAGTGCGATGCATGTTTTAGGATTTTAATGCTAGTGAGATGAAAATGTTTTGAATTTCAGGGTAATTAACAGATAACGCCAACGAGGGATGTTAATGATGTCACGTGAAGTAACTAGGGTGTAAGGTGACGCGTATAGCGAGCACTTACAACAAAAGCAATATTATTAAATACTAGGAAAAGGTATCGAGCAGAAACTCCCATATCCTGTCCACAATTTCTCTATCATTTACGAGCCTACTAGTTCTGGCCATAATGATTGTTGTGGCAGTAAAATATCTACACCCTGTTGTTATCAAGATGAGACAACAGAGAAATCAACCACAAGGTAACCCCGAAATTTCATCAGAGGGAATTCCTTTAGAAGAACGAACTCCTGCTTCCCAACCCAGTTTAAGGCGAACTAGGAGCCTCGCTAAAACCAAATCGGTTCAAATAATTTAAAAATGCGACACTGACACTGTCAACATGGCTCACCAAATCAAAGTAGAACTTATAGAAAAGGTAGACCTGGTAAACTCCTCAAGGGAAATCTATATAAATCTATATATAGTATAACTTAAACACACAAAAAAAAACTAAATTAAAAACATTAAGATTTTGTTTGACTCAACAAAAAAAAAAAGGGTTAGAATGAAAAAAGGAAATATAAATAGGCAGGAGGTAAAAATGTGAGAATTAAAGAAAAAATGCATAAAAATAACAAATTAACAAAAAAGCATTAGAATTAAATATAAACAGAAAATAGAATATGTGTAAAAATTGTAAAAATAAAGGAAAAATACCTTAATCGTAGATACAAAGAAAGCACAAACAAACAAAAAGTAAGGATTAGATAAAACAAGAAATAGGAATAAATAACATAAACAACTAGGTTAGACTCAATAAAAAAAAAAGAAATAAATGATAAACTAACGTAGAAATAAATAAACAAATAAAGGATTAAAGTAATAAATTAAAGTAGCACTAGTAAGCTATTAATAAATGTAAGGTACCGAAAAATAGTCTAAAGCAAAAACAAAGTGTTAAAATATAAAATAACCGTAGAAATAAAGAATTACACTAAAATTAATTAACACATAAAAAAAAAGTATAATGCAAGAAAAAATAATGTAAGAAAGACAAGAAAAGTTTACCAGGCTACTACAAAAATTTTGATTTATTATCGCATGATACTACTAGAGTTATAATATTGTAAGCTATTTTTATAGTAGTTAGATAGTAACCTAAAGAAAGGAAGAAAGATAAGAACCTTTGAAATAAGAGAAAAAAAATAATAGATAATTAACTCACAAAAATGTAACGCCTGACCGAACCGACCAAGATTAATTAAAATTTAAATAAGAGAAAAAAAAATAGATAATTAACTCACAAAAATGTAACGCCTAACCGAACCGACCAAGATTAATTAAAATTTAAATAAGAGAAAAAAAATAGATAATTAACTCACAAAAATGTAACGCCTAACCGAACCAACCAAGATTAATTAAAATTTAAATAAGAAAAAAAAATAGATAATTAACTCACAAAAATGTAACGCCTAACCGAACCAACCAAGATCCGAAACCCCTAATGAGAACAAAAAGAAAAACAAAAAAACCACCAACGAAACCAGCCTAGGGTAGCAAATTCCAGAAACAAAACATTCGATTTTATTGTATTTTTTTTTATGGATACAAGCAAGGGGAAAAACAAGAAAGACAGGAAAGGTATAAGCTAATGAAAATTTAAAATTGAAAAAATTAAAAAGAGAGCTTCCCGCAGGGATTTCATGGCCAGTCCTCCTCGGAGTCATCCTTGACTTCTAAAGGGGGTGGGGTGGCCATCAAATTGCGTAGAATGCCCGTAACGGCTGATTCGAATACGGGATGGCAGCATGCGCAGAGTCCGTGCCGGCCGGTTATGTTGAGGGTACCGCCTGAATAAAAGAAAAAGAAAAAGAGTAAATATAGGTGGCCAACGTGCTAAATCAATTACCATCAGGACTTACCTCGCACAAGCCACGCCTGCCCTTGGTGGGGATACAGGGGTATGTCAGCCCAGTAGTGGCGGCCGGCCACGGCATCCGCGCCCCACATAGTGAAAGGCCGCTGTCCTCGTCGTAAAAGCACCAGACGAATCGGGCCCCGCCACCCAGGGATCACGTGGACCACGAAAATTAAGTTGGCCACAGAACTGAGGCCCGCCGGGCTGTGCCAGGGTTGATTATTAACTTTGATGGCAAACAACATCCTAACTGCAATCCTGATTTTAATTAAACAACTGCAACGGCTCAAGATCAAAACTCGAATAAAACCGAGCAGAGAATTTAATCATGAGATCCATTGCCAAGACAAAGTAACAAACCTAGCAGAACGGTAATCGGACACCCCGATAAGAGACCCAAAGACAAACAAATCAAAAACAGCTCTGGCTATGCTAATCGCACAAATGACCTTCACCAAGAGTTATTACTCTTCTAATAATAACTCTCATTTTGAAAATTTGCCAGTAGAAATATTTAATTTGAAAAATAAAATAAAAGACAAAAGTACGATTTATCGTGGAAATTGCAATATGTATGTACGAACGTACATACATATCACAAAAAAGCTTTCGCGATAAGAAGAGCGCGTCGCGAAAATACATTATATGTATACGCGCGCGGCAATTCTAATCGTCGTGACGGTGGCTGATGTTTATAAAAGCATCAAATTTCAAGCCTCCGTCCAACGAAAAATATTCTGGACTTGTTGAATCAAGTCCAGAATAAATGTAAAATTTTCTCAGGGTGAAAATGCAACTATGCATTTTCTACCCTGAACGAGGGCTCTTGATCGCGACGAAAGTGATCAAGAGCCGAGTTCTGATTTAAATTTTCTACGCGGGGCGGTTAAGCATTAAAATTTGAAAAAGAGTTTGGATTTTTAAAATTGGTTCGGGGCGGTCGTGGTGAGGTAAAATATTAAAAAAAGAAAAAGAAATAAATAATAAAGAAAAAGATATATTTTCAATTGAGAAAAGTTATAGAAATAAATAATAAAGAAAAAGATATAATTTCACTTGAGAAAAGTTGTAAAAACCGAGATGAGAAGGAAAATTGTTTTGTGATTGTAAAAATAGTGAAAAGATTGTGACAAAAAAAAATAAGAAATAAAAAGTGTTGTGTTTATTTTTGCACACAGAAAAGCAAGGTTGTTTTGATTCCCGCAACACAAGGTAGCAAAGGAGCACTGGATACGGCTCCCGCTTGCCCCCACGAGCAGGTACTTAGCAAGTTGGTACAAAAATATAATAACGGTTTTGTGTAACGGAAAGTGTAGAATTTTGAATTTTAATGCATATCTCAAGAAGGAAATGGCGTAGAGAACTGAAATAAATTTTGTTTAACTAACAATATCTTTCACTTTAAGATACCATATTGCCCATTCATTCAATATCGATACTTTCGAAATAAAAAAATGTCAAAGTGGGATTTGTGTCTTTTGTTTTACAAATTTCTTACTTTGGGAGCTGTATAATATAATTCGATCGCCATGTAATATTATTGTTTTGATGTCAGACAAGCATCTATCCATGATTTGTACCATGAATTTATTGAAAAGGCAAAAAGGTGCCACACTTACGAGTTATGGCTAAAGAGCCGCTGTTATGATATTATATAAAGGCAGAGTATGCCAAAGTAAATTGTATGGCAGAGTATGCCGATATTTAATATTGGAGGCAGAGTATGCCGCTGTTATATCTTTGCTAAGGCAGAGTATGCCGCTGTAATAGCATGATGGCAGAGTATGCCGCTGTAATAGCATGATGGCAGAGTATGCCGATGTTGAATGTTGAGAAATAAAAAGATAGTCGATTAAGGGGGTATTCTAGTCTAGAGGCCCGAATTTTAGGTGATTTTTGAAGTGCCGTAAAAAAAAGGCAATCAATATTTTTCTATCCATTTTTTTATGAGTTATTTATTAACATTGCAAGAATACAGAAAAAAATTCAAAAATTAAAAAAGTTAAAAATTCAAAAAATTAGCAGCTGATGAAGTGGGGGGGCCTCAAAAAATTGGCGCGTGATCATGTCAACGATTCCAACCCGCCTAGCAATCCGAAAAAAAAAAGATTATTAGTAATGTCGCTATGTCCGGAACTAGGGAAAAGTTGAAAAAAATTTTTTTCACAAAATAGCCGCTGCCTAAAAAAAAAGCAATTTTTGTACCACTTTTTCGAATTTTTTAAAAATAGTATAAATTGAAATTTTGAGATGCGGCTAGTTCCGGACATAGACAAGTCTATAAAGAAGACTCTCAAAAAAATTTTAAGTAAATCGGTCTAATAGAACTTGAGAAATCGTGGGCATCGTCTTGAAAAAGGCAGTTTCGAGAAAAACGCGTAACACCACTGTAAATTTTTTGAAAAATGTTTTTTTTTTATTGGCTAAACAAATTAAACCCTCTAGAATAAGAAAAAAAAGGTCCCGTGCGAGAAATTTTTTTCTTCTTTGAAAATGGAGGTCGCCACCAAGCGCGTCAAACTTGCTCCGAAACATGTCTCGGGAAGATGGCTGTGGAGCCGCCATTTTGTTTTTTTTCACAGTCCAAAATTTATCAATAAAGTTCAATGTATGCCCGATAATACCCTTAAAAGTTTTTTTTTCAAACACCTTTAATTTTGCGAGAAAAAAATTCGTGAAAAAACCTTTTTTTAGCCGTTACAGAGGCGTTACCCCTTAAAGTCCATACGTCCACGTGCTTTGGAAGTTAGAATTCAACTGTTAGCAGCTGGATGCAAGTGAACACTAAATATAAAGACACAAATTTGAAAAATCCTCTTATAGGCATATTCTTGAATAGTTAAACTTTGAAAATATGAAAACAAAAAAAAAATCGATTTTTTCGAATTTCTAGACTAGAATACCCCCTTAAGTCTAATTCTTATTGAACAGTAGCAGCTTATTTATATAAAATGATTACAAAGGAATCAATATTTCTTTACAATTCTAAAGGGGGATGTTTGCAGAATTGCAATACTTAAAATTGAAAATCAGAAATTGTAGTGTCAGCATTTCTGATCACACAATTTCTGAGTGATTCATAATGTATTGATATTGTAAAGCAATGACTATGACAATGACAATGAATATTTTATCAATGAAGAATTATGCTTGCATAGCAGAATTTGCTTGCGTTGCAAATTCTTCTTGAGGTCGAGCAAACTTTATTTGTTTTTATTTCTTTTTCGTTCTGATTTCTGTTTACTTTTGTTGACCGTGCTATGGCTTTACATCCTCACCTTAAAGGAAAAAAAATTTTTTGTATATAAAAAAAAAATTGTTTGTTGTTACATAATCTTATATACTTAAGTTAAACATATTCTAATCTTTATTTACATAATTGTTCTACACTATTTAACTATTTTATTGGATTACTTAGTCGTGAGTCTGAGCCGGTTTCCTTTTGTTTATCTCGGGTATGCCTCTATGCACTTTGTCGATTCATATTGTGGCGTTATAATATATGTAAATATATATATTCTCAGAGGTCCTAGTGTGTCAACTGAGATCTTTTCGCAACTACTGGTTGGTGTGTCCGTTATCACTAGAGGTTCATTTGTGTACTTTTTGAATTTGTTCTTTGCACAGTTATCACACTTGTTTATGTACTTCTTTATCAAAAGGTTTCTCCATATGTGCCTTTGTTGCAGCGCTTAACTCCAGCGTGTCCACCATGCATGCTGTCAAGGTGTTCTTTTACTAATTCTTATTCAATCTTTGTATCCTGGATCCTTATTGGGGGTTCATATAGTATTATCTTCAGTGGTGTTGCCTTACCACATTTATCATTCTGCTGCAGCTTATTGAATTTCTTAGAGAGTCTACAGTTTACAGTTTTTATAAAAAAAAGTTATGTCAACGATCTTTTTTCAAAAATAATAGAGGTTAAATTAAAAAAAGGTAAGAAAATCCGAAATTTTTAGTTTAGATAACCATAATTCTTGATGGGAGAGGGGTGTGGTGCTGATTGAGCTGTCGTTGGAAAGGCCATGAAGTTCTGCATACAATGAGCTCTTAACTGTGACCATACACCATACAGGGTGTTTTGTGAAAAACTAGCTTTTTTTCTTAATCACCCTGTAACTCCTAAATGGTAGATATGGCCCCCCCCCCCCCCCTGCCATACAATTTTTGGTTCGTCTAGGTGAGTACTATCACCTCCCGCTCTATTGACCTCCTAGTGGGAAACACCCTGTATATGTCATGGCAGAGTATGCCTATATATATGTCATGACAGAGTATGCCGCTGTTATGTAGTCCTTTGGGCAGAGTATGCCGCTGTATATATTTACTGGCAGAGTATGCCGATCTTAGGATGAGAATTAAAAGAAACACCTTGATGATTGATTTAACTCTGAATTTTATTCAATTGTCACAGGTTATTTATACAGGTGTCTTCCATATACAGTGATTATACAAAAGGGGGGATTATTGCAGAATTGCAATAATTGAATTAAACATCATTATTGTTGTGTCATCTTATCTGATCACAAGTGATTCACATTTGAATCAGGTATGAATATTTTATCAATCAAGTATTATGCTTGCATAGCGGAATTTGCTTGCTTTGCAAATTCTTCTTGAGGTCGGGCAAACTTTGTTTATTTTAATTATTTTTCGTTTTGATTTTTGTTTATAATTCTTGACCGTGGTCATGGCTTTACAAAGTATTAGTTGTACCTGATACAGCTCAAAGTGTTCCGGTGTTAATTGGACAAACATTCCTGAACGAAGACAGTTGTTTAAATTCGGGTAAAATTGTTTTACCTTCCCGTTAACGACGTAGGCCTTTGGTTCTTTTACCAAGACCTCTGATGGGGGAGCACAAGCGCATAAACTTGTACACCAAAAAAATATTTGTCCGAAAAATGAATAAGCTGAAATATTGCTGATAGGAGACAAAAAACAACCGTTCGCTTTGCGTTTTTTAACAAGACTAAACTTTATTCAGAACTAATTAATTCACATAAATTTCACCTCAAGTGAAGACGTGTACTTCACCGTGTGAACAACTTACTCAGCACTTTGTATTATCAGTATGAATATGCCGGCATGAAGCTCTCGCAAGAAAATATAATTCAAGCCGCGGACACGATACTCAAGTTACCACGGAATGTCATAAACAAAAATGCAATGTACGAAATGCTGATGAGTATAATTGTGACAAATGCATGCTGATAAGCTAATGTGAGATCTTTGAATTATTATTACGCCCTCCCCGCCGTTGAACTCCTGGTTCAACCTACCCTTCATTCGATGTTGACTACGAAATCTTCATGGTGCTGCAGTTGTCTCGGTAAGGGCTTCGGTTTGCCGCGAAGGCATTTTTGCAAGTCTTCTCGATGCTTGTAGAGCAGTACCAGTAGAATAGTTATGACCAAAAAAACTCCTGTATATCCGATCGCCAGACCATGGGTGGTACGTGTATGAATGTCATTGGGTAGGTCGAACTTCTGCTTCTTGATGATCTCTTGTAATTCTTCAAGCTCCTTCAATTGCGGATGGTAATGGCCTTTTTCTTGCAGGATTGCGGACAGGTGTTCAGGTGTAGTGATGTTGAGGAGCTCACTTAATTTGGTGTAGGATCTCCGTAATTCACTTGAGTAGATGTAATGGCCTTGAAGCGTTAGCAACTCGTGTTTTATTGAGCAATCGGGTTGTAGTTCCAAAAACCCTGAGCCATTTATCGATGTTTATTGAGCAATCGGGCTGTAGTTCCAAAAGCCCTGAGCCATTTATCGATGTCGTTATTGTGACATTACTACAGGCAACATTTATTGAGGTTGTTCCCTTTAAAGCATAGATCCACTGGTTCTCATGAGTTAGTTGTATGTAACCTCTATTTTCAATACATTGCATGACTGTATATATGGAATTCCATTCAAAAGATCGGATTCACAAGAACACACGTTGGCTCTTCTGAGATAAAAAGAGTGAATCTGCTTGCATAGATATACCCTTTTTTCTACTGATTTGCACCCCGCCAATTCTTGGTCGGTCAACGGATAATGTTGATCTCTGTGGGACGTAACGGCCAAGTTCGATGCACATGATCGTATTGAGATGAATGTCTCATTTACATAGATCGGAATTGGCCATGTCTTGAACAATTCGAACTTCCTCAAGTTAATTAGCGGTATCATGAGCTTGAATATGACATAATCCTTGACGGCTCGGCCTTCGACACTTATTAATTTGTACAGCGGTAAGATGCTCCCTTGACTTGTTGGCAAACTTAAGGATGTTGGTAAGTGGTTTTGGATGAGTAGTACTTCCTCTCTCAATTGAGCTGGTGATAGAAGTCGTGGGCTTATTTGGCCGTGATGAGAATCCGTTAAGGCATCGATGATGGATAAATGGAATCTTTGAATATCACTCGCAATTAAGGTCATCTGGATGGACAATGATGAGAATAACTGCATCACCTTAAATTGCTGAGTCTCTTCACCTGTATCAGAAATGCGGTTGATAGTCTGTGTCATTTGCTCTTCTAATGCCTTGAATTTCTTGTTAGTAGCTTCTTGGTCTCGTTTGACTATGTTAACAGTGGATGTTTGATGGATGTTTGATTCTTGATTAATTCTAGGAGATGTAATTCATTTCCCTTGACGGCCTCGATTGTTTTTGCCATGTCTTCAGCGTATTGGGAGTCTAACACCCCAAATAATGAGTTAGCGATGTTGCATACAATGTCAATAGCACCTCTTTTCTCTCTTATGCTTGAGTTTTGTGTGAGAAGTAGATCCTTGTCGACGATAAGTTCCTCTTGAATGTGTTGAAATTGCGTGATGAGAGAGATCAGTTTCGTTGTTCCCAAGTGTTCGAAATGTATGCCAGGCCGTGAGTTGAATGTGGCTACTTCTATTGGATCTCCATTTAGAGCTGGAAGAAATAGGCAGACCAACCAAGTTGATACAATTAGGGTTCCCAGTATTGTTCGTGCCTTTTTCCTAGGGGAGCGATTTGCAGTCTCACTTGTCGAGGGGCGTGGGTCCGCTCCATTGGTAACTCGTGGGATTTTCTTATGTTGGTCATCTTGTATCTTGAGAGCTGATTCACTCTTAGTGACCTGTTCTGCACTTGTGAAGGTATGTTGGGCATCATTCGCTTCTAAGGCTAAGGGCGAAAGACGGAAGACGCCCGTGGCTGTTCGAACATCCGCTACTCTTGCGTAACCATCAGTACCCTTGTGCAGCTGAACTATGCGTCCCAGTGGCCAGTTCGTGACGTTTTGGCAGCGTTGCTTCCATTTGTAGCGGTGTTGAAGTTCATTCAAATATTCCCGCGACCAGCGCCGCCAGAAGTCATGCTTGATGTAGGACACTAATTTCCATCGTTTGAGGAGGCTAGCTTTGCACGGTTCCGAAAATGCATCTATGGTTGCACTAAGCGGCTCTCCAATAAGCAAATTGTTGTGCCTCAGGTGCCCAATAACCCGAATCACAACCATAAGGTCCATGCACCAATATATTGCCCTATGCAATATATCGATGCATTACAAAGTTGACCCTGAAAATTAATTTCAATTTAAATTTCATTAAAAACTCTATCAAAATTTAAAATGCATTTAGAAATGCATTCCCATATTATAACAAAATGCAATTTAGCATAAATTGCATTTTGTTATCAGACACATATTCCACTCACACGGTATGCACACTTACCTACATACAGTGTCTTCTTACTTTTTTTTCCGTATGTACTATGTACATACGTACATTACCTCCTTAATCCAATCTAATTGTATGTACATACATACATACAATTATCAAAATTATTCGCGCCCTCTTAAAATTAATATTTCAAGACGGGCGCACAAGTGCATATCGGATTACAGTTTTGCATTGATGCATATAGCTCGCATCAAAAAACTTTTGCATTTTCTCACGTACGTTTTTTCAACGTCGTGAGAAAACAATAAAAATGAAAAAAGAGCTTTTGAAGCGATCACGGGTACCTGGGGGCAATTTGCCTAAACCTCGGGGAGTCGTCTTTTAACCCGTCGAGGAGTAGAATCCAAACATTGTAATTCTTTAAACGGCCCCGGGAAATTCAAATATTTTTCAGTGATAAGTTTTGCAAATTTAATAAGTCTCATAAATTCTAATATTTTTTACTAATCTGAATCGCCTCGCGAAGTTCAAATATTTTTCAATTCAAATCTTTCTTCACCTTGTTAATAAATTTAATTAAATAAGCGGTAATTCGTTGCAAATCTTTCTTCACCTTGTTAATAAATTAAATTAAATAAGCGGTAATTCGTTGCTGAAGGAATTTCCATGCTGAATGTTCCATATAGGATTGGATGCCTGATTATTAGTATTGAGTGTTGTGGCGACGGGCAGTGAGGACCGTTTCCGTTCTAGTTCACAAGGAATCTGCAGATTTTTTGTTGTATATCCGAGGCCACATTGCTTCTTCGCCATGTAAAAACGGAGGACCGTAAAACCAGAGATTATGTGCCTTCAGCTTTTCAGGTGTAGTTCCCCATGATAGCACATCAGCTGGGTTCTCCTTCGAACTGACGTGGTGCCATTGCTGCGTATTTGTGAGTCCTTGAATTGTCGATATGCGATTTGCAACAAAGACTTGAAATGATGATGAAGTGGAATTTATCCACGCCAGAACAACCTCGGAATCTGTCCAAAAGTGTGTGGGGCAGTTTTCCAGCAGTCTGGGCAGTGTGACTTGTTTGATGGGAGCTACTCTGGATTTGGAGCAAATAAGTCGGACAAAAATTCTCCCATCAGAAGTGGCTGATCGAATGTACATAGCGGCGCCGTATGCCCTCTCGGATGCATCCGCAAATGCATGAAACTGTACTGTTTTTGGAACGTCGTCTCTGAATGCGTGTCTAGGGAACTGTATGTTTTCCATGAACAGCAATCCTTCGTGAAATTTAACCCACCTTGTGTGTAGCTCCATTGGAAGGGAAGCATCCCAGTCTAACTTAAGTTGCCACAGTCTCTGTAGAAATATTTTAGCAGTGACGACGATTGGTGATATTATCCCGAGTGGATCAAATAGACGAGCTATCAGCGATGCGACACTGCGTTTCGTGACTCGTGATTTGTCAATACAACAGGTTTTCACACGAAATTGGTCCGATTTTGGCAACCATATAAGGCCTAGGGTTTTTAAGCTCTCGTCCATTTTTTTACTGAAGTCTAGTTGTATTGCCTGATCTTCCGGTGGTATGTTTTTTAGTAATCGGGAGTTATTCGAGCACCATTTCCTGAGTTTAAATCCCCTTTCAGTTAGCAATGACATGAGTTGCGACTGTGTCTGTATCGCTTCATTGAGACTATCGCTGCCAGTTATTACATCATCTACGTAGCAATTTTCTAGTATGGATTTTGACGCCAAAGGAAGTCTTCCACTTCCGTCATGGGCTAATTCTTGCAGGCACTTTGTTGCCAAATATGGGGCTGATGCTGTGCCATATGTGACTGTGTTTAATTGGTAGCATTTTAATGGCTCTTGCGGGTCACTCCTCCAGAGGATCAACTGATATTTTCGATCATCTTGATGAATCAGCACCTGACGGTATATTTTTTCGATATCTGCCGTGAAAACAAATCGCGGCATTCGAAATCGCAATCAAAATCGAAAATAGGTCATCTTGTATCGTGGGTCCCACATGCAAAACATCATTTAAAGATAGATTAGTGGATGTTTTTGCCGATGCGTCGAAGACTACCCTAAGTTTAGTAGAAGTGCTATCCGGTTTGTGAACACCATGGTGTGGCAGGAAGTAGTATGGAGTCGTTAATTTCTCCATGTCAATTTCCTCCATGTGACCCAAACGTTCATATTCCTCCATGAATTCCACATAGTGTTGCCTAAGTAGGTTGTTTGTAGCTAACTTTCACTCCAGAGACAAAAATCGACGTAGTGCTATATTCTTCGATTCTCCTAATTGTGTGGGACCACTCGCAAATGGTAGTTTGACCAAGAAGCGTCCTTCATGGTCTCTTTGAGTTGTTTGGTTGACACAACGGCTTTCTGCTGGTGTTAAGCGAGATTTGGGTTCTCGACCTCTTCCATTTTCCAGAAAGAATTTTTCGATGATATTGTTCAGGTCTTCGTCGGTGAATATTGCACACGTCGCTGTAGTTAGAGGTGCTCTTTCCACCCTTCTCGCAATGATCCAGCCCAGAATGGTGTTCTGCAAAATTGGTAGGTCTTCTGATAATTCAGCTCCTAGCAAGATGTCAATTTGGTCTGGACGATTGAAAGCGGGGTCTGCTAATTTTATGTTGTTTGGTATGGCCCACGAAGAGATATCCAACTGTCGTGTTGGCTGAGGAGAAATGATACTCCGAAGTATGAATGCCTCGATTCTGGTAGAATATCCGTTCAACCTTGACTGGAGTAGCACATTTACTCTTTGATGCGATTGCCGCTTTGCTTGCCCTCTATGACCAGAGAGTCGGAAGTGGGCGCGAGACCAAATTTTTTAACAATCCTTTGGCTGATAATATTTATTTGGGAGCCCGAATCTAAGATGGCTCGACATTCTAAGCTGCTTCCATTGCTACTAGTTAGTATGACTCGTGCTGTACTTAACAATACAAAACCCCGATTTTGTTTGCTACTAAGGGCTGTAACACTGGACGACGAGTCAATTGGTTGGTCGACTGTTGAAAACGAAGACCGTGGTAGGGTTGCACGGCATGCCACCTGTCTTGGAGCTAAGGTATTAGAAGCTTGTTGTGATTGCAATCCCTCACAGTCGTTCAGATGCACTAGCGTGTTATGCATCTTGTTGCATTTAGTGCATCCACGTGATTTGCACTTGACTGTAGTATGTCCTGATCTCATACAATTGAGGTACAAGTTATTCCCTCTCAGCACCTTTAACCGGTTTGATGGCGTTAATTTCAAACATGTGGTGCATTGGTAAAGTTGATTGTTGCCCTTGCATGACACGCAAGCTGGCGGTGTAATGGCAACGGAAGTCATTGATTTGGAAGTGTTAATCCTTCGCTGCTCATCTACATTTTAGCCCTTGTGGCCTAAGGCCTCCAGCGATTGGAACCCTCTAAGAATGACAAGAAACCCTTCATCGTTTGCAGTACCCTTGAATTTGGTAATGACTGCTCATATAATGTGTGGCTAGCCTTGTCTAGCTTTTTAACCAGGATATGGAGAAGCAAGGGATCCCAATTTGTTGTTGAAGCCTCTAAATTCTCCAATGCTAATAAACATTCTTGTGTCGTATCGTGTAACATTTTCACAGCGGTAGCTGACACGTTGTCAGATGCATGGGAAGGTTGTCCCAAAAGTTTATTGATCAGGCCGGCTACTAAGATAAGATTCGCATATTGTTGTAACGATCTTGCAGCAACTTCCAGGCCGTTGTGTAATTTTCCTCGTCCACCAAGTTTGTCTTTAAGTACCACATCTTCTGACAATTCGATAGTGGTTGATTATGGACCATTTGCGAGAAGAGATCGTAAAATTAGCGCCATTTAAGATAATCTCCGTCAAATTTGGGCAAAGTCATCCTTGGCAGTTGCAATGTAGTACCTTGTTGCACCAAATTTGGTGTGGGTGCCACATCGATCCTTGTAGAAAGCTGTACTAGTGTAGTTTGTACTCTTTCTTCCAAGCCGATGTACTCTTGACATCATAACCCATTGTGGCGGGATTATCGGTCATTTCCCACAGTGAATAGTTCTGATTCTCAATTTGACACCAATGTTGACTGATGGTTTCAGCTTTGATTTTATAATATTGTCGTGGATGATCGTCGTCGTATTGAACCCCTTCGAGTACTCTCCGCAGCGATTGGATAATGCCTCTTTGTCGACGTATTATTTTATTGATTTCAACTGACTCGAGATTGCTCTGTGCCATGTTAGCCTTTTCTTCAGATTGAAATGGCTTTGGCATTGCTTGTTTTGGAGGTACCCTTAAAGGTACGTCTTGAGTTTCTAAGCCTTGTCGGCTTGTTGTGTTTCTAAGCCTTTGTCGTGCTGTTGAAGTTGATCTTGCTCTTCTTTGTCGAAGGAGTCGATCTTTTCGTTGAAATGCTCCCGGTATTGCTCGTAGAGCGTCCATATCGAATTGTAGTAGTCCTTCGCGAAGTATGGATGGTCAAAAGGCAGCTCGGGTAGTGATCTAAGTTCATTGTCGGTTTGTTCAAACCTTGACCATGCCTCTTCCAATCTCTTCGCTCTTTCTATATAGTACTCTCCTTTGGTTTTTCTGTCTTTCGGATCCTTTTTGTAGTTGTCTATAATGCTTTTCAGCGCCTTCCCTAGCTCAGCCTGTCGTTTTCCAAACTGCTCCATGATGTAGGATGATGTCACACTTCTGAGACAGCAATGAGTTTCGCTTATGACGTGAAATCACGTCGGGGTTACCAATTGTTTAAATTCGGGTAAAATTGTTTTACCTTCCCGTTAAAGACGTAGGCCTTTGGTTCTTGTACCAAGACCTCTGATGGGGGAGCACAAGCGCTTAAACTTGTACACCAAGAAAATATTTGTCCGAAAAATGGATAAGCTGAAATATTGTTGATAGGAGACAAAAAACAACCGTTCGCCTTGCGTTTTTAAACAAAACTAAACTTTATTATTTATTTTATTTAACTAATTAATTCACATAAATTTCACCTCAAGTGAAGACGTGTACTTCACCGTGTGAACAACTTACTCAGCACTTTGTCTTATCAGTATGAATATGCCGGCATGAAGCTCTCGCAAGAAAATATAATTCAAGCCGCGGACACGATACTCAAGTTACCACGGAATGTGATAAACAAAAATGCAATGTACGAAATTGCGACAAATGCATGCTGATAAGCTAATGTGAGATCTTTGATTTATTATTACGCGGCTGGATCTTAACAGCAGTGTTGCGATGGTGGTTCAAGGAAACAAGGCCAGAGTTTTTCAATAAAAGCGGGCTAAGTCTCTCGCAAATCGACGATCTGCCCGTTGCGAAAGTCGCATTATGGGCAAAAAGTGCTAGTGTTATTCCTCCAAATTCAACCGGAGTTATCGAAGTGGAAAGTGCCACGAATAGAGATGTCTTTATAGAATCGCGTTATAGGCCTGTCCCGAATAGTGAATACTGGATTACAAGATGCGTTACGAAAGGAAACCAAGGATTAGTTTCAATTGCAAACATTTCAGGACATCCTATTAAGTTCAAGGAAAATCAAATTGTTGCAAGAGGATCGTATTGTGAAGACGATTTAACAGAGGGAGCAGAAACTGTAAGTAATTTTTCATTTAAGGGAGATATGCTAGTTCCTTTCCGCTTAGAAGATACCGAAGGTCAATTTGATATAGAAGTAGATGTATCGATCGATTAGAATTGATAAATCGTTATCGATCTTGTTTTGCTCAAGACTTGAAAGAACTAGGAAAATCACAAATATCCAAAATGCAAATAAAATTATCGAATGATACGCCAGTTGTTTATAAACCGTACCGATTGTCTTACTCTGAACGAGAATCAGTAAGAAATATCGTCGATGAATTATTAGAGAACAATATTATAAGGCAATCTTGTTCACCATTCAGTAGTCCAATTCTTTTAGTTACAAAGAAGACGGGTGAGTGCAGAATGTGTGTGGACTATAGAAAATTGAACATAAACACCATAAAGGATCGGTTTCCCATTCCTAGAATCGATGATCAAATAGAACGATTGAAAGAACTGGTTCGCTTCAATGCGAAAATATGTCAAAAATTATATTGACTCGGCTGTCTTTATAATAAAGTTCCAGCAGGTAAAGTAGCTGGTTTTCTTAATATTATTGATAAAATAAACGTCCCGATACACACGGTGCATGTGGACCATCTTGTGCTGTTTGTGAAAAGTTCACGGGGAAACACGCACCTTTTGTTAATAATAGAAGGATTTACGCAATTCGTCTTCATGAAACCCGTTGCAAATACAAGAGTCGGTCCTGTTATCAAAACGTTTGATGACATTTTTAATACATTCGGAATTCCAAACCGTATTGTCTGCGACAGACCTGTACCTCTGTGAAAAGTTCACAGAATTATGTAAGACATTAGGAATAAAACGAATATTGAATGCAACAGCAACCCTGAGAGTCAATGGACAAGCTGAGCGTTATAATCGAACGATTTTGACTTCTATAGCTGCGTCCAACGAGGACGAGACTAAATGGGACAAAGTTATAGACTCCATACGGTGGGGGTTGAATATAACGCTTAATAAGAAGGAAAGTCCCCGTATGAAATGCTGCTGGGTTACGTAACACGCAGCGCTAACGATGCATTTCTGTCAAACGAGGTTTGTAAAGAGGAACATAAAGACGTGGAAGAAATAAGAAAGGAGGCATCCTTAACAATTAAAAAGCAGCAAACGTTGCAAAAGAAATATTATGATCAAAAGAGAGCTAAGCCGCATAATTACGAAGTAGGGCAATACGTTGTAGTAAAAAGAGCAAAGGGATCAAACGACGGAGCTAGTAGAAAGTTACTTCCCAGATATAGTGGCCCCTATGTGCTGGCTAAAGTTTTAAACTATGACCGATATGTCATCAAAGACTTACCAGGCTCCGCAAGATCTAGAAGAAAGTACAGTGGAATAGCTCCTGGAGACAAACTGAAACCGTATAAGATTCAGAACGATACCGACGATACAGATGATGACATAAACTAAGATACGATTTATTTAGATTAGTAGGTAAAGACTTTACTATTTTTATTTCTAGCGAAACGTTTGGCGCCACGAGGACGAGGCGACGTGCAGCGTGACCGAGCTGTAAGCAGCGAAAATGCACCGAGGAACAATTCAACAAAAATAATAAATATAAATTCGACCAAAGGAAAACCTTTTTGACGCTTGTAAAAATTTTAATATTTTATAGCGGCTCTGGCAATTTCTTCGACTGAAGCAAAACGAGCAGCTTCGATGTGCATATCAGAGAAACCGGGTTGTTTAATTTTCGAATCAACATATACTTAAGAGTTTGTATTATTTAAATAAAAACCTTAAAAAAACTTTGTGAGAAGAGTTAGTGAGTTTTTACTATGAAAATGTATGAGGCGTTCTTTTGTGTATCTTTTGTTCTGCTCTGTTCTGCTGACACAAAAGGATACAGCTTATTACTCTAGCAAATTCATCCGCAATCACGGCAAAATCTTTGAAATTACAATTTTCATAATTTTTACGTTATTCGTGATGTTATTTTTTCCAGAGAAAATTTCAATCTGACAGATTACACGGATATGAGCTACTATTACATTCTCATCGCGTCAAAAGTTGTTCCATTGAATTCGTTTTTTACTGATTGACGTGTACTTTTCTTAAAAATCAATGGATCTACATTAGAATATATAGCAAACTGACATGGTGATAAGTCAGATTTTGTGTAATGAATTTTGGTGGTGTTAGTAGTTCATGTTTTACATGTATTACATGCCTTCCTTATTCTAAGCAACTTGTCAATTTTCAGAAACTAGGCAAAGTTTTTGTGCGGGGCATCTGCGATAAAGAAATGTTCTTTTTCTACCTCATTTTGAAATACTTCACGTATTTAATGTATATAAATTTACATAGTGCACTTGCCTAAAACACGATTTCGCTAGTTCCGATTTATATTTGTAAGCACTGACCGAACACTTCATTTCTGTTTTGTTAATTATTATGAAGGTTTTAACACGCACACTAGTGGCATTATAAAACTTTGCAATAAATAAATTTATAAGATAAATAGTTTTGAAAAGAACTGATTCCGTACTTTTGTTAAATTTTGCAAAAGAATTTTAAATTGAGTAAACCTGTTCACAAAACAAAAGCACATTTGACAATCATGGTCCAGTTTTGACAATAGAGGTCTTTCGGCATCTCATTTATTCCTATGTTGATGCCTTGCTTTGAAAAATTAGTCTCATGTACACGAATTATTCACGATTCACCTATTCCTGTTATATTCTAGGGCCAGAGCTTACTCGTGCCGGTGGTTTGTCGCTAGATGACGGAGCCACACAATGTAGCATAATGCATCGTGTGGTCTTGCGACCATAACAAGCTGCATTATTTTTTACAATATACAAATTCCAAATCATCTCCTATGAGCTTCTAGACGAAGGGCTATCTCCGAAATAGCTTCAATCTTTCTTATAAACAAATATTTAAAAAACATTCTATTTCGAAATACCTATTTAACTACAAATTAAAAACGTTCTTTCATTTTTTTTCCATTTTGACATGAAGGAATTTAATAAATATTTGCTATAAAGTGTAGTAAAACATGTTGCCAGTAGTCAAAATTGACAGATTAGGGTTGTCGGTAACAATATTTTAATTCCAGCACCCATAAAAACTCACTATGCTTGAGAACTTTTTATAGGGGTAAAATTTTCCGCACACATTGACAAAACGAGGTCTGCAAAAAATATATATATTTCCGTATACGATGAACTATCTCCCTCACAATTTCCTGAAAAATGCATGCCATCATAATGTAAATCCTCCTTCATTTCTGCCTCCCAACTATAATCTTACCCACGAGTTTTTGTGCGGCAGAGGCAGCATACTGACCCTTCTAAACTGGATAATTCTCTGCAATAATTACTTTGTGAAAGCTTTGGGGAATCTGGGAATTTAATTTCTCAATTGCAGTATTTAACTTTCATTCTTTCTACTATTTTTATACCCTAGATGAAATCATAGGATATGCTAAGTTTGTTATTCCGTTTGTAACGCATAGAAATAAATGCTGGTAGAGCAAAATGGCTTGGTCGCATAATATTGAAAGCTATTTTGATTTTTAGATGTTCGTTTGCCCGTCCGTTCATCTGTTTATCCTCACGATAAATCGAGAACGCGTGTACTTAGAGAGCTGAAGTTTTGCACACCGACTTTAAAAAAAAAAGTAAAATAAAGTTCGAAAATGGGACAAATCATGTAACTCTTTCGTGGGGTCACCATACAAAATTTTCGTTTTTCACTATATATTTGGCACTGCCTGAGAGACCTCAAACTTTGCAAATGGGTTTTCATAGAAATATAATTTTAAAAATGGGCTCAATCGGGCAACCCTTTCTTGGTGGTAAAAATGTTGGCTTTTTACGTGACTGTACGTGCACTGAAAAGTTCTTCAGAATATTAAATCCTATGAAATTGGCTATAATAAAATGTTATAGGTATATTGGGTATCATGAGAATTGGTTTTAGAACAATTCTAGGTTTTCACTTGTTATTAGATTTTTACTTTTAAGTATTACATGACTCCCCTCTTAAAAAGTAATTCTGTAGGCTCAATTTATTTTCCATGCTTCTCGCTGCGCTCTTGGCTTCCGCCGAAGCTGCGGAATTTTTGTCCCAAAGTTTTCACTTCATTTTTCTTTCGTCACGTCACACTCATAACTTTTTTTTAATCTTTTTTATTCTCACATAAAATTGCTACGTACCATTATGATGTCCTTCAACCCCCTTTATTTTGAGTTCCGACAGATCAAGGTTTTTATTTAAAACGTCTGTAGTTATTGCACTCGTATGTTACATTTTTGGGGTAATATCAATCAGCGGCTCCTCAATCAGCAGGCTCGCCCGTTATTTTTTTAAGCATTTTATTAATTTCGATTCCTAGATTCCTTATAGCGATCTGCTTATTTCCTTCCACGATCTTAAATATTTGATTATTCATTGCGGAGGAAGAGGAATATTATTATTACATTTTCCGTGAAGTATTCCTCTAATAAACCATTCTTGAATCACAGCCTAATTTAGTTTTCATGTTATGGACTACTTTCTAACTTTTACCGCATATCACACAAAATCTTGGCTTTATTTTAATTTCATGACGGGGCCTTTTGCTCTGAATGGAAAAGGTTGGAAGAGCCTAATATAATCTCGGAAATTGTGTGTGAGGCTGGTGGCCACATAAACGTAAAATATTTTATGCCACGCTAATCACAAAGGAATGAAATAAAAAGTGCTTCCAAGTAGACTACAGTCTTAAGTTTGAGTTGGCAGACCTGTTTAGTTATTTTGTACAGAATTCTTCTATTCTCAACACTGGATTTAACTACTATGTGCAGTCGAAAGCATTTCAGTTTGACGTAACCTACACTCTGTGCGCTTCACCTAATGCACGCTTATGTGAATGTACATATATATGTATATGTTTATAGATTGTGCTCTTTCGTTCAATGAGAACACGTCTACCTATTTCTCCTTAACAAATTTTAACAGCTTTTTTGAAAGTTGAAAACCTTGTTTCATGCTTTAATCTCATTTACCAGTATTGGAACAAAGATATTCTGCTATAACATCGAGAACCATAACAAGCCGTACAAAGCACTGGTCAGTAATAACCAACAATTTTTTACCCATGATGTTAATTGTTATAGAACCCTGTTGTCCTTTTTCAATTTTCTATGACTGTTCAATTTTGATACGAATATGACTTTGCCAGCTAGATTATTTTAAGCCACTTTAGAATTGCAAGAGATAACTACTCCTTATTTATTTTGCCTCTTTTGCCAAAGCCGTCGCTTCCACGTGAACTTGTGGTACTTGCGCGCCCGTTGCTTTTTTCAGGGTAGTTTCGAACAATGATATTAAAACTACAGTACCTGTTTTGGTTATAATGTGTGCCAACCAAATCTCCTGTTTATGTGAGGTCACCACTTTTGATGGAGGTGTAGTGACTTATCTTTTACAATAAAGAAACATTTAGAAATTAGCATCCACAACATTCTACCAAAAATATATTTAAATATTCCGCCAAATCACCACAATGAATTAAAAGCGCTAAAGTGAAATATGCGGATTTAACGAAAACTAAGAAGTATGTATAGTAAAAAGGTCGACCTTATGTCATTGTGCAGGCCCGGTCAGCGATCATACGCACGTAATTGAAAAGTTTGTTAAAATAGAGACCTTGTGAAACTCAAGTATAATTGAAGTTTAGAGTTAGGTTTATAGTAGATAAAAAACAAAAAGGAATCAGTGGATAAAGTTTTTATCTTTGTGAAATAAAAACTTCGCAGTGTTTTTACTTTATCTAACCACCACAGAGATAATCATCAATTTCCTTGAGGCCGTTTCACCTCGTTGCGATTCCGTGATTATTTCAATAATCTTTTCTCCTTCTAAATTTTTCTGTTGCTCCTCACTTATTTCGCTATAGGACGCTCTATTTACGGTTGATTTTAATAACTTTACCACTATCTTTGTATCTTTAATCTATTGATTTTCTTAAACTTTTCTACATATCTCTTTTATTCCGTTCCAATAAAAAACAACTTTTTATCTCACCAACCTTTCTTCTGTCCAGCTCAAAATCAAACTCTTCTTCGTCTCCTGTTGTCAGTTCTTTTTTAGGCCTTCACCCAAAATGGGTTGGAATACCTAGCTGTTCAAACGTGGCAGTAACGTCGCCGTGTGGGATCGCCCTAGGGATGAAGTCACATGATGCAGCATTCTGCCTCGTGTATCTTCGACCATAACTAACAACCCTTCTCCCGTTAACATAATAGCTGTGTTCTCTTGTGTCCGCAGAACTGAGCAACTGAACAAGAGATACACAAAAGAGCGCCTCAAACATACTGTTACGCGCCACAAAGTGATACAAGCGACATCTATTGGAAATGGAGACAACTTTAGGTTAGTGACATCCTAGTAAACTGGGTTTGGAGAACGGAATATTCAGGAAGGTTCTAGGATAATTTGTTGAGTATAAATACGGCGCTACTCACATCCAGGAGGCAGTCTTATTTCAGACAGTGAAATGAACGAAGTAAACTATTGCGATAATTAGAAGTACAGTACTAGCGATAACTATAAAGAGTTGATTTGATAATTGTCTGTAAATGTTATAAAAGTAAATAGTGAAGTTAAATAAAAGAAAAAACTTGTTAATGATATCTGAAATATTGTGTTTTAAATAACGAACTAAGGCCACGCTCGTAACAACTGATGTCAGAAGTAAAATAAAATCGCGAAATAAAGTGGTAGTATTTGACTTTGAAATTCAAAGAGTGATTAATTTTGTGAAATCACGTAAGAATGGAACGCAAACTAGAGGACCTTCGTATACAGGAATTGAAAGTGGAGTTGGGGAAGCGATCACTGCAAACGACAGGTCTAAAGAATGTTCTAGTCGAGCGACTTAGACAAGCTTTGATAGAAGAAGAAAAGAATCCTGAGACATACGTTTTCGAGGAAGAACCAGAAACTAAAGAAGAGCCTGCGATGAACATAGAACAGCTTTTGGGTACATTAATGACCAAAATGGAGCTTTCAACCCTGCAGGTGAAGAACCTGGTGGAACCTAACCCTACAAAAGTTACATCGAACATCATTGTAGGTAAGACTTTAGTTAAAGCAGAAGGTGCAACATTAATTCCAGTCAGAGTGCTCAACACATCCGAAAATGAGGTACAACTAAAAGAAGGTGCTATAATCGGAAATTGTGAACCCGTTTATCAGATTGTTAATTTGAATAATGGTAGTAATATTAAGGAAGCAATACCTATACCAACTACTACTCAACAGGTTCAGAAACTTCTTTCATCTAGTGCCTTAAGTGAACAGCAATACAACGACGCCAAAGAGGTGATCGATGAATTTTCGGAATTATTTGCGATGAATGATGATGACTATGGTAAAACAAATCTTGTCCAGCATCGAATCGATACAGGAGATTCCAGACCCATTCGACAGACACCACGAAGATTGCCATTAGCGAAACAATCAGAAGTTGCAGATATGATAAACTTCATGATGGAACAGCATAATAGAAGAATCTAATAGCCCTTGGACATCGCCAGTTGTTCTGGTCAGGAAAAAGATGGCAGCACCCGATTCTGTGTAGACTACCGGCAGCTAAATAATGTAACGAAAAAGGATAGCTATCCGTTACCAAGGATTGATGACACACTAGACACCCTTTCCGGAGCGCAATGGTTTTCCACCCTGGACTTGAAGAGTGGTTACTGGCAAGTGGAAATACATCCCGAGGACCGAGAGAAAACTGCTTTCTGAGTTGGGAGTGGCTTATGGCAATTCAGAGTTATGCCATTTGGATTATGTAATGCTCCAGCCACATTCGAACGACTCATGGAATGTGTTTTATGAGGATTAACCTGGAAAACATGTCTGGTCTACTTAGATAACATAATAGTAATCGGAAGGACATTCGAGGAACATAAAAACAATTTAGGGGACGTACTTCAAAGACTGAGAGATGCGCAACTGCGCTCTATTTAAAAGTGAAGTAAAATATTTGGGGCATATAGTTTCATCACAAGGCGTAAGAACTGATCCAGAAAAGATAACAGCTGTCAAAAATTGGCCAATTCCAAAGGACAAACATCAATTAAAGAGTTTTCTTGGTCTAGCTACCTAGGCGATTCGTAAAAGGTTTTGCAGATATAGCAAGGAGCCTACATCAACTTACAGAAAAAGGAAAGCTGTTCATATGGTCAGGTAAATGTAACGGGAATTTTGAGAATTTGAAGCAGCATCTCTGTGAAAGTCCAGTACTTCACTATCCAATGTTGGGAAAAACTTTTATATTGGACACGGATGCCAGCAATGTAGGTATCGGGGCAGTGCTTTCACAGGAGAAGGATGGTCAACAGGTGCCAGTAGCGTATTATAGCAAAGCACTTTCAAAATCAGAGAGAAATTATTGTGCTACAAGAAAAGAGCTACTTGCTATTGTAAATTCAACAAAACATTTCCATAAATATCTCAACGGGCAGAAATTTATCCTCCGCACAAACCATGCCGCGCTTAAATGGCTTTTGCAGTTTAAGAACCCTGAAGGGCAAGTGGCGAGATGGATAGAGCGACTCCAAGCTTATGACTTTGAAATCCAACACCGAAGAGGACGTATCCATGGAAATGCAGACGCCCTTTCACAACGTCCATGCAAAGTTGAATGCAAACATTGCGTTCGGGTGGAAGAAAAAGAGACAAAGGCAACTATTCAGCTGATAACGGTGGAACCATCGACCATCGACGGGTTGGGACAAGAAGAGCTTGCGAACAGCACAACGGAAAGACCCAGACATATCACCCATTCTTGCTTGGAAAGAAGACATGGAAAGACCACAATGGAAAGATATCTCGGAGAGGAGTGAGAAACTGAAGACTGGGCTTAATAGAATTCGCTTCACGTTGAGTGTGGTATATTAAAACGCAATTGGGAAGCAACTAACGGCGAGTCATTCCGAATGCAGACAATCGTGCCAGCATCCAAGGTCAAAGATGTTTTAGAAGAAATGCACAGTGGGTCATCTGGAGGACATTTGGGGGTGAATAAAACAATTTCCAAAATACGAGAACGGTTTTATTGGTTACATATGCGAGAGGATTTGGAGGAGTGGTGCCGCAGATACACTATCTGTGCTTCTTGCAAAGGACCGCCACACAGAAGCAGAGGAGAAATGCATAAGTATAATGTAGGAGCCCCATTTGAAAGGATAGCCATAGACATCTCTGAACCTTTTCCAGAAACAGATAACGGTAACCGTTACATATTAGTTGCTATTGACTATTTCAGTAAATGGCTTGAAGCTTTTGCAATTCCTAATCAAGAGGCATCCACAGTGGCGGAACAAATTATAATGAATTGGGTCAGTAGATTTGGTGTGCCTCATGAACTTTATTCGGACCAAGGACGGAACTTCGAATCACGGACTTTCCAAGAGATGTGTAAAATGTTGGGAATAAGAAAAACCAGAACAACTCCTCTGCATCCACAATCTGATGGCATGGTAGAGTGCTTCAAGAGAACATTGGTCGAGCATCTAAAGAAAGTAGTCGACTATCACCTACGCGATTGGGATCGACATATTCCCATGTTCCTAATGGCCTATCGATCAGCTGTTCACAACACAACCGGACAAACTCCAGCAAAAGTCATATTCGGAAAGGAGATGCGTTTACCTAGCGACCTCAAGTTTGGTACACCCAGAGGTGAACAAAAGTTACCAGACGATTATGTATCGGAACTTAGACAACGATTAGCTGATGTACACGAGGTCACGGGAGCAAAACTAGCAATAAATACCGATCGGATGAAGACCCGCTATGCCTTACGTGCTAGTTCAGACGGATTTAATGAAGGTGACATTGCTTGGCTGTTCAACCCGAAACGACGTAAGGAAGGGACGTTCCACAAAATTACAACAACACTGGGAAGGACCGTATTCTATAGTGACTAGAATTAATGACGTAGTATACAGGACTCAGCGGGGCACAAGAGGCAAACGGAAAATCGTTCATCTAGATCGTTTATGTCAATACTGCGTGCATCAAGACCGTGGATCACCTGTTGTTCGGACGAACAATTTTAAGAAGGGGCAGTGTTACGCGCCACAAAGTGATACAAGCGACATCTATTGGAAATGGAGATAACTTTAGGTTAGTGACATCCTAGTAAACTGAGTTTCGAGAGCGGAATATTCAGGAAGGTTCTAGGATAATTTGTTGAGTATAAATACGGCGCTACTCACATCCAGGAGGCAGTCTTATTTCAGACAGTGAAATGAACGAAGTAAACTATTGCGATAATTAGAATTACAGTACTAGCGATAACTATAAAGAGTTGATTTGATAATTGTTTGTAAATGTTAGAAAAGTAAATAGTGAAGTTAAATAAAAGAAAGAACTTGTTAATGATATGTGAAATATTGTGTTTTAAATAACGAACTAAGGCCACGCTTGTAACAATACTCATAGAAAGATTTAAATGAAGCGAATAGTACAAATAGTTCGCTTCAATCGACAGAACAATATGTTCTCTCCAGTATATGGGAGTTCTAGGACACGGTGCATAAAAGAACACAGCTAATATAAAATACCTTCTCCCGTTCATAAACATCATAATCGCAGTTTCTAAATTATCTACATTCCGATCCCAGCTATATACAGAAAAAACAAATATCATAACAATTATTCATTCTAATTTCATAACTTTTCTCACGTCCGGTACACCTTCCTGTGCACCAGACACTTCGTAAGCACTTTTCCACCAAAGTAGCATAAACTGCAATTCCCACATTAAGAACCTCGCAAAACTTTTGAATATACAAAAAATGTCTTGAAGCTCCCACGAAATGCAGTTTTTTTTGCTTGCTTTTTCAAGATATGTAATTAGAGGTAAAGTTAGTTTAGTTTCTTTTTAAAATCTAGTGCGGGTAGTGACGGAATAAACGGAATAAAGTTATTAAAGAGTAAATTGGTGTTTTTATTCTAATATTTTTTTTACTGTAGAAAAGATTTCTACCCAAAGCGTTAACCCCAACAAGCAATACAAAATGGTGCTGTACAGACTCCATAAGATGGAATGTTCAATGCTTTTGCAGGAATCAAAAATCTCGATATAAACTGCTTGGGTTTTAAGAAACTGTTCGTCAAAAACCAAAGACATCGCGATCTTGGAACCTATCTGCTCTATTTCAATAAAGGAATTGAGAATTAAAGGTAAAGTCATTTTCAATACTATTGTCAAATATGACTACTACAAACCCAAATCCAGACAACCTACTCGTTGCTTTAATTGCCAAACTTACGGCCATGGCGCAAGCAAATGCCACCTATTAACAAAGTGCAGTAGATGTGTGCGGTCCCACAAATCTTATAATTGCCCTGAGAGGGAAAACGAAGACAGCTTGCTGTAATGTGTAAACTGCAAGGGCAACTACGGTCCAAATATTAGAGCGACCTAATTCACTTCCAGAACAGAAACGGACAGGCTGCCCTGCCGCAGATCTTGTTATGGAACTATGTTGAGTGATGGGCTTGGACGTGAAGTCCCGACTGCCAGCATGAGCTGACAGATCACTCGACGGACAGCGTTGACTGCAGGGCGGCACGCTAGTTCGCTCCGGCTCATTGGCGGAGAGTGTGGGGAGGTTCCACGAAAACCTGCCGCTGCCGTCAGCCATAATAAAAAAAAAAATCGTCGTGCCTATAAACAAACAAAAGCCGACACACATTCGGTCCTGAAGGGACCCTTAAGTCACTTACCTATATGCGCAGTTGAAGGCGCAGATGTTCTGCCTTCCTTGCCTGCCCCATCCTGCCATCTGACTCTGAGGGGCATAATTATTCAGAGTCCCTAGTTGCCCTGTAGAGAGAGAAAGACTAGGCGAGCGTAGACGACCTTCATACGAGAGGGCTCCAGGAAAGTAGAAGGAGAAATTAAAAAATTCTTCAGAGCATTATTGTGACGTTATAATTGTTCCTTTATTCTTTTACTTGCTACGTTCTTTGACAGATCTAGTTTTCTAAAGCTAAAACTACTAGTACCCTAATCCCTACCAGTATTAGCTGTAAATGCTTTTTGTACAAAATAACAAATAAATTTCTTAAGACTTCCTTGTAGTAATGACAATTTTTCTTAAATTATGTGAAGCGTGGAATATCTGCATTGAATACCACGGTAAAACGGCTTATGTGACGCTGAAATGTTATGTTTTCCTTTTCATGTAAATCTTATAAATAAATTAAAATTGTTCGTTTTTCTTTGGTTTTCTTTTTCTGCTAGCAACCCAATAGGTTATGTATTTGAAATTTTTGGTAAAAGTTCGAGTACTCGGTGGGAAATAATGCGATATAAAATAGAAAAACATTAACCAAAAAGGTTGAATTACTGTGTTGCCTACGGTTGCCCAGTATTCAAGTTTGTACCTGTTCTCTTTTCACGCAGCTCTATTTTTCCTACACAGATCTATGTCTCCTCACTAAGCTAAGTAGTTCTTATCAATCACGTTCGAAAACTCTCTGGGTCAAAAGCAGTAGTGTACCTTTGTGCTTTTTGGTAGCATTACAAAAAAAAAACACTTTTCAGCTGGATATAAAGCAATATTTGTAACTTGATCAATGCTGAGTTTCTAACTAATTATCTTAACAACTAACTAATAAAATTTTAGAGCATCTATAACCTACAAACCTTGTCTCACTGGTTTACGCTATCCCTTGCGTTCTGCATTTATTTACTTATTTCATTGACGTGAAACTAATTTCAACTCGTATCCTTTTTTTTATAATGCAATTGAACTTATGTCACCTTACTAGACATACCTTATCAATCAAGTTCGACAACTATGAATTAATTACAGTTGTGTACCTTTGCACCTTTTTGGTACTAATGCAATAAACGAATAATTTATGCAAGGTTAACCCTTAATGCCCAGTCAATTGAGCAAAAAAGGGTTGACTGCTCAATTTCAACTGTCGTTGACTGCCCTCAACAACCTAATGCTGTTTCAAAAAAAATAAAAAATAAAAAATCTAGAACACAGGCGATTTTGTCGAGTGATAGATTCAGCCCGCAAAATACGTCAATCCCTGTTAGTCAGGCTCCTTCTTCGGCAGGTGTGGCCGTATCTAGCGCAGGGAGTCAATGCGCAAGTATTACCACTCTAGCTCTTGTTTCGGAATCCGCAGTACCGAATAATAATATTATTACTTCCGTGTCCACATTAGGGAATGGTAATGGCACCTCCTTGAGGACAGTACCAAAACCTTCGAGTGTTTTCGTTACTCGGTTCTCTCGTGAAACGTTGTGTGATGACATATTGACGTATCTTAAATCCAAAAACATTGCAACAGAGAGTATTTCTTGTCGTAAAATTAGTAAATCCTCGAAACCGGTTGCATCCTTTGTCTTAACTGTTTCAGCAGATATGCAGGAAAAGTTATTAGATCCCTTATTCTGGCCCTCCGGCGCTTTCACTAAATTATTTGTACCTTCCGTGCGCCAACCTAGAAATACAATTAATATAAGCAATGTTATTCCAAAAAACTGAAGTCGCTTTCCCTTTACTATCAAAATGTAAGGGGGATTCGGACAAAAACTGCACATATCTTCAAATCCTCTGTTGCAACTTGTTTTGATATCGTTGCTTTCACTGAAACTTGGCTGCATCACGGCTTTCGTGATGCCGAAATTTTAGACAATTCTTACCAGATTTTTAGGAAAGATAGACATACGGATTCTGAGGCTCGTGGCGGTGGCGTACTCCTCGCATGCAAAAACATTTTTAACTGCAGCCAAATTGAGGTTCCAAGTTTTTCCAACACTCTTGACACTGAACTTATAGTTCTTAAGCTATCTCTTTTAAAACACGACTTATACATACTATGTTGCTATATTCCTCCAGAATCCATAAACATTGTTGATGACAAAGGTCAGAATATTTACGACCTACTCACTTCAACATCGAATTTTATTCACGGCAAGATGCAACCTCTTGACGAACTACTACTTATTGGTGATTTCAACTTACCTAATATACAATGGGTACTAAATGAAGATGACGATGACTAACTTCCTCTTAATAACTTGTCAACAAAGGAATCACTATTCCTGGACACTATGTCATCTCTTGGTCTCAGCCAAATCAGTAATGTAAAGAATGACATGGGGAGGCAGTTGGACCTGGTTTTCTCTACTGACGCGGGTAACATATTAGTTGAATCTAGCCCCGTTATAATGTCTACTCTTGACAAATATCACCCCCTCTACTAATTTCATATTGTTTTGAAACCGAAAACATTACTAATTGTGACGAAACACAATACTTGTTCAATTTTAGAAAGGCTAACTTTTCGGAACTTTCCAGTAGACTTACCTCTATTGATTTCAACACATTTCTGTCTAGCAATAGTGTTGACGAAGACGTCTCTAAATTTTACATAATTCTTTTCGATTTATTTTCCTCTCACGTTCCCGCGAGCGACAGCGGACCTCTAAAACATCTCCGCCATGGTTCAATAAAGAACTAAAACATCATAAAAATAAAAAAAATAAATTGTGGAAAAGTTATATGAGTGACAAAGGCATTATAAGCCACAATAATTTCCTCACATGCTATAATGAGTTCAAAGAACTTTCCTCTACACTTTATGATGAATATATTCAAAGCATGCGTGCGAAATTATTTCGTGACCCACGTATCTTTTTTAAGTTCATTAATATGAAGAAAAAAAACGGACAACTACCCCAATACCATGAGGTACAAAGATTCTGCTAGTGATGATTCATCCGAAATTTGCAATATGTTTGCTTCTTATTTTGACAATGCTTCGTCCAATTTCCTTCCTCGAAATGACAACTTCAGTCATTTGAACGATTCTCATAACGTTTCATTCACTACCCCTACAATTGCGAGAGAGGATCATATTAATGGGCTTCCAAATGACTTCACGACGGGTCCTGATGGGATCCCTCCAGCTTTCTTTAAGTCATGCTGCCATGCCCTTGCATCTCCTCTGAGAATTATTTTCCAAAAATCGCTCAATAGCGGTTGTTTCCCACAGCTATGGAAAAATTCTTTTATCATACCTATCCACAAAAAAGGTAGTAAGAGTGAAATTTCTAACTATAGACCTATTGCAAAATTATCTTGTATGCCTAAATTATTCGAATCTATCATTTACTCTCAGTTATCAATTTCCTGCAAGAATTTGCTTTCTTCAAACCAGCATGGATTTATCTCGGGCAGGTCTACAACCACTAACTTGTTGGAATTTGTCTCGCATACCGTTGGCGGGTTTGCAAAAGGCTATCAGACAGATTGTATTTATACTGACTTCAGTAAAGCGTTCGACAAGTTATCTCACTCCGTGATACTCTTTAAAATGGAAAAGTATGGGTTTCACCCAACATTTATAAAATGGACGGAGTCTTATTTAGATAACAGAACATATCAAATACTATTCCGTCATTCCGTCTCCAGAGTCCTGAAAGCTTCGTCCGGCGTACCTCAAGGGAGTCACTTGGGCCCGTTGTTTTTCATTCTATCTATTGACGACATTGTCTCTGTTGTGGGGCACTGCAAAGTATTGATTTATGCTGACGATATTAAACTTTTCGCTCAGATTAAATCTGCTAACGATTGTGAACTGGTTCAAGGTGATCTTCACAAATTTTACGTTTGGTGCAAAAACAATAATTTGGCCCTCAATATCGACAAATGTGAGGTTATGACTTTCCACAGGAATCAGAAACCAATCACTTATGATTATGTGTTCTCGGATTCCACGATTCGCCGTCGCGAGGGTGCTGTTTGTGATTTGGGTGTTAAATGTGACCATAGATTGAATTTTATATCCCACATTAACTATATGGTATCTAAGTGTAGTTCTATGCTGGGCTTTATTAAACGTTGGTCTCAAGAGTTCTCCAATCCCACCATAACACTGCGTTTGTACACTTGCTTTGTGAGACCTCTCCTTGAATACGCTAGCCAGGTCTGGTCTCCATTTTACGGTACACACATCGAACGCATCGAGTCTGTTCAGCGGAACTTCCTGCGCTTCGCTCTCAGGCACCTACCCTGGAACAATTCATTGATTCTTCCACCTTATGAGGATCGCTTGAAGCTTTTAAATATGCACTCCCTCGAAAAACGTCGCATGGTCGCTGATGTAACTTTTGTGCATCAACTCTTAAACGCGAATATTGACTCTCCCCTTCTACTTAGCAAAATCTCTTTCCGTGATAGTGCGCACAATTTGAGAAGGTTACCTCTGTTGCATGTTAACTCCGCAAGATCCAACTTTAGTATGTATGAACCCATCAATCGCATGTGCATTGTTGTTAATATTAAGGCTGAGCATTTTGTCGTTGACATTTCCAAGCATGTTTTAAAAAAACGTCTATATAATTTAATTTAATTTTCTGTTTCCATGTCGCATTGCATGTCATTTCATTCGGTGTTTGGTCTATGTTTAGTTTAACATACTAATACTAACACCGACTAAGTGATGAATCGCATGTATTGTTGAGACGTTTATTTATTAAACGTGTCCATGCAGCGAGCTTGTGTTAAGCTGGTTCTGATAGTCAAAATTAATATACCCTACCTACATGTGACAGTTACAAATGTGAAAATTAACTTATTTTATCTGAATACCAAGCATTATTTATGTATTTCAAGGCTGACTTTCAAATAACTATTTTAAAAATTAATTAATAAAATTTGATTTTTGATCAAATTTAGAACAACTATAGCCTACAAAATTTTCTCATTTTTATACCCTAGATGAAATCTAAAGGGGTATGCTAAGTTTGTCATTCCGTTTGTAACACCTCGAAATAATGATGGTAGAGCAAAATGGATTGGCACCCATCCATAATATTAAAAGTTATTTTGATTTTTGCATGTCCGTCCGTCCGTCTGTCCGTCTGTGCGCACGATAACTCGAGAACGCGTACACTTAGAGAGCTAAAATTTTGTACACGGACTTTAAAAAAAAAAAAGTAAAATTAAGTTCGAAAATGAGACAAATCGGGCAACTCCTTCGTGGGGTTGCCATACAAAAATTTCGTTTTCCGTTATATATTTGAACACTGCCTGAGAACGAGTCGCCGTAGAGAGATGAAATTTGGCACGTGGTGTTTTCATTGTATTAGCAAAGAAAATTTCAAAAATGGACTAAATCAGGCAACCCATTCTTGGTGTTGCCATATAAAAAATTAGGTTTTTTATGTATACTGTGAAAACGATCACTCCAAGACATTTTTATTGTACTAAAAACTTCTTCAGAATATGAAATCCTATAAAATTGATTATAATCATTTTTTCTGTCCGACGAACCGTTCTATGCGAAAAACCACTGCAAAAATCAAAATTGCTCAAATGGGTACCCATACGAAATTTCATACGGGCATTCATCTAGGGTATCATAAGAATTGGTCTTAGACCAATTCTAGCTTTTTCACTTGTTTGTTATTCATTACGTTCTTCATCTATTTACTTATTTCATTGATAGTGAAATCAGTTTCAACTCTTATCCTTTTTCTTTTATAATTGTATATTATGATCTATTTTACTTGTGTGCGTACCAAAAACGATCTGCGAAACAGTTGACTGGAAGGGTTTAATGGTGAACTGCATAATGTGGCGTACCTTTTTGGTTTTTGTTTTTTTTTTATATGCAAGAGTCAACGTATTGACATGCTTACGTTGTGGCCGTTTCTCTACGAATTCTTTGCAATTGCAACAAAACTATGTTTGTAGCGCCGACGACCATGAGATTTGCTCCACGCAATGCCCAGTTACCGGCAGTTAAGTCCATTGGCAAATTACTTGCAGCTATATGGCAGCCTTAAGCAGGCCACAGACGATACAACTGTTGGTCCAACTGTTGTACCAAACTGTGTTGGCATACAACCGTTGTATGGTGTGTGGGCCAATTGTACGAAGCATCCAACAATCAAGCTCGGTTGGATGGTTGGATGTGCATGCAGGTAAACCGCTGTTGTATATGCAACCGTTGTATGGTGTGTGGGCTTGTTGTTCAACCGTTGATCCGATTTCATTATCTGTCAAGTTTTTTATTGTAAATGCGTTGTAAAAAACAAACCAAAATGGTGTCAATTAAGTATAAGGACTTCTGGGAGAGTTTATTGATATATTATTAATTTTCAAAGACATAATCACAGCTGAAAAACAAATGCACATTTTCTTTTTTTTTGACAACCGATGACATTATTTCGGAAGAAATTATTGCTGAAGAAATCGGTCCAACAGTTGTATCGTGTGTGGACTACCATACAACTGTTGGTCCAACGGTTGGTCAACAGCCGTTGGACCAACAGTTGTATCGTGTGTGGGCCGCTTTATGATACTGCAATTTACCTTGCAGATCTGTATTCCCGCAATTAAGCCTGCAATGTCAGAATACCTTTTTGGCTGGATGGAAAAGGAGGTGGCGGCTTAATTCGTGGTTGCTAAAAATATTTTATTCCTTGAAATTTTGTTATCAGGAATAACAAGAAGAATGTCTAAACTTACGTGTGGCGTTAAATTTTTAGCCGATGTTAAGGAGTATTTTCTCGTGGATTCCTGGTTGGACGTCTTTTGCCTTTCACGTTTTGACAAAACAGAAGAGGTTGTCTTCTTCTTCTCCTTTCCGTCAACATGTCACAAAGAGCTTGAGGAAACGCACTTCTCTCGGTCGGGGTGCGTTCAAGTTTTCCGCTTGACATCAGCCGGCTTACACGCTCGCTTCAGTACATCGTGTAGCATATTGCTATATGCAATATGCTACGACCATAACAATCTCCTCTACAAACCATTTTCCATATTTGAGAGGAAATCAAGCTAGTCAACCTCACCAAAATATAGAATCAGTCAGCCGTCCAATTCACACCCGCAACCATCCAAATACATACGCAAATCAAGTACGTTGGAATCGCAACTCAAATGAAGTCTTAATCTACAATGAGATCATTAACATCACTAACGAACTCTTAATAAAATTATCCAGCTGCAACATCAAAGCGGAACAATTTGCAAACATCACAGAACTTACTATACAATACCAAGTACAACAACTCTCAGTCTGTGGAAGATATACTAAAAATCATGTTATGGAATGCTCAGAGCATCACACCAAAATTCAAAGAGCTTTTCGATCTGTTTAAAGATAAAAATATTGATGTCACATTAGTTTCAGAAACATGGCTAATGAAAAAGACAAACTCTCTTCTGTCGACTTTACGATATACAGATTGGATAGGAATAATCAGAGAGGCGGCGGGGTTTCTATTATCGTCAGTAACGTTATCGCGCACGCTCCGCTCCCCACTTTGCCCACAAAACCATTGAAACTATTGCTCTCAAAATAAATGCTAGTCTCTTTGCCTATATATTAATTGCTGCTTATATCCTTGGAGGTTATTATAATCAAGCAAAAGGTGATCTTTTCAAGCACGATCTTAATGTGTATAGTAAAATTCAAGACAATTTTGTAGTTGTCGGGGACTTCAACTGTGGACACTCCGACTGGAATTGTGCAAGAGCCAATACTTCGGTAAAATTTTGCAAGGTAAACTAGTGACAAATAATTATAATATTCTATTTCCACCAACTCCGACATTGTATCCGAACGTTATGAGGAGACTTCCATCTATGCTGGTTGTCGCAAAAAATAGACCCTGCCACAATCCTTCCAAAACAAATTTGATCTAGACAACCACATAAACAAATTCACATTTATTATCTTGGATGCAGCCCACTTATCCTCCTCAAGAGTAAAAATTAACTATTCTCCAAACAGCTCCAAGCTACTCAGATACATAAAAGATGCGATCATTCCTCCTTTAAAGATGTCAACAAATTTCCTGGTCACCGATTTAGAGTTTGCCAAAACATTTTCAACCAAACATGAGCTTACATCAAACTGGAAAGTTCCCTAATCGAAAATGAAGTAAGAAGTAGCCCATCTCTCCATTGATTAAATCTAGCCATCTTTCTAAAACACTTAAGGCAATAAAAACACGATGGTACTACAAATTCGCTACTAAAAAATCTACCAAAAAGGTCTAATAAACTTATCAAAAATTTACACCAATTGTCTCAAAATTAGATACTAACCGAACCAGTGGAAAGTTGTATTAGTGATTTCTGTACCTAAACCACACAACATCAAATCCAATATCGACCTCAGCTTCACAAGCAAGTTGTTTGGAAAAATTATAAAAGACTATCTGACCGAAATTATTCAAGAAAAAACCATATTACCAGCCGAACAGTACGGCAGCACATTCCAGCTGCCACAAGCTGCTTAGGATGAACGGCATAGTCAACATTAGTTTTCGCGAGAAAAAATCATGCGGCATGATTACGGTGGACATTGAAAAGGCTTTCTGCTCAGTGTGGCATGAGAGCCTTCTGCACAATATCCATGCGGCGGGATTTCCAATGTATCTTATCAAAATAATTCAAAGCTTTCTTCAAGACAAATACTTTTATGTAAGTATAAACGAAAAATCTTCTAAAACTTATGCCATCATAGTGGGTGTACCACAAAGATCATATATAGCCCTGTACTTTACAACATATTTCCTAGCGATGTATCCAAACTCAGCCACTACCAACTTGGGCTTTATGTCATTGACACTGCAATTTTATCATCCTCAACTGACTCCAATCGAATAATAAATTACTTAAAGTCAGTTTTTTTTACACTTAACCGATACTACTCAAAATGGAAAATTATGGTCAATGCAGAAAAAAGCCAAACCAATTTTCTTTTCAAGAAAACGGAAAGTATCGTCGGTACCTAGCAGAGGCTTATTTCTACTCGGGCTCCATATTACTTGGATGAATAATATCAAATACCTAGACTTACACCTGGACACCAAACTGAGATACAAAGTAAACACGTCTATGGTAATCAAAAAGGTAGTTACGCTAATCAAGACTCTACATCCAATAATTCATAGGAGGTCATCGCTCTCTACAGACAACAAGCTAATACTATATAAGAGTATCTTTCAAAGTGTTCACTGCGCGAAAATACATCCAAACTATACAGCCTAAACGAAAAAAATCCTAAAGCTAGTGCTAAACTTACTTTATTATTTTTCGACGGAAGGACTCCACAATTGACATTATGTAATGTTCCGCTTTTAGAAAAATCTCAATTTTTAATCACACGTCAACTCATCTCCGCGCCCGACGATAATGTAATCCCTAGTCCTTAAGCCCTTTACATATTTCTACTCTACATCAATAACTCCTCCCATCATCCCATTTTCTCAGCATTCACACATCTTTAAATTACATTATACTATTTTCATGCATTTAAGTAAAGATTCCTAGAAATAACCCAAGCCTTCTCAATTACTTTATGGAACGAACCTTTACCTCAATAAATAAGTCTTTAATCCTTATAAACATGCACTGAAGTTTCTAGGTAATCACTCGACAGCTGGAAAAACCATGCAGCTGTAGTCTTTACTTATTTTCTATTCATGGATTTGCTACTAACTACTGTAATTGGCTCTTGGCGATATTGGACTTTATTATCCACGGAGATGAGAAGACAGCCTTGCCGGCTTATCTTGAGGGTTTTGCTCACTGGCGGGTTTTCCCGGCTTGTGCTATAACAGTTCGGCCAACCTACAAGTTCACTGTCCTCAATAAGATAAGGGCCATTGTACAAAATCAGAAAGAAAATTACGTCTCGCCATCGCCACAGAGACAGAGTATACTTATTGACACCCTCCTAGGCTAATTCAAGTCAAACAACTCACAGTCATCATCAACGCCCCAAAATCAATTCAATTAAATCATACAGCTATTTTGGATCCAACCTTATTCACGCCACACAGGCAAATCATCTCAAAAGATTCATAACCTATTATGCGTTTTAAAACTTGACGCCACAGAAGCAGAACCATCATAAATTCTTACGGATGCAACACCACACAGGTTCTCTTTTCGTACTACACGTAGATGTATATTGTATATATTAAACTCTGTTGCAACTTGTCCATGACACATATACACCATTATGGCAAACTTATCTCAACGAGACTACATCCTCGATGTAAGTCCGATTTGTCAAAAAGGAAGAAAAAAATACTTATTATAATTATTTCGACCCAAGTCACCCTTTAGTGCTCAGGCCCATCATCATCTGATAAACAAGCAATGAGATTAGGAAATACATAGAACAACCGAGGATTGAATAATTAATAAATTAAATTCTAGTAGTAATGCTTGCTTTATTATCTCTCCATGTTATATAGTATTTGGCTCTAATTTTTTTCTCCTTCTTCGGAATCGTCCTCATCAAACTTCAAGTCATCTAAAGAACTGCAGGGATTCATTCGATCCGCTGATTGTGTTGTATACGGAATGGCTAATCGAAGTTTGAGAGAGAATTTTTCTCTAACTTCTCCGCAATGATTTTAAATAATAAAAACGCTTACTTTGATTAAAAGTATAAAATATATTTTATTATTTATTATTATATTTATTATTTATTTTATTATTATATATATATATAGAAGGGAATACAAGAGTACATAACTTTATATTTTTCCGATTGGTTAAATGCATGACGATCTGAGATGAACTGAACTGTACTTCCTAAAATTATCTTAAACCAACAGAACATAAACATGAAAGTAGCTGAGTAGCGCAATTTGTTTCTCGAGAAAATGTTTATGTTTACAAAAATATTCAAAGTATCGAATTACAGTTTTTCTTAGCAAACTACGAAGAAACAAAGTATGCACAATAAAATGTTGCTGACAATAAAGAAAAATTTTCTTATCTAATATGAATAATCAAGTTATGCATAACACCTCCCTTATTATTGTTTGTACAGACCAAATTTAAAGTTCTTCCTTATAAAATGAATAAAATACTTTCCAAAAATTTTTTTTAATTTAACTCCGGTTCCTGTCCTCCAAATTTTCAATTCTTAGCACGCGTGAACGTGGACGTGTACTTAACGTTGGACTTGTTTGACTTCTATAATAATGTACAGATTATTCACTTTCTACCAATGATCTATTATTTCTTCTATTAAAACAGTTTTTAAAGAAGCTGATTTCACTTGACTTTACACATTTCACAACTATGTATATAATCACAATAGTAACTATTGCAGCAAAAGTAAAAATTCCTCCCTGTACTCTTCTCTGGTATTGGTTTCAACAATCTATTCAAAAACTTTCCTCATTTTGTAATTCGATACTTAAGTCATTCAGATCTTTCAATTTTGTTTTCAATGAAGTTATCGGCACCACATTAATTCTTACATTATTCAATTTCACATGTATGCAGTCATCCAGATCAAAATTAAATTTGTCTTTATTCAAATAACTATAGGTAATATTACTAGCTATTATTTCTGTTTCTACTGTTGTAAATTTACAATTTGCTTTCCTTGAATTACATCTTCATTCTGACTATCTTCACATTTACATTTGTCCAAAATGAATGATTGGTCTGCTTTTATAATTGGTAGTATTATAGTTTCATGTAATTCAAATTTATCGTTTTCTAATATTGGTACATAAACAAGCATTCTAATAGTTTTTATCAAAAAAGTAAGCCCTAGTTTTACATTCTTGAATGAGGGTGTGATAATTTTCGGGAACTGGATCAAATAACAAGTCTTCCTTATACGGATGCTTTTGCAAGATTTCCAAATTTCACCGGTTTTAGTATAATTGGATGGACAATATTTGCATCAGTAAAAGGATTGCTTGCTCCATTGCGTCAGTTTCGATATCTAAGGCCAGAGTTTTATCCAAAACCAGTCTGTGAATTTTTTCGAAGTATTTATTAATTTCTAATTTCTGGTTAATTTCATTCCTTTCGGCTGCTATACTATTAGTCTCTGCGATAATATCGTTAATTTTTTCTTCGTGACCATAATAGCTATTATGAAGAACTTTATTCTGTTCATTAAAAGATTTCATGATTACAATTTGGGATTTGAGACTATTTTGGATATTTTCGCTATTACTTTGTAATGTTCTGATGGCATTTTCATAGTATTCACTACCTTCACTGTCCATCGTTCCGAATAAGCCCTTCAATCCATTACCAACAAAATTAGCCAGTTCTCTTTTCTGTCTTCCCATAATTTTATTCCTTTCGATTCCTAACAAACTATGTATGTCATCCAATCTTCTATTTATTCGATTGGTATGTTTCGATACCTCATTTCGTATTTCATGGCATTCTAATTTGTAGTTATTACATATTTCCCCTAATCCTTGGGACTGCTTAACTATACTATCTAAACTTAATTCTATTTCATTGATATCTATGCTGTTAATTATAGAAATGTAACCTTTGATACGCCTCATTTTTCCCAATTGTTTGAAGTATAACCCATCTGAAGTTATTTCCTGAACTTTGATGGCATCACTTGCTGTTACAGTGATCAACCTGAAAAATGTTTGATTTTACTTTTATTATATTTAATAGATTGATTGTTTCTTCTAATTATAATAGAGTCCTCCAAAACTTTGACTATTCTAAATGGACCTGAATATTTTTCACTCAATTTATCTCTTCGATCATTTTTAACGAGGATGAGAACTTTAACCCTAAATTCCTTGATCTTAGAGCCCAATTTTTAGCCTTATTTTTTGCATTAAGTAAATTTCTTTTAGCCTCCGTTCCCATACGAATTAATTTCAGTTGTAATTCCTGAATATAGTCGACCGTAGTATTAAGTTTCATGTTCCAAACTCGCTTGAAACATTTGCTTTTTTTCCAAATAACATTTCGTGAGGGGTGAAACTTGTACTATTATGTTTTGTAACATTATGACAGAATGCTGCATACCTGAATAACTTTGCATATTCCGGTTTAGTCCTATCCTTAGTTACTGATCTTATATACTCACCTAGTCTTGCATGTGTTCTTTCAGCTGACCCATTATTCTGTGGATAAGCACTGCTTGTTTTCAAATGCTTAATTCCAAAAAGTTTGCACAATTCCGACATGATCTCATTCACAAATTCTCCACCATTATCAGTAAGGATATATTTTGGTATTCCGAAATACAAAATCCATTCATTAGTAAATGCCCTGGCTATAGTTACACCTTTCTTATCCTCGATTGGAATGTATCTTATATATTTGCTCAAGTCATCTTGTATTGTGAGACTATAAAGAGCTTTATTCCCTTCTTTGTAAGGGCATGTGAGGTCCATTGATACCTTTTCTAGACTACATTCAGCACTAGTTACAATTTTCATTGGTTGGATTTCTTCCTGGATGTCTATTAATTTTCTGCTTCTGACATGGTACACATTTCTTTATGTATTCAATAACATCTCTATTTAAACCTTTCCAATAGAATCTCTCTCTTATCCTTGTTATAGTAGCTTTTTGTCCTCCGTGGCCTCCTATTAAGCCTTCGTGGTTCTCCTTAATAATTTTTCGTTGCTTATCCTTGTCCTTGACAATTTCAATTTTCTCTGCAATCCGTTCATCTGAATTACTTTCTTTATTATGTCCTTTAACTTTCTCACTAGTGGTTTTATTACTCACATTAACACTGCTTGGGCTAAGGTTCTCGTCATTGGCTTCAAACGTTTCTTTCAAACCTAATCCATTCTGCTCTGAATCCAACAAATCTTCCCCATCTCTCTTATATTATCTTCCACTTCCTTTGTATACCTTTCATTTGTTCTTTCTACCGGATATATCAAGTTTCTACTTAACTCGTCTACTACTATATTGTCTACTCCTTTTTTGTATTGTACTATTACATAATCATACTTCTCAAGCTTCAACCGCCATCTTACAAGTCTTGATCTTGGGTTTTTTTCATTGAATAGCCATGTCAATGGTCTATGATCGGTTTTAATTTTAAACCTTCTACCATAGAGGTATGGCCTAAAATATTGTACAGCCCATACCACAGCAAGGCATTCCTTCTCAGTTGTGCTATAGTTACCTTCAGCGCTATTTAGAGTTCTACTAATAAAATGAATGGGTAAATCTTTTCCTCCATACTCTTGGGATAGAACTGCGCCCATGCCAGAATTTCTAGCATCAGTTGTGATGATAAACTCTTTGTTGTAATCCGGGTACTGCAGCATAGTAAATTCTTTCAATCTTTTCTTCAATTCTTTGAAACTACTTTGTTCTTTATTTCCCCGGTGAAATTCAATGTTCTTTTTCAATAACCTATTCATTGGTGTCGCTATAATACTGAAATCTTTTATAAATTTCCGATAGTATCCTATTCCTATCCTTATTCCTAGAAAATTCTTTACTTCCTTTTGATTCCTAGGTTCACCCAGTTTATCAATCAACCTTCTTAGTTAGGTGAGACACCCTTACTAGATGACCCAAATATTCTACTTCGGTCTTCAAAAATTCCGATTTATCCATTTGAATCTTTAGATTCGCATCCTTTATTCTTTTCAAAACTCGCCTCAGTATTTCATTGTGTTCTTCTAAATTCTTACCATAGACCACTATGTCGTCAATATATATAAAGCAACCTCTACATAACAATCCATTTAATACAGTATTCATCATCCTCTGGAAGCACGCTGGTGCATTCTTGAGTCCAAATGGCATTCGAGTATATTCGAAATGCCCACGTGGAGTTGAAAAAGCTATTTTTTCCATGCTTTCCCCACTTAATGGAATTTGATGGAATCCTGATGTCAGGTCAAGGGTTGTGAAATATTTTGCTTGTCCCAATTGATCCAAGATTTCCTGCATATTCGGTATTGGATAATTATCGGTTATCGTTATCTCATTAAGTTTCCTGTAATCGATCAGCATTCTCCATTTCTTTGTCCCACTTGAGTCCAACTTTTTCGGTACAATCCACAACGGACTTGACCGTGGGATACACTATGGCGGATGACACCATTCTCTAGCAGTTTCCGAATCTGGATTTCGACTTCATCCTCATGAATCTTGGGATACCTATAGATTTTAACATTAATTGGTGATTCGCTGTTTGTTCTTATATGGTGCTCAATAACAGAAGTTTCAGTCAGATTATCACCTTCCAAACTAAATATATGATGAAATTCTTTAATTATATTATTCAAAGTTTCCAATTCTTTTCTATCTCTTAAATGATTCTTTCTAATTCCTTCCCATACTTTATTAAATCGTTCATTGTATGTAGTAGACAGTGACGTAGTAGATTCGTTCAGAGATCTGTTCTCTCCAATACGTTGATCAACGCAGTTTGTTATCATTTCTTGATTTTTAAATTCGAGCTTCATTTCAAGATAATCATTATATAAGTTAATTAATTTCAAAGCAAATTAATTTAAAAAAAAAACAAACTTTATTTTTGACTTGTAAACCGATTGACAATTTTCTTAAGACTAAATTTTACAAAGGTGGAAAATTCTTAATTCTACCTATCGCTATATCTAAAATTACACTGCATTGGGTCATCGTCGCAGACGCTGACTCAGCAAACACGTGCATTCACAATTTAGGTAAAGTTATGGTTTTTGCGTGAGAAGGTTTTTTGGTTCCCACTGATGGTGTTAACTCTTCCCCTCTTAAATTTGGATGTCCTCATTCAAACCTTCAGAAAACTGGTCCTTCGTACAGTTTGGGAATCTGGACTTCGCTCTGTTGGAACTCTTGATGTGATGAAAAGAACGATGGTGCCGGTATGGTAGGTGATTCCTTTTTGTCTATAGAAGTTATGGTCTGATGTCCCTTTAAGTCCCTTTGGCCATGTTGAATGATGATCTTGTTGGCTGTCTTCCTTCGATCGATTACGAAGAGAAGGTAAGTACGGACCCAAGAATGATGATAAGTCCATATGTTGTCCATAGATGAATTTTCTCCTCGGATTTTAGTAGTTGGATCTGACTCGTGTTGTTCGTGTGAAGTTCTCTCATCATCTCCAACGACAGAAGCTCTTGATACTCCCTTTCCAATGTTGTTGGTTGAACGATCGCAGGTAAGGCTTGAAGGGTTGATGCTTCCCTAGACTTGAATGATTGACCGTTGATTTCGACCGTGACATTGTGGAATTTCACGAGAAATGTGCCTTCGAGACAATGGCTGATATTTCCAAAGATGATCGTGCCGTTGAATTGATTCAGTAATAAAATGCCAGGTTCGATTTCCTCTATTGTGGGTATGTGCTGATTGTTTATAGTGATGCACGTGGAGTTGCGACTCTTCAGTAGATTTGGGATGCAGGTTGAATTACTAATGTCGAAGATGTTGTTTTGGTTACAAATGGTTAGGTTTTACATTTATCTGTTATGCTAAAAATTGTGTCGTTATTTTTTAATATGGTATTGTAAGGGATTTTACTAATGATGTTATATTTCTTTATTGGTTTAATTAACAATTTTTGATAGGTTTTGCTAGTTGTAATTGGGATATTGATTATATAAAATAATGTAGAGCTATTACTGATAATTTTTACATTTGCAAATTCTAATGCTTCTTCCGCTGTAGAATAAGGTAGATTTTCTTGGTCAAGAGTATTAGTGGCTAATTTAATATCTGTTTTTGACAACATCATTGAATTACTTATTCCCGCCCTTGCCCAATGAATAGCGTATCTAATGTTAACCAATTCTTCTTTTATTAGTCTAATTCTATATTCGTTCCTAATGCTAATTTTTCGTTGATTGCTTCGTCTCTCTCGAAAAATTTTTTGATTTCGTTTGTAATACGAGTTATATTATTAATCCTTTCGTTATACAATTCGTTAATGGTTACCTGCTTGTTATTATTGGTTAAAATATTATTCATCCTGTCATTTAGTAAGACAAAATCGTCATGGTCTGGATTTCCAGCAATCCACTTCCATGCATTGCCTATGAAATTCAGAGATCTTTTCACTCTATGTGGTTTGATGTTCTCTAAGAGTTCCTGGATTTGAAGCAATTCGTGGTGAAGGAATGGGAATAGGGAATGACTCTTCGTGATCTGGTTTTCAAGGACTGGTTTCATGTTGGAGATGAACTTTTCGTACCGTTCTAGGTCTATTATATGGATCAGCTTGAAGTTACCATTTTGTACTTTGGCTATGCCGGAATTCAGGGCGATGATCTGGGAGTTGGAGTAATCTAGGATTTGGACTTCCCCTTTGCTGGTGGAAAGGATGCATCTGTAATAAAATTAATTTCTGATGTTACTTTTATGAACCGTTTTCCCTGATTGTGTAATAACTGTTGTGTGTCTGTTTTCCTTTACGATTTCCTGCCTATACCTTACCGTTAGTTTTGAACCTATTCTTTTATTATGCTGTACGAATATAATTTGCCCTATCTCGTAATCCTTTATTGGTTTGCGTTTTTTGTTATGCTACCTTAGGTCTTTTTGTTGCTTTTCTTTTAGTTTTTCGATATTGTTTGTTCGAACATTTTCAAACTGTTCAGGAGTAATTCTTGGATTACGACCATAAAATAGTTCTACTGGTTTCTTTTTGGTAGTAGAATGGATCGTATGATTATATTCGTTTACTGCGCGTTCTAGAAGTTCCTGGAAGGAACGGGTCGTCCGATCAGTATTCAAACACCTCATGATTTCGGAAAGAGCGGAGTGGAAACGTTCCACTTGGCCATTTACTTCACTCTTGTGTGGTGGAGTCGTGATTATTGTGGTGTTAAGTTCCTCTAGCATGGATGTTATTGTTGCTGACTTCAGAGATTTTTCATTGTCGAGTACGACAAATTCGGGGACACTGAAGAAAAATAGGATGTCTCTCAGGGGTTTTTTTATGTCTTCTATTGCACGTGAATTGATTATTTTCGCCTGTGCAAGTTTGGTGAATTTGTCTATTGCGGTAATTGCGAGGTGTTTTTCTGTCGAGTAAATATCGATGTGAAGGGTATGTCCTGGATAGTTTGGAATGGGGGTAGGATTGATGAAAGGGGTATTGGGATGCCTATCATATTTGTTTTCTTTGCATACTTTACAGATTTTTAAAGCCTTTTTTACTTTGTAACTCTTTTTGGGAAAGTAATATTTTTCCAATAACTGCCATCTGTTTTCCTCTGCATTTCGATGTGCTCTTCGATGTACAGATAAGATTATTTCCTCTTGATCTGTTTCATTAGTGATGTCTTCTACTATGGTTTGGGTGAATCGGATTCGGTAATCTTTAAAGTGTAAGGGGTAGATTTGTTGAATTTTTCCCATGATATCTTCATCGGTCATCAGGCCGTTGATCGTACGCGGATTCAGGTATCTTTTGAAAATATTTATGATATCGGAGTCTGTATAACATGCTTGAATGAGTATGTGCATAGAGTATTTGGGGAAAGGATTCTTTATTTGATAACTATTATCGTCACCTTTCCGTAGGATTATCTGATTGCGGAAGACGTTTATTGGTACTTCTGCTGAGGGTATTAAATTATGAGACGAGCTGTCGTCGCTGTGTTGCGTCATCGTCATCGAGTTTATTTGTACTGTAGCTGATTGCCTTGATAACGCATCAGCTACTATATTAGTTTTACCGGGTTTGTATTTTAATTCATAGTTATACTCTTCGAGAATGGCTTTCCACCTCTTCATTTTACTATTTGTGTTCTTATTACTGAGTGCGTAAGTCAGAGGTTGGTGATCGGTAAATATTCTTATTTTTCTTGATCCGTAGAGGAAGTTATGTAGCGAGTTGAGTGCCCAGATGATAGCAAGCATCTCTTTCTCATTGGTAGCATAGTTTTCTTCCGTTTTACTTAAAGTTCTGGAGAGAAATGTGATCGGCTTGTCATCCTGCGAAAGGACAGCACCGATAGCGTATTCGGGGGCGTCAGTGGTTAACTGAAATTCCTTGTTCAGGTCTGGATGAATCAACTTTACCTCTTTCGAGACAAGTGAGTTTTTAAGCTTCTTGAACGCTTCAATAGCTTTTTCAGTAAGGATAATGGGTTTGTTTTTTGACATGTTTTTGGACACATGTACCGAGGAAGATTCGAAGATCTTTCAGGGTTTTGAGAGTGGGCAGATTGGAGATTGCTTGCACTTTCTTCGGATTGGTTTTTATTCCGTTCTTTGATATAACAAATCCTAGAAATTCTACCTCTTGCTTAAAAAATTCACATTTGACGAGTTGGACTTTCATGTTTGCAGCTTCTAAAGTTTTGAAAACTAACTCAAGGTTTTTGAAATGCTCATCTTCCTCTCTGCCAAAGACGATAATATCGTCTATATAGACATAGCACCTTGTACCAATATGTTCCCTTAGAATGTCGTCCAAGGCCCGTTGAAAAATTGATGGGGCATTCTTTAGGCCGAAAGGAAGTCGCGTGAATTCATACTTTCCGTTATTTACTGAAAATGCTGTTTTTTCTATATCGCACTCCCTTAGTGGTATTTGGTGAAACCCACTTTTGAGATCCGCTATAGTAAACCATTTGCTTTTACCTAGATTTAACAAGACTTCACCGATCTCTGGTATCGGGTATCTGTCAGGTACGGTTATGGTGTTCAGTTTTCTGAAATCTATTACCAGTCTGAATTTCTTTTCGCCATAAGCATCCAACTTCTTGGGTACTACCCAAACTGGGGAGTTATAACGGGATCTTGATGGTTAATAATGCGGTTATTTAGCAATTGTTTTATTTGCTTATCCACTTCTGCTCTGAATGCCATGGGATAAAGATAAGATTTCGAATAAACGGGATCATTGGAAGTTGTACGAATTTCACCTTTTACGACCGTGGTATAAGTTAATTTTTCATCTGGTTCGGCAAACAATTTGGGGCACCTCTTTATGACATTGTTCAATTTTGTAGTTTGTTCCTGTTTGTTCCTCACATATGAGGTTCGTAGGTTTATCGAATTGACAGATTCGGAGACGTGTTGTTTAAGAGGAATTCGTATGTTGGGCTGAATGACCATAAGATTATCATTAGTATGAATGACAGCCTTAAGTTCTTTTAAACTGTCATTACCTATAACTACATCGAAAGCCATAAGGTTGGGAAGTATGAAGAATTTTAACTTATGAACTGCGGGACCAAAGAGATTTATAAAATCATGGTTAGTTATTTTAATACTACCTGCTATTGAGTTTGCAAAAAAAATCTTTTCATTAGGGATGGGGGAACGGATGTATCGTGGTTGGATGTAATTTTTGTTTGATCCTGTGTCGATCAGGAACCTTAGGATTTTTCCGCTCTTCGCCATATGTTCGAAATAAGGTAGCGAAGAGCTCTTTAGTCTAAAAAATAAATATCATCTAATTGTTCTTGGTCTTCGGGAGTAGTTTCGGTATAATCGTCAAGCGTTTGCTCGTGATTTGTGTCTTCGTGGGTTATTTGTTGTTCATAATTTTCAATTTCGTTTTCTGTTGCTGGATTTTGAAGCTCAGTGATAAAAATTCGTTGTTGTTTGTATGGCGGGTGTATTTGTTTGGACAAGGATCTTTTTTGTACAAACTGCTGTGTTCCCGGACGATTTTGGTAGTTTGCTGCACGTGAGTGAATTGAATGGTCAACGTCCATTGGCTCTGCCCTCGGTGAAGGTTTTGGAGGCAGCTGACGAGGATTAACAAAGGGGTGTGGATATGACTGCTCAGGAAATTGTCTTTGGAAATAAGGCCTTTGGGGTCTCTGTGGATAGTTCACCAATTCGGGATAGAAATTGTTTCTGGGGGCTAGTACAGGAGTAAAGCTTTGCGGTGGTGGTATGTTTCTTCTTGATGGTATAGGTGGGGGTAGGTTTTTTCGCACATGTCCGAGATTATTAGCGTATTGCGTTCGGAAGTCAACGTTTTCTAATTTGAGACAGAGGTGTAGAGCTTGTGGTAAATCTACAGGCTCTCTGATACTTAAGAGTCTGGGAAGTTCACCTCTTGCCTCTCACAAAGGTGTCAAGGGCTTTCTCCCTGTAAGACTGGGTCATAATGTTTAATGACTCTTGATTCATATTCAAAGAACATAACTTATTTAGAATAAGAGATAACTGATGATAAACTTCTTGATAAAATTCGGGAATTGTGGATCTGTCTTGCACTAACGTGGTCATTTGGTATTCTAATGTCCCTAAATCTCGTTTATCTGCGTAATGCAGTGTCAAACATCTTGATATTTTGTCCCAGTTTAATGGCATATTGTATGATTCTATAGCAATGTCAGCATGACCTACTATTTTGTTTCGAATTACGCTCAAAATACCGTAATATTTTCCAGTACCCTTGATTGGTTCGTAGATGGGCAGAATTCGCTCTACGCTTTTTTTCCAAGAGCTAAACTCTCCTGGCTTCCCTGAAAATTCCCTTAGACTTTTTACGACGTCAGGTATTTTGTCCATATCGGACAAATTTTCCTTCGACGAAATAATTGGTTGATCGACATCGTTATTGGTGTCTGTGACTGGGTTGAGAAGAGAACTTAAGATTTTTCTGCCTTCCTTTCTAAAAACGTCTGTCACGAGAGCAGTAACTTGTTCTGCTATGCTTGGAGTATTGGGAATTGTGGAATTTGAAGGATTTGCTTCTAGACTTGGTTGAACTAATTTAGGTGGTATAATAATGTTATTGCCTTGATCCATTTTGTAGTAATTGAGAGAAAACAAATTGATTTATAGCGAAAATATTAATTGCGTTCGGTAAAGAGAGAAAATTTTGTGCACTATTCAATAAGATAAGAAGGAAAATAAAAAACAAAATATATTCACTTTTGAAAATCTGTTTTGGGAAAATTTTGCAATATTCGATAAAAGAATAATAATAAAAAAATTGGTTTATAAAGAAAATATTAACTTTGTTTGGTAAAAAAAAAAAGGAATTTATGCACTATTGAACAAAATAATAAGAATAAAAATATTCAACTTTGAAAATTTTCTTGAGAAATTTTTTTTCCAATATTAGATAAAAAAAAATTAAAAATTTATTCACTCTTTGAAACTCTCCCTTTTCCGAGCTTTTCTTAATTTTTTTTCCAATTCACTTCACTTTTGCGTGTTTGTTATAATAAATTACCTATCTATCTCGGTTGAATCAATATAATTTAATCTATTTGAAATGTAGTATTCACTTTAAAATTGGCAACTTCCTTTTAAATTAAAAATATCGTTCACTTTAAATAGTTTTATAAAGATAAAGAGCCTTTCTTGACTTACATTAAAGTTATCAGATGAAGGACACGCATCTGGATGAGCCTTCTTGTCATGGATAAATTCCGTACAGTACCCGGTGATCATGTTCTTATTTTGTACGGGGAACCGCTCGTGGTCTTTCTTCCCTAGGTTCAGGCGGCTGTCAGCGAATGTATTCGGTATGGTTATCCGTTTGTTAATTCGATGACTCCGTTTTTTCCTCAGCAATAATTGTGACTTCGGTGACTCCGGGGCCTCGTTTCCTGATTCTGTAATTTAGAGAAGAGTTTAAAGGATTTTAACTCTTCTAAGTGCCACAAGAATGAATGTGCGGTGAAAGTCTGGTAGGTAGCAATCAATAGCTTCCTTCTTAAGGTGGTGAACTCGTTATCAATTATTGTGTTTGGTTCACTTTGTTTCAGCAGCACTGGTTAGCTCACTAGACACAAACTGTTTTTTTCTTTTTTTCGTAAGTTTGGTTATTTTACTCAAAAAAATAACAGCACCTTTTATTTATTTGAAATAAACTAATTAAAACTTTTCCTGCACACTATCACTCAAAGCGGTCCCTGCTCGGGCGCCAGTTAATTAATTTCAAAGCAAATTAATTTAAAAAAAAACAAACTTTATTTTTGACTTGTAAACCGATTGACAATTTTCTTAAGACTAAATATTACAAAGGTGGAAAATTCTTAATTCTACCTATCGCTATATCTAAAATTACACTGCATCGGGTCATCGTCACAGACGCTGACTCAGCAAACACGTGCATTCACAATTTAGATAAAGTTATGGTTTTTGCGTGAGAAAGTTTTTTGGTTCCCACTGATGGTGTTAACTTATATTATGTTATTATTTAAATCGATGCATAAATTCATCTCACTTAAAAAATCGCTACCTATGATCCCATCATAGAATCCGATTACAACTTTCGTAACGACATAAAACTTAGTTTTGATAGAATAATAGTTTTTATTTAATTCATTACACTGATTCATAGATATATAGAGCGACTAGAACGACCAATCCCCTTAAAATAATTTATGTCATTAAAATCAACATCCTCTTTATAGACGCAATTTTCCTTAATTAGGCTTATACCTGCCCTGTATAAACGAGAAATATATAATTCTGTCCGTCATAATTCAGTGTAAAGTGAGGGTTTTGATGACAATTGTCAACAACACCCTCCATTGTTTCCGTTTTCGAAAATTTGAACCCATTTCTTTCATTAGAATTTCCACTATTTTCATATTAGAAGGATCACGGTTACCTGCATCAGCCGTATTTTTACTACCAATATACTTGCTGTTTACTCGTTGATAAGTTTGCCCTACCTTTTTATTTCCTCGATCAAAATTCTGTTTACTTTTGAAACAATTCCTTGATATATGGCCCATGGCTCCGCAGTTATAGCATTTTTTATTAAAATGATGAATTTTAACTAAATTTCTTCCCGTATACTACTTATCTTTCCAACCGTAATATCCTAAACGGATTTCTTCTTCCATTGCTAGTTGGCTCGCCTCAGCCAGAGTTTTAGGACGTTGAGTGTTTACAAAAGTCCCTGTTTCCTTTCTCAATCCATAAACATATCCATTTAACATTCCTTCTCTATAGCTATCTTTTGTCCGTAATAAGACGAATTTTCTGAATCCTCATTAAAAAGAGCTTGTATGCGTTGACGAGTTAAAGTTTCACATCTTTGCGTATACTGCATAACCGTTTCGTTTGGTTTTGTTTGTAATTTAGTCATTTCTAAATGAAGCTACATACTCGAGTGAACCTCTCTAAATACCCTATTCAACTCATATTTCAAATCCTCCCATCTAATAAGTTTTTTATTCATGAGCAAGATTTTAATAATATGCAATAAGCACTTTTTCTGCTGCTCAGTCGCAAACTGCATAGCATGATCGCAATTTTTAATAAAACTATAAGCCTTAGAGGGATCACTATCAAAATGTGTAATGATTTTAATTAAATTCTCTAAGCTCATCCTAACCTCCGCGTTACTGCAAACAGTAGAATGTATACCTGCCACAACATTATTTACAATTTCCTCCTGACCTAATTTCACTTCATTAGATTGATTCGTTTCCTCTCGCTCTACACTATTATCATTTCTATCTGGACTGGACAATAAATTTTCCTCAACGGGTACACCTTCTCTACAATCTTCTTCAAGAAGACACAAGAACGTTTTCTTGAATAGCTACGTCAACCGTAAAAGATCCTATATCTTTCCGTAATATTGTTCTGATATATCTGATTATTTCTAATTATTTCATCAAGGGTCAATGTGATCGCTAGTCCACTAACGTTGCTCACACAATTGAATGATCTTTTGAGGGTGTCGGCATCGAAATCGTAATCGCTTTCACTGATGCTCGATTTCTGACTCATTATGATTTTTTTTTTGTGTAACAAAAGGTGAAATCCAGAGAAGAAACGAAATTCACTTCTTTAATATTTCACAAATTTCTAAGCTGTTTGCGTGCTGCTCTTTTCTTATTCACTCAATTTCCATCACGAAAATTACCACACTTCACAAAAGCTCTACGTCTAAAATATTTGATTTTGTTTTAAATTAAATTTATCTTTTCTTATCCAAAATAAAAACAATCAAAGATATATGAAATTATCAAGCTTACAGCAATAAAACAAGATATTGTAGATAATAATCACAAAGATAAATGAAATTATCGAGCTTACAGCAATAAAACAAGATATTGTAGACAATAATCAGGAAATATTTGCAATGACTTACAGTAACAAATAGAGCTTTGAGTCCATTACAGACTCAGATGCCAGCGCTTCCAAAAATCGAAGCATCCAAGTGTATTTATTACTTTAGCAATACGTAAATTACGGAAGTCTTCCCGCTCGTCCTCCTTTTGTCTCCTTCTGTCTTGGGACTCGGTTATATCCTCTAGAAAGTTTTGCAAAGCGAGCAAGTGATACCCTCCTTTACCTTGTGAATTAAACACTCGAACAATCTCACCAGAGAAGATCAATTTTCCTCTTTCTTTATTTCACGAGATAAACACTTCACGAATTAAAATTTAAAAAAATTTTACCGCTGCCACCAACTGTTATATACGGAATGGCTAATCGAAGTTAGAGAGAGAATTTTTCTCTAACTTCTCCGCAATGATTTTAAATAATAAAAACGCTTACTTTGATTAAAAGTATAAAATATATTTAATTATTATAAAAAAAGAATATATATATATATATATATATATATAGAAGGGAATACAAGAGTACATAACTTTATATTTTCCCGATTGGTTAAATGCATGGCGATCTGAGATGAACTGAACTGTACTTCCTAAAATTATCTTAAACCAACAGAACATAAACATGAAAGTAGCTGAGTAGCGCAATTTGTTTCTCGAGAAAATGTTTATGTTTACAAAGATATTCAAAGTATCGAATTACAGTTTTTCTTAGCAAACTACGAAGAAACAAAGTATGCACAATAAAATGTTGCTGACAATAAAGAAAAATTTTCTTATCTAATATGAATAATCAAGTTATGCATAACAATTGTACTGATTCGAATCGTCGATTGGTAACCTGTGTTACTGCAGTATTAGGAACCACATATCGAGCGTTCGGCAACACCTCTTTTATTTCGTATGGCCCTTTATATCTCGGTTGACCCGTTGCAGGAATTTCCTGCTTAATGAGAACCAACTCCATTTCTTTTTAATTCGCTTGGCGATTTATGAGTTGAATTAAAGTGGTCGGCCTTACGTTTTCGCCCTTCCGTCATTCGCTCCAATATTCTAGCCCTTAATTCACTTAAAGGTATGTCGTCATCGTCGATATGTGTTCCATCTTATTTTTGACAAAACATCTCGGATCATATCCTAGTAAAAGTAGTTGTGGTTCTTCATAATATTGAGTCCCCACTGAATGGCTGATACATGACAATATTTTCCAAATTCCTTCGACGTGAAAGCGGTGCCTCTGTCACTAATAATCCTAGTTGGTACACCAATATACTGAGAAACTTCATCAAACATCTTGACGACGCTTCTACTATTAGTGCTTCTGGCTGGTTTCAACACTATAAATTTGGTGAAAGAGCATATGATGCCGATAAGATGCTGATTACCTCGTCTACTTTTCGGGAGTGGTCTTAAATGATCTACGTGCACGGTGAAAAATGGTATTGGTTGATTTTCAGGAACATGGATCTTGTATCTCGTCTCATCGTTTCCACGTTTATTGTATAGACAGTCAATACAGCTATTGATATACTTGGTGACTACAGGTTTTATATTTGGAAACCAAAATGATCTGCGTAGAAACTCTATGGTTCGGGTTATTCCGCTATGTCCCATATCATCATGAGCTAACTTAATAACGCGCCAACGAACTCCTTGCCGTACAACGAATTTACTGTTATTCTCCGTCTCTTTATGCACTCGTTCTCCCAATAGTTCATAACTACCTTTGATACCATCGCTTTCTTCCCGATTTATTACCTCACCTTTCAAAATCTTTTTAATTTCTGGCAATCTCGCATCTTGAGTTTGCAATGTTGATAGCCAATCTTCTTCTTGCATTCCAACCATATAAATTCTATCAGCAATAGTTGCTGACTCTTCTCCCTGCTCTTGTGGACATCGACTTAAAGCATCTGCATGTGCGAGTTGTTATCCTGGACGGAAAATTAGATTAAAATCGTACTCGGAAATCTTTTCTTGTGTCATCTTCAATGAATTGCAATCTGTAACTATGGTAAAATGTTTATGCAGCAAATAATATTTAAAGCGCTCCAAGCTTTCAACCGCAGCTAACGCCTCAAGCTCATAGCTATGATATTTACTTTCGCAACTCGTTGTTAATGACTAAAATACGACACTGGCCTAATCTGCCCATCTTCGCCTTTTTGCATTAAAACGCCTGCTATACCATGACTACTGGCATCTGTTTACAGCTCATGTTCTGCGTTACTATCATATAGTGCTAATAATGGACGCTGAATTAGTATTTTCTTTAATTGTTGAAATGCATTTTCCCGTTCATTGGTCCACTCGAAAACGGCTTCTTTTCTTAATAACTCACTTAAGGGTCCACTTAACACGAGAAACTGGCGAACTTCGTTTGTATTCTCAGGTCTTTTATAGTTGTCGACTGCTGCTATCTTGATGTCTCCGGGTTGTACCCCTTTACTCGTAATTTCATGTCCCAGGAACTTGGTTTCGCGTTTAAGAAACTCGTATAGCTGCTAAAAATTTCGGTATAATATCTAAGTTATCTTTTGCTGTTTCTGTAGCAATCAAAATATCATCCATATAGATAATCAAACCATTTCTTTTGAGATGCTCTGTCACCTTTGCCATCAATCTCATAAAAACTGCTTTTTAATTAGCTAAACCAAACGGCATTCTCTTAAACGCATAATGTCCGTCTGGGGTTACGAACGCCGTGTATTGCTGGCTATCTCTGTCAAGAGGAACTTGATAATATCCGCTTAATAAATTTAGTATCGTAAATATTTTTTTGTTCGATAAAGAATTTAAAGATTCTTCGATATGAGGTACTGGAAAGTGTTCTTTTTTTGTCAACGAGTTGAGTCTTCTATAATCGACACACATTCGGTAACCTCCCTCCTTCTTTGGTACCAATAATACAGGGCTTGCATATTCTGAAGTAGACAATTGAATAATATCGAGTTCCAATAATTCTTCTACGTTACGCTAAGTATAGCATATAAGGATTATAGCGGACGACTTTGTTGTCATTAACGGTGATTGTCATTTCAACTAGATTAGTTTTCCCCATTTCTCTTAACTCTTGAGCAAAGAAATCTTCAAATTCGCGAATGATATTAAATAATTGTCCTCTTTCCTCACTGCTGACCTCTTCTGGAACGTATATGTCTTCAAATTTTAGTTTTGACTCCTTCGTTAATTTTTGTTTTTCCGTGCGTATCACAGAAATTTGTGGTTTTTCTTCTATCACATCATATTGTCCCCACTCCTTAATAACTTTTATGTTAGGACGATCAAGAAAGTTTTTTCTAACAATTACTGGAATTGGTTGCGCGACATCTGAAATGACTACTAGATTCGTCATTGCCGATTTCTGCAGGTTTCCTTATAATACCTATCGCCTTGTACATTCCGCCACCAAAACCTCGTAACTCTATTTTGGTACTGTCAATGTACCAACCATTTTCTTTTACTACTTTTTCTTTAATGGTGGAACCAGAGACCGTAACGGTTATGAATGTTTTAAAAAAAATCGTATGTAAAAAATTATTTTCTGATTTTCTTTCTAAAAATCAAAAATTAAAATTAAAAACTGATTTTCATTTAAAAAATCAAGAATAAAAATCGGGAAATGATTTTTACTTTAAAAATCAAAAATAGAAATCAAAAGCTGATTTTTATTTTAAAAATCAAAAATAAAAATCGCCAAATGATTTTTATTTAAAAAATCAAAAATAAAAATCAAACAATGATTTTTATTTTAAAAATCGAAAATCGAAATCAAACAATGATTTTTATTTTAAAAATCGAAAATCAAAATCATAAAATGATTTTAATTTCACAAAACTGTTTTTCGGGTGAAAAATATGGTTCTAAATATGCCGTACGACAGATGAGAGTAGATGCACACAACATACGGGCTTTAGTTTAAGTTATCATAAGAATTGGTCTAGATTTTTTGTTGATTTTTATATTTGATTTTTAAAATTAAAATCATTTTATGATTTTTATTTTTGATTTTTAAAATAAAAATCAAATTCAGATTTTTATTTTTGATTTTTAAAATAAAAATCAAATTCAGATTTTTATTTTTGATTTTTAAAATAAAAATCGGATTTTGATTTTTATTTTTTATTTTTAAAATAAAAGTCAAATTTTTAATTATTATATCTGATTTTTAAAATATAAATTTTAAAAGGAAGTTACTTTTTAAAATTTCGAATAAAAATCATAAATTTAAAAAGTAAAGGAAATTTGTGAACATTCGGTAATAAGAATCATAATGCTACATTCCAATCAATCTTCCTATAACATTTTCTAAATGATTTTTTGGTTAGAAAAAATGAAAATAATTGTTATTTTCAGTCCCTGGGTGGAACAGTCACTTCCCAAATCCAAACAGGTTTGTAGACATTTTCCATCAACTTCAACTACAGGATGATACTCATCTGTTATCCTCTGCATTTCTGGGGTATGGTTTATATAGCTGACAGTTCGAATTTCCTATCCTTTGTTCGTTTTGAACATTACTCCTGTGATGATGTCTTGGAATTTCATTTTTATTCGACTCACTTTTCATGTTAATATTAAGGTAGTTTCTACGTCTGCCCTGTTTATTAATCTCTTCGCAATCTTTTATTTGCTTTAAAAGGTTTCCGAGATTTTGGCAATTGAATGCTACTAATACGTTAATTAAATTTTGATCGTTAAGTCCAGAAATAATATATTTTATTGTCGTTTTCTCGGGTAAATAAATTGACATGGAAACGATTTGATAAAAATAGTCCTCGATACACTCACTAATTTTTCGTTTTCTGGACATAATAGGGAATAAAATGTTAGAGTCATCTTCTCCATCAGGAAAACTATTTATTAATTCTATTTTAAATTTTTGCTATGTTATTAGCAAGCCACTTTGACTATCGAACCAATACTTTGCTGCACCTCCTAACCTTAGATTAGCATACAACAGCGTGTTGTGATCAGTCCACGAATACATCCTACGGAATCCTTCAACAATATTAATCCAACTACTAGCATTATCGCCATTGGGGTTTGATGGATTGAACTCCGGAATGATCGTATTTATTTCGGATATCCCCATCCTATTCTCAGATAAATTATTGTGCTCAGAATACGGGCCACTTTCTTCTGATCTTTGGGAATTTCCTCGCTCGCGATAATGAAGTTCCCTCTCTTTTTTAAAAGGGAATTTTCCCATCTTAATAATTCGATTTCTTTTAATAAAAGGTCACATCCCTGATTAGCCCCAGACATGGGGGTGCAATTCACAGCAATTTCGCAGTAATGCTTTTTGCGTTTTTTTTTCACATCAACAATACATTATAAGTCAATGCTTATTTAAGTATACGCATAATACTATATTCAATATCAGATTCCTGAACTATAATGTTCCGCTTTTAGAAAAATCTCAATTTTTAATCACACGTCAACTCATCTCCACGCCCGACGATAATGTAATCCCTAGTCCTTGAGCCCTTTACATATTTCTACTCTACATCAATAACTTCTCCCATCATCCCATTTTCTCAGCATTCACACATCTTTAAATTACATTATAATATTTTCATGCATTTAAGTAAAGATTCCTAGAAATAACCCAAACCTTCTCAATTACTTTATTATTGCCTGGAACGAACCTTTACCTCAATAAATAAGTCTTTCATCCTTATAAACATGCAATGCAGTTTCTAGGTAATCACTCGACAGCTGGAAAAACCATGCCCGCTGTAATCTGTAATTGGCTTGTTATGGAACTATAGTGAGTGATTGGTTTTCAGACGTTAAGTCCAGACTGCCAGCATGAGCTGACAGATCGCTCGACGGACAGCGTTGACTGCAGGGCGGCACGCTAGCTCGCCTCGGCTCATTGGCGGAGAGTGTGGGGAGGTTCCACGAAAAAACCTGCCGCTGCCGTCAGCCATAATCAAAAAAAAATTCGTCGTGCCTACAAACAAAATGCCGGCACACATTCGGTCCTGAAGGGACCCTTACGTCACTTACCCATATCCAGTTGAAGGCGCAGATGTTCGGCCTTTTTTGCATGCCCTATCCTCCCATCTGACTCTGAGGGCAAGATTTTTTCAGAGTCCCTAATTGACCTGTAGAGAGAGAAAGACTAGGCGAGCCTAGACGACCTTCAGATGAGAGGGCTCCAGGAAAGTAGAAGGAGAAATTAGTAAAAGCTTTTAATCAATAAGATATATTTGGGGAGGAGCCAATACTAAACTATGGCCACACCTATCGTGCTTTAGTCCATTTTACAAATGAGGATATCACTATTATTCAACAAATAAAGTGCATAGTAACTGTCCTTCGGATTCACCTCAGTCATGTCAAACAAAACTATCAGATGAATCAACAGGGCCTATAATAATCAATTTTTAATTCAAATTTGATATGTAGTTAGCATTTTCTTCAAAAACTTATTAATTCAACACTAGCGCTTATCATAATCTTTAAACTATCAGATGAATCAACAGGGCCTATAATAACTAATTTTAAATTCAAATTTAATATGTAGTTAGCATTTTCTTCAAAAACTTATTAATTCAACACTAGCGCTCTATCATAATCTTTAAACTATCTTTAAATTTTTCAGGTTTGTATGAGAAGGCACGAACGTGTCAACACTTCCCACACCTTTCCATTTAGACAAAGTGATCTTGAGGCCTATACTATACAAGCCGCATTTGAATTTATACCGTAATATAATTTGAACAATAAAAATGGGTACTAAAATTCAACTTACATGTCTTTTGGTCCCTCGAAGGAGCTCCCTGGAGGCAAATATGTGACCGTGCTGAAAAGTTGTTAAACAAAATTATGATTTAGTAGCCGGTCGCGGACCTCAGGCCCAGTCTGGGATCAAAACAAATCACTTTCTCTCAACAAACCGACGGGTGATACTAGCCTAGCTTCACCTTCTATCCAAGACTAAAAAAAAAATGACACTATTCTCACTTAATGTCCTTTAAAGTATTAAATAACTAAATAAAATTGAATATAAATAAATACGGACTTTAACGACAACTAACAGTGCTGCCTGGAATAATTCCAATTTGTTTGTCTCCACTCCTTCCTGGGCTACTGAGCGATGAATGTGGAGGTTTGGTGTACTGCCATAGCGCTCCTTTTTCCGTGGGTATATGTAGGTACTATGAATATATGTAAACTAGTCGCTGGAAATTTACCGTGTCTTCGTGCTTATGTGTCTGGTGCTCTGCCCGAGCCATATTTGAGTGATGAACAGGAGTGGCAGTGCCTGAGACCCTATTTTCACTGAGCGAAAATTTGTTTTGTTTCCTTTATCCTTGGTAAATTTCTAAAACCACGCACAGTTTCAGTTTTTTATTTCTTTCTTTGCCCTCGAGCGTAGGTTGAATATCTCTCAGCATGTTTGATGCAATCTTAATATCTCAATTCCCACTTCATGGTAACTGCGATACACGAGCAACGTCTTCAGTGAGAATCTCACGTGGATTCTTCCCTAAAGTTATTAATACTCTTATACGTTAGTAATTTTTCCACACATTTTGTTATCGAACCCTCCTGGGAATGCTGGCGTAGTACTTTTGGCTGGATTTCTCCAGTTTAGTTTTATTTATTGTAGTAACTTCACAGAAATATTTCGGTTGCTTGCTAAATCTCTAAAAGACTTCCTCGAAATTGGATTTGAAACCTTGGCGGCAGATATTGAACTGTCACCAGAACAGGATTCCACTCGCTGGACACCAATTTCATTTGTATTTTATTATTCCATTTCGGACCAAATTCACTGATTATTGCAACTTTTATTAAAGCTCGTCTTTATGGCAATCGTCCGCGTTGTTAACTCTTTTATTTCTCGCAAATATTTTATTCACAGCGTACAAGCGGCGACTTTGCTGCTGCTGGAATTTCGCCGGATTTTTTTGAATTTTTCTCCTGGTGCGGGGTTTAACTCCTAGCCGATGTTTTTCGAAAATTCTGGAGGTCACTCTTCACTTGTACACAGTGAGGAATATTTGACGGGACAGATATGATTGTCTTCTTCTTTTCTTTCCGTCAACATGTCACACCGAGCTTGAGGAAACGCACTTCTCTCGGTCGGGGTGCGTTCAAGTTTTCCGCTTGACAGCAGCCGGCTTACACGCTCGCTTCAGTACTTCGTGTAGCATATTGCTATATGCAATACGCTACGACCATAACAGGCTCTTGGCGATATTGGACTTTATTATCCACGGAGATGAGAAGACAGCCATGTCGGCTTGTCTTGAGGATTTTGCTCACCGACGGGTTTTCCCGGCTTGTGCTATAACAATTATATCTTGGAAACAATAAAGCATTTAAATTAAAAAAAAAAATGCATCTGTCTAATATGTAATGGTTTTATTATTCATACCTATCAACCCCAAACGATCTTCTGTATGAATAGAAGCAAACAGCTAATTTCTTTTCATTCATTAGTTGGTCCATATCTTCTTTCTTAATCTGGATAGAATGTCACGGGTAGCTTCTGATAAAAAGGTCATTGTAATGAATGTCAGATTACACCATATAATGTCGCAAACAAATCAAGTCAAGCTCTTCCGCAAGCATCAAATACATAAATATCCTTATCATTCTCCTAAGTCAAAATATGAATTTGTTAAATATGATTCAATGTAAACAAATTAGTATCTATGTGTGTACAGACGACATGCGTTTGTTTATTCTTAATGCTAACAGTTATATTTTTATAGCGGCGAAACAGCAAATTATTGAGGCCCAAACCACTATAAAGAAGTCACAAATGGAACTGAAACATAGCACAAATACTCTAAAACAGAAAGAAAGTGAGCTTCACACAAATGACTCGGTATATCTGAAAGACAAGAAAATGTACGACGAAATAGATGCTGAAATCAAGAGATTGTCGGTTTGTATGACTAAAGGTTATTTGATTTTATAAAACATTAATTAATTGTAGGCTGATATTTCCAAAATGAACTATCAAGAAGGTTACCTGGAACAACTGGAAGAACGGCAAGGCGTTTTAAATCAGGAAATACGTCAACTTAAATTACAGCTTGATCGGAAAAATGCATATCGCTATGAATTGCAATATCGGGACCCCGAACCGAATTTTAATAGGGGTAAAGTTCGTGGAATGGTTGGAAAACTTTTCCGAGTGCGGAATGAACGGGACTGTTTGGCATTAATGATGTGTGCTGGAGGAAGTGTAAGCCTATTAAAAATAAATTTATAACTGTATTTTAATATATCTAACAGCTTTACAGCTACGTAACTGATGACGATATAACTAGTAAAAAAATTTTACAACGAGGACAATTGCAACAGCGAGTTACAATCATTCCCATAAATAAAATTACTTCTAATGCAATGAGAGCATCTGTAGTCCAAGCTGCGCAAAATTTGGTATTTAATTATTCATATGACATTCTATTCAGTTTGTTACTTCTTTCTTTAGGTAGGCAACGAGAATGTGGCGCCTGCTCTTTCGTTAATAGAATATGATAATTTTTATGATCCTGTGATGAAGTATGTTTTTGGACATACCTTGATCTGCAAGGATATGAATATTGCTAAACAGGTAATAATAAGTAATCCTCGAGAAATTGGTAACCTAATCCAAAACAATAAAAACTGAATTTGCATGAATCGCATTGCTCAAGCTTGTTTTCTAAATCAGCATAATATGCTATTTTTTTTATCTTCCTATACAAAACCTATGTCGAAAAACGTGGGAAATCTTCAGAGCTTTTCGTGTCTGATTTCGTAAACATAGTATACGATAAACGAAAATGCAAGTTCCAGTATGTGTAGACTTCAGTTTCATTTTATGTGTGATCTATTTATAGTTGCTTAATTTTTAACAGCTCGGTGTTTACATTCATTTTATTAAAATAATAAGAAAAATCGTTCAGGAGTATGTGAAATGATATTTATTTATTTCATTCTACATCTCACCTCATAATTTTTTTCGCGATCATTTGTGTGTCCCTTTCTGGAGGCTACATTTTCGCACGAATAGCATTATAGGTCTTAGTGGAGTTTGTGCCAGAATTTTATACATTCCAGGTCAGTCTTCTCCAGATCAGCCGATAAGAATATTTCGTGTTGTCTCGAGGAAAGTCCCTCTGCTATGTGCTCTTCTAGTTCATGCATGTAGGAATGATATAGTCCCCCTACCCGGTCTGAAGGTATGCTGCACTTCACACAATGTGTTTTGTAGTATGGTGTTTGATCTTGTAAGAATTTTCTCCAGGACTTTAGAGAGGCATAGTAGCAAGGAGATGGGCCTGTAGTCGTCACATCGCGTGAAGAGTTGGATCTTTAAGGGATTGCGACTACTGGCTATTTTCCAGTCTTGTGGGAAAGTTCTTCTGTCAATGATGTTGTTCAAGAGGAATACCATATATCGAAGTCGACAAGATATTGGGTAACTTATTTTGAAATTGCTAACGATGAATTTCTTGTAAAGACCCTGTATGGAATCCAAAAGGTATCGTTTCTGTTTCTTTACTGTGTTTCTGGTCACTACTTCCTTTTTTCCTGCTCCTATCTACTATTACTATCGTCTTCATAAAACTTTTGAATAGCAGCGACGCATTCATCCGTAATTTATCTTTTCGAGTTTGTTTAGGCACCAGCACTGTTTTTCTACTAAATTACCAGAAATTACTTTTGTAAAAATTTGTTTTTCTTTTTTGGTTTTCACCTTGAAATAATTTTCTTTTAATTGTTCTTTTAATACTTCACCAAATAATGCTTTTTTAACAATTTCTTTTTGAGATTCTGGTGTGCGTAACATTTTCTGTAATTTTGTATTAGATGTTTAAAGGTTTGTTCTTATCTTTAGCCTTTTCCATTCTTGATACCCTTTTTTTGTACTTCGCAAGACTCTTCTCTAAATCCTCTATTTTTCTATCTTTCTTCATCATAATTCCCTTCTTAGCTTTTTGGCACGCCTGTTTCTCTTTTCAGATAATCTATTAATTGCAGGACTTTGTTCTTGTAGTGTCTCCATTTTCATGTTCATGGGGGAGTTCTCTCGTACATAAGGCGAAGATCTCCTGCGTGCTGGGCACCATTTGATAGTGTGCCAGTTTTTGGCACTTCCTGCATCTCAATGGGTTGGGAATATATTCTCTAACCTGAACTATTTCGAATCCGACTGATATTTCACACGGTAGGGAGAAACGGCTGGTGTTTTTTTTTTTCATAGTACAACTCCTTTTTTAAAATACGGATGGGCTGCAACCCCGTAGCTTCTCCTTCAACGATATCTATTTCTTTTAGTGAAATCAAGGCAGCGATGTAAATTATTCCCTTGGTCTTGTTCAAGTTATCATGATTGAGCACTTGATTGGTATGTCGCCTGAGAGTTTGTTTCTGCTGATGTATTTTTCTGCCAACGTATTTTTCTGCCACGCTTTAGTTGTTGCATAACAGTAGCAGGCTGCCGTCCTTCAGAAAAGAGGAAGATGTATATCTTGTCGATATACCATCTACCGCCTTTCGGAAAAGAATGGGGTTTACGCCTTTTAACGTGTTTTTTTTGGGTGCCGTACATGGGATGGTGAGCAGCGTTGTCTACTTTCTCTATTAGGGTGCGGAAGCTCTCTACGAATGCTTCACTAGCGCCTCTCCTTTTCTTACTTTTCCTTCTATCCTCCACTTGCTTAATGCTGCCTAGAATGTGGAAGTATCCACCATTCTCCGGCTCGGAGGCAATTTTTGTTTGCTATTATATATAATCTTATAAGTAAAAACTGAAAGTCTAGCTTATTGTTGGAATCTTGAACGTACATATTTCCTTAACTAGGAAAAAAAGATACTTCCTTTGGGTTTTTGGTCCACGTTCTGTTGTCACTTCGGTAAGCTTTTAGAATTATTGAACTTCGCTGGTATCAAAGTTGTTATGTGTCCTGGATATTTACTAATTGGGCTTTTCTAGAAGTCAGGTTACCCATCTAACTTGACTGTTTTCGTCCCACCACGTGTTTGCGTGGTGGGCTGTCGGATTAAGTTTTTATAGTCACTTGTTGATGTCTTTCACTTTTCCTTGTTTTTGACTTCTCACTTTTTCTACACTTTAATTCCTCACTGTGCTGTACACTGGTATTCTTTTTAAGCACTTTGAAATCGATTATTAACTATTAACCGCGATTTCTCAGTCGAGCGATTCTTGTCACGTTTTTATTGTACTGAAAAATATGAAATCATTCAGAACATGAAATCCTATGAAATTGGTCATAATCATTTTTAATTTTCGACGAAAGCGTTCTAAAGTATATGCGAAAACCACTTCAACAATCAAACTTGCACAGAGATACGGGCGTCATCTAGGGTATCATAAGAATTGGTCTTAGACCAATTCTAGCGTTTTTATTTGTTTTGAGTTAACTTATCGACCGACTTACTTTACCGAAGTTTTCAGTAATATAGTTGAAATATAAAAATTGGAACGTTCTTAAAAATTTCTGATTAGAATTTTTACTCACATTTTTTTCAGAGGTTTCAATACTGTGGTCATTAATCAACTAGTAATATCTCGAAAATTCAAGTTTTTCATTATAGTCCTCGTATAATGATTTACAGAAAATTTAATTTAATTTAAACACTGTAGATATTACTAACGTATCATAGTCATTATAGCTTTCTATTGAAGATTGAATTATCACGAGAGGACAAAATATTACGTGTAAGTCAAAACAATTGGAATCACATTTATAATAGAATATTTTCAATTTTGGAGTTATCAATAGTTTATCAGTAGCCACAGAATACTTCACTCATACGCATTAAGTGCTATTTTTTCGAAGCCAATGCTGCATGCAAAAGCATGTGGTGAGAGAGGCCTGCATAAAATATTTCTTTCATATTTATTGAACTCATAGTAGAATTGATTTTAAATTGATTAAAGGGACACCAAAAGTCCTATAATTACATAATTAGTGAATGTTGAAAATACATCGATTTCTCTCCTAAAATAAAAAATTAACGCAATCATTGCTCTTTCACTCTCCGCGCTTTCAGAAAAAGTATCTCCTCCTGTAATCTTCTGCGGAGACCTCTCGGCTTTGAATTTGATGATCCTGTCGTCAGCCACTACTTTGACTGCATTTTTCTTTCGGGTTCATACTGGTGAATCAATAGCATTTTAAATTTGATGGGGAAGGAGTGTTTTTAGGTACGGTAGCGAAGCTCGCTGTAGTGACACGTTTAATAAATAAACGGTCAACAATCATGCTCTTTTCATCACTTAGTCGGTGTTAGTATTATTATTAGTAAACATAAACCAAACACCGAATGACAGGACATGTAATATAGAAACTGAAAACTGACTATAGCTGTGTTATTTTGTGTACCTTGTTCTATAGCTCCCATATACTGGAGAGAACAAATTGTTCTGTCGATTGAAGCGAACTATTTGTACTGTTCGCTTCATTTAAATCTTTCGATGAAATTGTATGAGGCGTTCTTTTGTGTATATATTGTTTTGCTCTGTTCTGCGGACACAAAAGAACACAGCTTATTATATATATAATAGTTTGCCAACAATCTTGAAAGAGCAGCTTTAGGGTTATTGTAAACGGGCATAAAAATCCAAAAGGATCAAATATTCTCGATAAAGTGCTTAAAACGTTCCTTTTAGTACCAGGAGGATTATATTGAAGAAACTGTTTCACTGTGGCGATGTCAACAGAGAGCACAACTTTGACGAATTGGAATTCCATTTTCTTAAATGCATAGAAGCCTTTTGCATAACTTTACGTAATTCACAATACATAGCTAAGGCTTCTTCCTCCGTGTTTACACTGCAGATTAAGTCATCCATATAAAAAGACTCAAGCAGCGTTTGACAAGTTTTTGGATAAATAACACTTTCAGAGCTTAAATGTTTTTTAATCGTTGCGCACAATATGAAAGGGCTACTCGTTATTCCAAAGGTAACACGTGTCATTCGAAAAGCACACATCGGAGAATAAATGTTATCATTTAAAGGAGCAGAAAATCAATAAAAGCGATGCGAGTCACGGTCTTCAGGAAGCAGCATTATTTGATGGAAGGCCTTTTCAATATCAGCGACAATCCCGATTATGCCCATACGAAAATTTAAAAGTATTTTCACAACGTCAGACAGCAAGTTTGCTCCAGCACACAAATGATTGTTCAGAGAAAGCTCTTTATCCGCATGTGCTGAGGCATTGAATACAATACGTACCTTTGTCGTAGCCTTATCCTCACGGTATATAGGCCGATGAGGCATATAATAGCAGCGTTCATTATTGTAACGATAATCGTTTGGTGCAATTTCTGCAATTCCATTCTTAATTAAGTCCCATATGATTGAGTCGTATGCTTCAAGCTTCAGTGGTTCCCTTACTAAGCGCCTGATAAGAGATTTTACTCTAACTATCGCACCTCTCTCGTTATTATCTAGATTTGATTTTAATCCCTTCCAAGGTAATAGGTTTGTTCGATGAAAACACCGTGTAAATCTTCCCCTACAGTTTTCCCCAAATTTACCCGGGGTTTTGTGCACTCATCGAACAAAGTTTTTAAAACACCAGGTAAATCTAATGAAATGACATTTCTCTGACAGTTTTCCTGAGCATAATTTAACTCCTAATTTCCAGTGATTTGTGAAAATTTATTTATAAAATAGGTGAAATAATTAAAAATTTAAGAATAAATTATTAAAATGCACAAAAAATATTTCCCAGTTTTTTCTTAATTACATATTCTTTTATTAGCTTTTTTACATCGATATTATCGCCTTTTCTGTAACTTTACTTTGAAAAAATGACAATTGGTTCATCTGTGACCAGATATAGTTCCATCATTACTGCAAGAAACAGTTGATCTGCACTATTTTCACTTTTATCATCAGATGTTTTGTCATAAAATTACTGTTTGGATGATCAAAATCAACAGAAATGATTTTCTCTATCCCAGTGGCTTCTTTTCGAGCCACTATTAAACCCTTTCCTGACATCTCATTTAAGAATTTAGAGAATTTCTTATATGTTGTTTGCTTCAAACCTACTTGCTTGTTGGTAGCTGCAGAGATAACGTGAACTCTATAAAAAATTACTTGTTAATAATGGCAAGGAAACATTTTTACGATCAAATTTCTTACTAGAAAGGCAGATCCTAAGATTTCATCCATGTTCTTCGACCTTAATCGCCTCCTCAAATATTTCTTTATAATATTCATTCGAATTTCCTATGTGCATATTATCGATGGGTATTTTGTATCTAATTTCTTATCCAACTTCCTTATATAATCTGAATTTGGTTGAGCTCCACGATTTTTTCACTTTTATATACAACAGTCAACCGCAATCACCGAACAAATTCCATGTGACAGTTCACAAATGACAAATGTCAAACCTTTACCCCTAGAAATTTTTAGTGCAAGTTCTGGGCACGAAATCAGAAACACCGGGCTTTCATCGAACAAGTTTCCGTAGCCCCGTGTAAGCCCAGGGTTTTCAAAAAACAAGATAGTACAGCCCGGTGTAGCCCGGGGCTTACCCGGAGTTTTCATCGAACAAACCTAATGCTGCGATGTACCTATCACCATCTTTCACTAAATACCTTTTTGCGTAATCTTCTGAAAATTGTTCTGTCGTTTTTTGTTTATAGCTTCCAGGTCCCATAAATCATTTACCTTATCTTCAATAGCTATTGTAAATAATATAGCAAATTTTACAGAAATCAATCCAGAAGTCGTAGAAGATGCAGATGATGTGGGCCCTTGAATAGTCCAACCTAGAAGTGTTTTTACTGCTGTCAAGCTTCTCCCGATACGATACGCCAATAGTTATTAGCACCAATAAGCAATGAAATTCTTGAAAGAATCTGCTAAATCGAATTTTTCAAAAACGGGATTATCCGGCTTTGGAGTAGTAAAATATCGATACAAATTTCAGGCACCACTATGGCCTCGATCACTATAGTTCTACTGTTATATTGAGAAAAAATTCCCAATAATTTTCCCTCGGCTTAATATACATTATGTACATACGTGCAAGATAGACACTCATTTTTAGAGACACATAAGATACTTTTTTTGGCCTTTTTTTACTGGAGCCTATCGCCATCTCGGAAAGCTTTTGAGAATTAAAATGAATAAAAACCAATTTTATCATTCACTTTTTATCACGATAGAGGTTTACAAAATGATTATATAAAATAAACTACTGTCGGGATTAATCCAGTTTTTGGGACACTGAATAGAATCGCACCAATCTTCATTATCATGTTAAAATAATCGTGTAGCAACAAATTTTATTCAAGTTACAAAGTCTCAATCTTAATGTTATGAAAGTAATTCTAACATGAAAAATATTAACAAATTTGAAAAAACAGCTCCGCTAGCATTTACAAATACATATATTTGGAAAACCTATGTACGAAAATTAATAAAAATTGGTGTGTACATGAGAAAGTTATTCGGGTGGAGAGGAAAATAACACTGTTTTTAGAGGTTTTTGATTTTTTTTAAAAAAACTCAAAATCTTTTTTCAAAAATCTAAGCCCGGTATCATTTGAACTAAAGAGTTTTTAATATTTTGCCGAAGGTTTCAAATCAATATAATAAAAAGGGGGAACTAAATGCTTACAAAGCCTTAACGACACTTTCTTTGATAAAAGTTAACTGGCTACCGCCATCCATACAGCCTGAACGTAAACATTTTTTGAACCATTCTGAGCAGACAAAATAGCACGAGCGGTTTGTAAATAAACGTCCGAAATTCTTTGCTCGGCTAACATACACAAATTAGCAGTAGACTAAGAAGAATTCTTGTCGCAATTTTCACTAACACTTGCATTGAATTTTAACACAATTGGCGATTTCTGCATTGCTTAGAATTATGCCCAATTTTAATACATCGGAAACACCTATTTGTACGTTTTAAAATTTCTTATTTCTGCTCAAGTGAGAGTGCACTGTCACAGTTAAAAGAAGAATGATTTCTACAATTACAGAAAATACATCCATTACGTACTCCTGTTGTCAATAACCCTGTAGCAGTGCTGACTTGTAATTTCCCATTTTGTGAGCGCTGCTGATTTTTCGTCTCAGACAGAGCCCTCTAGTGTATTGATTTCTCTTTTCAAGAACTTTAACAGTAGATTTATCCGGTGATCGTTGTTTAATACACTGGACTTGCTGCTGTTGTTGTCGTTGGAAGCGGTTACATCTACATTATCATCACTTTCTGCATTTGTACTATCATTGTGACGATCGTACTGAAAACGATCAAAATCCAATTGAAACTCTTTCGGTAAACACTTTAGAACAATTGATTTAAGCATAATGGAATACTGATTTGATGTAACTCCTAATGCCGTCAGCGATCTTATGCAAGCCATAATGGTGCTGTATAGTCTCCTAATTCCATCGATATCGGTTCGAGAATGTACAGGAGCCGTTGATATTAACTCGTTTAGATGTTTGTCTATCAATTTTTCTTTATTACCGTATTCCTCTAGTAGCAGTGCTATAGCTCCGTCATAACATGCTTTTTCCCGTGAGCGATGAATATAAATAGTTGAATTTATCTGTAGTAGTTAGAGATGGATTTTCATGTATAGCAGTACGAAAGTGCTCCCAAAATGGCGACCAATCTTTACAGCCACCTGAAAACCTTTTTAGACCCAACTTCGGTAACTTAGCGACGTTAGATTTATTTATCTGGGGATCTACAATTTCCCTTTGATTTACGGTGGCGATCGACTTAACGACTTGTTAACCTCGATAGTGCGTTTGTAGCCTTATCATTATACTCGGCTATTGATTTGGATTCCTTTGCTAAATCCTCATCCCTAATGGATGCTTGCATTTCTATGTTGACTTTGTTCAAATTATCCTGAATATTTTTAATACGCTGCCAATAAGATTCAAGTTCTTCTTCGATCAAGTCAAAACTCTCAGCATTTCGCAATATAGCTCTGGAGGATGGGGAGTTTAAGTAATCGATAGCATTGTTCACTAAACGCGTGAGTTGAGCTCGATATACGGAACGATTTGGTGATTCCATTTTTATTTACTTTTTCAAATACGATACGATAAAAGAAAAAACCAGCGCGTTCCCTGGTTTCGACACCAATGTGGGAAATGAATAGGATTATTAATAAAAGTCATCCGTTATAACTCTTGTTATAAAATTTTAGAGATTCTAATAACTGCTAATAACGGAAACTTCAATACAAATTAATGAGAATACAAGTAAATGAGAGTATACAATGTTTGTGTTAGATATTTGGAAGTACATTTATATAATAGAATTTCTACAGATGTTTTCTTAAATCATGCTTTGAAATGTCAGCGACAAAATGTTCAACCTTAATATTAACAGCAACATGGGATTAATGCGGAGTTAATATGCAACAGAGGTATGTAACCTTCTCAAATGCTTCCAACTATAGGGAAAAAAGATTTTGTTAAGGGAAGGTAACCATCGAGAGGCATGAAAAATGCATGAATTCTAGATTTTTTTTTTTTTCATAAAATGAAGGCTTTGAATTCTAAAATACTTTAGATATGAAAATATCGTTTTGCCCACGTGAGTTATATTCCCGGCGAACTCAGCATTTTTCTAAACATATTCACATAATACGCATTATGTAATTATTTCCGTTTTTATTAAAAATAAGCTTCCCACGATTTCATTCGCGAAATCGTGAAAAACAAATATCTCGAGTTACAAACTCAACGTCGTCGGCGCGTTTAGCTGAATTAGCGTAAATAAAAATTTCTAAATTAAAAATTAGGAAAGATATTTTTTAAGGTAGTTAGTTCTAAATCGTGTTTTAATCGAATTAGTCGAAGTTAAATAAAGTTCCTGAAATTAAATTAAGATTTCTTTTATTTTTTTGATTCCCTGAAAAAATATAGTGAAAACTCGTTTTCTAAACACATTAAGGATGATAATTATGTAAAAACAAAAATCGAATTTTTCATCGTCGTGAACGGTAACCTCCCCTTAAGTATAGCAACGGAGAATTAACATTCGATTTAAAGAGTTGATGCGCCAAAATTACATTGGCAACCATGCGACGTTTTTAAAGTGAGTGCATATGCAAAAGCTCCAGACTCGATACGGTGTACCGTAAAAAGGAGGCCAGGCCGCGTTTGTGTATTCAAGAAGTGGTCTCAAAAAGCAACTGTACAAACGCAATGTTATGGTGGGATTCGAGAACTCTCGGCGCCAATGTTTTATAAAGCCCAACATAGAACTACTCTTTGATACCATGGGCGATAGAATTTAATCTTTGGTCACATTTAACACTCAAGTTGCAGAGCCCACATGACGAATCGAGGAATCCGAGAACACATCTTACACATAAGTGATTGGTTTTTGTTTCCTGTAGAAAATCATAACCTCATATTTGATGATATTAAGAACCAAGCTATTACTTTTGCACCATATGTAAAATTTGTGAAGGTCATCCTGTACCTGTTCATAATCGTTAAAAGATTTAATCAGAGTGAAAAGTTTAATGTCGTCAGTATAAATCAAGACTTTAGTGTCTCACAACGGAGACAATGTCGTCAATACATAGAAAAAAACAACAGGCCCATGTTACTATCTTGCAGTACGCTCGACGAAGCCTTCAAGACTCTAGAGATGGAATGACGGAATTTGATATGTTGTTGTCTAAATAAGACTCGGTCCATTTTAGAAATGTTCGTTAAACTCATACTTTTTCATTTTAAGCAGTAACACGGAATGAGATAACTTGTCGAACGCTTTACTTAAGTCTGTGCTTGTAGAAATAAACCCATGTTGGTTTGAAAAGAGCAAACAGGAAATTAATAGCTGAGAGTAAAGGATAGATTCGAATTATATGGGCATGCAAGATAATCTTGCAGTAGACCTATAGTTAGAAATTTCACTTTTACTACCTTTTTTGTGGATAGGTATGATAAAAGAAACAACCACTATCGAGCATTGTGCAATGATTTGAAAGGCCATTATCAAGTATAACCTCTTGTGCAATTATAGGGATAGTGAATGAAACATTCTGAGAATTGTTCATATGACTAAAGTTGTAACATTGTCCAAAAATGAAGCAACAATTTGTAAATTTCAGACGTATCATCACTAACACTTCTTTGTACTTTATTGTATTGGAGTAGTCCGTTTTTTTCTTCATATTAATAACCTTAAAGAAGAGTCACTAAATAATGTCGCACGCATACTTTGAATATACTCATCATAATCTGTAGAGGAATATTCTTTGAACTCATTATAGAATGTGAGGAAAATATTTTTTGTTTGCTTGTTTATTTTTATTTTTTTTATATATATAATATATTATACTAATTTTAAATTATTGAACCATGGCGGAGATGTTTTAAAAAGCCGCTGTCTGATATAGAAATTTGCACAAGAAAATGTTGCAATTGTATGATGTGTAAACGGAGCACATCTAATTCACGAAAAACTCGAAAATTAAAAAAAGAGTAAAATTGGAAATAAGGAGCAGTGCTCTTCACTAATACCAGCCCTAGGCTGTCTGTGGAGATGCCAAAAGTTTTATAAAAGGAAGAAATAAATAAATAGAAATTTCGTTAGAACTATTATAAAATATATAAGAAAACATTTGAAATTACTCACTCAATGAAGTGCAAACTTGAAAGACACTGCTGTATGAATACAGTTTTAATACTTCCTCTTTTGAGAGGTAGAAAACTGATTGTCTGAGCCGTGAAGGATTCCTACACAGTTCAGATTTGGTTGGTTTAAGAAGGCTTCCTAATTAAACCCAGAACAACAGAACAACGCTTTCATTTAATAAAAACTATTCTAAAATTCTATTTACAAAGCTCGATATTTATATACAAATTTTAATATGACAAATATGCAGAATCAACAAATTCAATTTAATAAATTTAATTGACAACAAATTTCATGCGTGAAATTCGATCTCACGAAATTGTTATTTGTCTGCAGGTGTTGCTGATGCAGCAAAAGTGCATGAAATTTAACTAATTAAATTGAATTTGTGCTGCATTTTTTTTCCTTCAATAAAAGTTATTGACTTCTGAATTTGCTGATTGTTTTTTAATGTTGAATGCTTAAACACTGATGTTATGTATTTTTAAAACTAACTCCTCCTGCATTTTGAAATATAAAATTACGAAGTAACTCGACATGAATTACAATGATTTCGACAGTTTTCCTGTTACGAGTTTTGCTATTTAAATAAACCTAACATCTTAAAGAAAAGTAAGAAAAGGCATTTTTTCCACTATATCCACTCATTGTTTTGGTCATACTTTATATTTGGTTTTCTCTGTGTAGTGCACACACATTGCACGTTTTCTTTGCGCATGCTTGCTGATTGCTTTTAAATGACATCGACCGCTTTTTAGTAATTTGTTTTAAGGTGATCTTTTTATACCCTAGATGAAATCTATAGGGAATATATACTAAGTTTGTCATTCCGTTTGTAACCCACAGAAATTGGATTGGACATCCACGCATAATACTAAAAGTTATTTTGATTTTTGCATGTCCGTCTGTCCGTCCTTCCGTGCGCATGATAACTCGAGAGTGCGTGTAAGAGCTAAAATTTTGTACGCGGACCTTAAAAAAAAGTAAAATTAAGTTCGAAAATGAGACAAATCGGGCAACTCCTAAGTGGGGTTGCCTTACAAAAATTTCGTTTTCCACTATATATGTGGACACTGTCTGAGAACGCGTTGACATAGAGAGCTGACATTTGGTACATGGTGTTTTCATAGTAATAGCAAATAAAATTTCAAAAATGGAATAACAATAAATCTAGCAACCTCTTGCTTTTGCCACATAAAAATTTAGGTTTTTTACATATACTGTGAAAACGATCACTCTTAGACATTTTTGTTGTACTAAAAACTTTTTCAGAATATGAAATCATATAAAATTGGTTATAATCATTTTTTCTCTGTGACGAATCATTTATAACATATATGCGAAAAACCACTACAAAAATCAAAATTGCGCAACCATACGACATTTCATATGGGAGGCATTCATCCAGGGTATCATAAGATTTGGTCTTAGACCAATTCTAGCTTTTTTACTTGTTTAACTTGTTTAACATAAACATCTTTCTATATAATATTCTCTGTCCTTATAACTACACGGCAGAGATAGAAAGGTCTAACTGCGCTCATATCTGGCATTCGAATGAGTGGATCCGAGCTTTTCCCCTTTTGTTTTATCATTGTAAGGTTAAAAATTTGGGTAAATTATGGTCGCAAGAATTTGTGAACTAGAATTGCATCCGCCTAATAAATTTGTAATAGAAAAATTTGAATATATAAAATGATTACTCGTACTGAATAGTATTACAAATATAAAATACAATTTTTTTTATCAATTATTTAAATAGGTTACATACCACAGGAACATTATGTGTCGCTCTGTAACCCTTGATGGGGATGTTGTTGATCCAGAAGGTACTTTGTCGGGTGGTTCCAAGCCAAAAGGAAGTAATATTCTTCAGGATTTGGCAGAAATCAAGAGAATTGAAGAAGAAATGAAGGTGAAGGATGAAGAATTGAAAAACATCACTCATCAAATTGCGTAAAAAGATGTGTTATTTAGTAGAATCACACCAGAAAATTAAATTTCAATTGCAGATCCATCCAAAATGTGGCAAGAAATTATAATTCCGTAAAAGAAAAGTTGGACCTACGTCAGCATGAGTTAAATGCATGCTCCCAACGGCTGGCACAAACGACATTCCAGCAAAATAAAGAAGAAATTGTCACACTTAAAAATAAAATTGGTAGTTTCCGTACTGATTAGAGACTCGATGATTTTTAATAATTTTGATTTTTCAGCCCAATTGGAGGAAGATTTGGTATCGGCACGACAGAAACAACAAATATCAACAAAGAAAGTGAAAGACATTGAAGCCAAGTTAACTGATGCAAAAGGTTTTCGAGAACGTGAATTGAAAGCAGCTCAAGATGCCATGAAATTAGCGAAAAAACAAAATGAGGAAAGCCGGGCAAGTTGGAAAAAACGAGAACAGGAATTTGAGACTCTTCGTCTCGAAATTGAAGAAATTAAGAAAAGCATAGAGGCTTCCAAAATGCAATTGAGCGAGTTGGTAGCTAATTTGGGAAAACTGGAAGAAGACATGATCCAATTAAAAGCGGGCTCACATGCTATGGAAGCAGAAGTTGCAGAAATAAAGGCAAAAATCAAAGAGCAGAAAGACAAAATTAATTCGCAAAATAAAGAATATAAATCTTATCTGATTCGAAAGGACAAGCTTGGGAAGCAGAATCAAGAGATACAGCTTGAGATAAAGAAAAAGGAAAATGAAGTCACGAAGATTAAAAATGATAGTAAAGAAGCATTCACAAGGATAGAGAATCTGGAAGAGAAATACGGCTGGATAAAAGAAGATCACGAGTTCTTTGGTACGAAGAACACGCGCTATGATTACTCAAAAGAAGATCCAATTGAAGCAGGAAAAAAGCTTGCAAAAATGACCGATCAAAAGCATAAAATGGAAAGGAACATTAACCTGAAAGCTATGATGCTCTTGGACCGTGAAGAAGAGCAATATAAAGAGACTATGCGTCGAAAGAAAATCGTAGAAGAAGACAAGGAGAAAATAAAGCACATCATCTGCAGGATGGACGAAAAAAAGAAGGAAAAAGTCGATAAAGCATGGAAAGTAGTAGATCAAAATTTCAGCAGTATTTTCAGCACATTATTGCCAGGTGCTCAAGCTGGATTAAAGCCTGTTTTTCAAGCCAACAATTTATGTGGGCTGGAAATTAAGGTAGGATTCAATGGAATATGGAAGGATTCATTAGGTGAGCTGAGTGGTGGACAACGTTCGCTTGTAGCTCTTTCTCTTGTTCTTGCAATGTTAAAGTTTTCTCCAGCGCCATTATATATCCTTGATGAAGTTGATGCTGCGTTGGACATGTCTCACACTCAGAACATTGGTAACATGTTGAAAGCACACTTTACTAATTCTCAGTTTATAATTGTGTCTCTAAAGGACGGGATGTTCAACAATGCAAACATCCTTTTTCGTACCAAGTTCGAAGAGGGGGTATCAGTAGTTAGCAGAACAGTGAATGTCAAACATCGCAAATAAATTTTATACTGATAATAACTTCTTTGATTTATATTCCCTGCACCCTAGAACATAGAAACGAATGAGCTGGAGAATGATTCCTAATCTGAAGTTCGCACCATTGGGAGGTAAAATAACGGATATTTTGTTCATTTTGGTTTATAATGGAGCGCTAAATATGAGTAATCAAATTCTTACAATTGATATTATAACTGAAAACTATACGTAAAATATCGTTTACAAATCGTATGTGTGAGCGGCATTCTTCACTTTGGATAAAAGTAAACAACGTAAAGTGGCCAGGGGCAGGGATGGTATTGTGAAGTTATGCTTATTGACTTTAGGTATATTAAGAAATTGAATAGTTTCGATCAGGTTAGCGTTATAACTCCCGGCTGTTAATTTAAATAAAAAACTTACAAAAAGGATACAGGCTAAACTTAAATTGATAGTGACCTCAACTTTTTATACCCTAAATGAAATCTGTTTGTAACGCATAGAAATAATAATTTTTTTTTTTATTTTTATATGCTCTTTATTTTTGGCTCTTTTTTTTGGCTCTTTTAAATATTCCTTAAAACTAATTGGCAAAAGGCACAAAATTGTAGAAGAAAAAAAAGACACTAGCTAAACTAACTTATAAACAGTCAAAAGGGACAATTAAAAACAACAAAAATGACACACAAAAAGTAAAACAAATTCAAACAAAATTCTCAAAAGAGGCTAAAAAACGGTCACAAGAATTTTGAGAAAGATCTAAATTATTACCAAAAATTTAAAGCCAGTCCCAATTTTGACAATTAGGTAAGTGGCAGTTCCAAAAGTTCCAAATTTCCAAAATAATCTAATAAAAAATGTCCCTAAACGAGCGAATTTCAACAAAAAATTTTGCAATTTTGTACCGAAACCGAATTAAAAATGAATGACCGAACGAAGGAAAAATTTGCGCGATACCGTTATAGAGTCCCGCAAGGGCAGCCTGTAGTATCATAGACCTCTACAAACTGCCCTCATCATCCCTCCAGCTTAGCATCTCTAACAGAGTGCTTGTCCTTCCCACAGCACGTGCAGCGATTCCTAAGCGGGGAGAAGCCCCGTGGACTAGTGTTGCAAATGCTGTGGCCTGCTATCACCAGCGAAAGACAAGAGCTCCGTCCTGTACCGACGATAGTGTTTGCCATGTGCAGTTGAATGTGTCTGCGTTCGTTGCCAGATATTCAAGACGTAAACGTCTCTTCAATCTGTCAACGAAGTGGCGCTTAAGTGCGTGTGCGTGGTGTTGTGGGTCAGTGTTCTGATTCCCAGCTTCGACTCTCATATAGTTCAGGTGAATTGTAGATTTGGCCAGTGTCAACACAAAGCCAATCAAACAATTCACTCGACTACAGACCTTTGGTCTCCATAGAAACGATGTCCTAGTAATGCCGAAATTCGGGTGGATCAACTGACACATACCGCGCACGAGATCCATTAGACCCTGCAAAGCCGGACAAGTGAAGAACCTGTGAAACAGGGTGCCTTCACCAGCACAAACTGTGCAAATTCTCTGAACCCGCCGGTCAATATGTGTCAACTGATTAGGATGCACAAGACTGTGATGCAGCAATTTGAATGCTACATCAGCATCTTTGTAATTAGAAGGATAAGTGTAGACTACTCTGCAAGTTATCCCTCCCATCACGCCCATATTCACCCCGAGGTGTGTTCGCCATCTGTTGTATCCTGTATACTCCGGAGGTCTTATTGACATAAGCACGTCACATAGCACACGTGTTGTAAGTGTGCTGAAAGGTGTGTGTGGTGGCCTGTTCAGAACGAAAGCATCTTCCAACTTAGTGCCAGGGTCACTGGTCCCAAGTTGGCGAAATCTCTCCCGCGCAGAAGCAGCCAGGTCGTGTAGTTGTGCAGTGTTTGTTTATTCGACAGTTTCCAGAGATATCAATAATATCTCCGAGAACCGTCAGTGTATGCGTATCAGCTTCAAAACCCCGAGCATTACTGAACACTGAATCTATTAATTCAGGATTAAACCTGATTGGAATCGACGCGAATTGCGTGTACCTTAGAGCATTCCACTGAAGGTGAAATGCTGGCCTTATTCTGCCCCAGGTCTGAATCGTTGAGATTAGATCCTGTGGCCAGTTACGAGGATAAGGTGGTCGAACAGAGAGTAGGTAGTAATACTCCCCTATGCCGATCCCTCCCAGTACATTCACCCACAGTTGATGTAATGTGATGTATATATATTTATATGGATTATTAATATAGTTGGGAAACATTTTTTGATGAGTCAGTCATCTGAAAGAAACCTAGCAACGATGTGATAAAACAGGTTAACCCAACGATGCCTGCACATGGGTTATGAATCGTGAGACGCGGTTCAAGTTTGTGATACGCGCTTTAAGGATGTTTAAGAATGTTTAAGGAATGTTCTTCAAAATGTCCAAAGATGTCCAAGAGAATCTGACAAGCGCCCAAAGATGTCCAAGAGAATCTGACAAGCGTGTTCTACAAGGATGTCTGTAACCATGAAAGTGTGTGCATTGGAGTGCTCTTCAGGATTTCGAGTGAATGTTGGATAGTTGGATAGTCATTGACCTGTTGGATGGTCATTGACCTTTATTAAGGATGTCTATTATATGTAGTATGTTAAGGATGTCTATTATATGTAGTATGTTAAGGATGTCTATTATGTGTGTAGTGTGTTAAGGATATCTATTTTGTCTATTATGTGTAGTGTGTGAGTGTGTGGGTGTAAAGTATTGTGACGCTTGTGTTTGCTTGCTTTGGTAAAATGGTGTGGCTTGTGTTTGCTTTGGTAAAATGGTGTGGCTTGTGTTTGCTTTGGTAAAATGGTGTGGCTTGTGTTTGCTTTGGTGGAAAAAGGTGTGGCTTGTGTTTGTTTTGGTAGAAAAAATGTGTGGCTTGTGTTTGTTTTGGTAGAAGAAATGTGTGGCTTGTGTTTGTTTAGGTGGCATGTGTTTGTTTTGGTGGCAAAAATGTGGTGTGTAAAAATGTGGGATAGGTGAATGGGTGAGGCGTGGGTGTTTGGTGTAGGTTATTTTTGAGTGGATTGTGAAATCCTGAAGTGAATCACAGATAACCATATAATCTCTTACAAGATGATGCATATAGTCAGGATCGGGTCTGAGAAATGCCAATTAGGTAATTAATCGGGAACGGGTCTGAGAAAGCCAGTTTATTGATATGATTTGTCTGAGTGTTCATATTTATCGGAGAGTTCATATTTATCATTTATTGAGGCCCTATGGTAAATGGGACCATATGGTCAAAACTGATAGCAACTATGTATAGCAACTATGGCCGTGTAAGCACCTTATTTGGCTATGCTCTACGCGTTTCACCCGAGCCATCGGGATCATCAGGAGTTTTTAGTGTATATCGTGTGTGTGGTTGGTTGAGTGTGTGGTTTATCATGGGGTTATCCAAATATGAGGGAATGAACCCTGTTTATCATTTCTCCAAAAATTTTTATATTTATATATTATCTCCAAAATTTGTTTATATATTTATATATTATTTATATATATCTATCGGGGTTATCCAAATATGAGGGAATGAACCCTCTTTATTATTTCTCCAAAAATTTTTATATATATATATTTGTTTTATATATATATATATATCTATCGGGGTGAGGATGCTAATACTGGGTGAGGATGCTAATACTGGTGATCTCTAAGTATTGTAGAGTGGGATTTCTTTTATCTTCAGGGTGAAAGAAATGATATAGAGTAAGAAGATTTATGGAGTGGAGTAGTGGTGTTCTTAATTGACGTATCACCAGAAAGAATATGCATATATATATTATGCACATATACATATATTATAGCTTCCTGGACCGAAGCTTCCCTAGAAGAAGGCGTGTGGCACCTGTGGTACCTGTGGTTGAAGCGACATCCCCCCAGGGTTGATCATAGATCCATAATCCCACCCTTGCAAAGGCTTTATGGATGAAAGCGATATCTCCTTGGGCTGATCATAGATCCATAGATATATATCCACCGTATGTAAGAATCTCTCATATGAAAACTCCGTGTAAAAATCTCTCATATGAAAACTCCGTGTAAAAACAATTAAGATGTCTAGGTCTGAGACCCTCTATTCAATATTCCATCCGACTTCCTGCAATGTGACATTCCTGCAATGTGACAATCCACCCAGAACTGGGAGCTTGAAAAATATCATTTGGTTAAGATGAAGTGTGTGTACTAGAAACATATCATTTGGTTAAGATGAAGTGTGTCTACTAGAAACCCAAATGGGTGTCTATTCAGGACCTCAAAGGGGTCTTTAGTCAAAGTTCGGTATGTGATGTTTCAAAAGTATGCGATGTATCTCCCCCTGTCTCCGTCATTAAGTATGTGATGTTTCAAGAAGTATGCGATGCTATGTTTCAAGAAGTGTGCGATGTATTTCCTCAATCTGCATCGTTGAGTATGTGATGTTTCAATCCAACTCAGAATCTAAAATCAGCTCAGAATCTAAATTCAATCCATAGAGACGTGGATCAAAACAATCCAAACTGGCTGTACAGCCAGATCAACTAAAAGGCTGCACAGCCAATGCTAACCAGTTGTGTGGCCAGATCAACTAAAAGATCCCATGAACTAAAAGATCCCATGAACTTCAAATCTCCGAACAGATTCTCCTCGAGACTGCTCCCAAAATCTTTTTGAGTAGAGTGTTTTTCATTGTGTTGGGACTCAGTTGTTCAGAGGTCCGTATCTGGAGTCGCATCCAGTGTAGGCAATTCCAACAGTTTGCTGGGTCCCCGTGAAAGAACTCGCAGGTCAATCTATATAATTATGTTAATGTTATGTGTGTGAATTCGACAATCCAATCGATCACATTATATTATTGCAAGAGACTCCCTCACGCACACGTAACTAGGAATTCAAAAATCCCCAAAAATTCTCCAAAAATCTTCTTTCTTTCAAAGATCTTCTTTCTTTCCTTCAAAAATCTTCTTTCTTTCAATAATCTTCTTTCCTTCCTTCAAAAATCTGCTTTCTTTCTTTCAAAAATCCTTAAAAACCCTTAAAAATCTCTTTAGACTTGAAAACCCTTAAAAACTCTTTAGACTTGAAAAACCTTGAAAACCTTTAGAAAACTTTTAAAGACCCACCCAGGGAACCAATGAACCCAAGGAATCCTCGTGGAAATTACATATATATATATATACAGGGTGTCCCGTAAGTCGACGTCAAGCCGGAACGGGGTGATAGAGCAAATCATAACAGTTACCAGAAAAATATAAAAAAAAATCTAAGTCATGTATTTTTCAAATTATAGGCATTTCTTTTGTTTTCGAGAAAATGTACACCTTGTGATGGTTTTTTAGCTCCTGTTGCTACAAATCTTTACTTTTTTCAATTTTATTTTTCTTATGTAATCCCGAATAGTGCTTATGTAACATGTTGCTTTAAATTTTAAGCCTACTGTTCCAGCTTGGAAGAAAATGTCACATTTTGCCGAACCAAGAATAGAAAATTAATATTTCACCCAACTTTAACTGACTGTAATGACAAAAAAATGTACTGCGCCAGTTTGGCAAGTAACTTTAAAAGTTAACGCATTTCATAAGGATTCTAAAATGGTACAACACTTGCTACATTATTTCTTAGATTACGGAAAAAAAATGTTTTCTTCAAGAAACCCAGTTTCGAAAAATTTCTTTTCACGTACTAAAATTGATTCTAGTGTACCCAAAGCTTGCCTTAAGACCGCAACTTTAAGATTCTAGTTAGAGTGAGACGGAGAGTCATTCCATGAAGTGTGAGTGAGGCAGATAGTCACGCTTTCGAGTCAGAGATGCTAATTTTTTGTTAAATTTAGGACAAATTTTCCTTAATTTTAAAATTAAACACCAATTATTTGGATGCTAAGAATTATTATTTACAAAAGATGTTCAAACTGCCTTCCTACAGCGGCAATACAAGCTCGACATCTTCTTAAAAAAGATTGGGTTATCAGACGGGCAATTCTTCCGTTGTTGACAAATTCAACTGCTTCCGTAATTCTTTGCCGAAGCCTAGCTAAATTTTCAATTGACTTTTTATAAACATTCTCTTTCACTGCTCCCCAGTAAAAGAAATGTAATGGATTTAGATCAGGTGAGATCGTACCAGACCGCCCTATCCATTTGTCCGGATATCCTTCATTGAGATATTCTCTAACTGAAAGGGCACAGTGCGCTGGGCAGCCATCTTGCTCATACCACATCTCTCTGTAAATACTTAGTGGCATGTCTTCCAGTAAATTAGGTATATGGTTTTGTAAAAAATCTAAATAAACTTCAGCATTAAAAAAAACCTCTGGAAAACTCAAAAGGTCCTATGACTTTTCCGTTGAAAATTCCGGTTCACATGTTTATTTTAAAACGATATTGAGATCTATTTTGTCTCATTAAATTCGGATTCTCTACGTGCCACTCGTGTAAGTTGTGTAGGTTCATGTAACCGGCTTTTTTAAATGTCGATTCATCCGACCATAAAATTTTCTCGAAGAATCGCGGATCTTCCCGTTGTCTTTGCAGCATCGTTTGGCAAAGCTCAGCCCGAGGTTGATAATCCCGCGGTAGCAGGGTTTGTACTCGCTGTACATGGTATGGGTGGAGCTCATGTTTTTGTCATATTCGGTGAGCTATACTTTTGGGCACTCCTGTGCATTCCTGGATTGCACGTACCGAACTACCTGGATCTTCTTCAACTGGTTGAAGTATTACGTCCTCGTAAGATAAGGAACTTCTCCTTCACCATGTACTTGATTTGGCAATCGGGCCTCTGTGGAGAGTAGACGGTGCACATTTGCAAAAACTCTATGATCTGGAGAACGATCAGCATTTGGGTATCTCTCGCGATACAGTCTGGCCGCAGCACTAGCATTGCCTCTGCATTCCCCATAAAAGAAGTGCATGTTGGCATATTCTTGTGTGGTGTATAAAGACATGGTGGCACTACTCAATCACACTATAGTCCAGAAAAAATCAAAGCTTGTCGTAAAGAGATCGAACTGTGTAAATACAATTACAAGCAAACAAGTCCAATAAATGAAGCAAAATATCGAAAATACGAAATAAGACGAACGAATACGGAATACTTTTAAAGTTACTTGCCAAACTGGCGCAGTTTTTTGTTTCAGTACAATCAAAATGTGACATTTTCTTCAAAGCTGGAGCAGTTGGCTTAGAATTTAAAGCAACAGGTTACATAAGCACTATAAGTTGCGGTCTTAAGGCAAGCTTTGGGCACACTAGAATCAATTTTAGTAGGTGAAAAGAAATTTTTCGAAACTGTGTTTCTTGAAGAAAGAGATTTTTTTTCCGTAATCTAAGAAATAATTTAGCAAGTGTTGTACCATTTTAGAATCCCTATTAAATGCGTCAACTTTTAAAGTTACTTGCCAGACTGGCGTAGTACATTTTTTTTCAGTACAGTCAGTTAAAGTTGGGTGAAATATTAATTTTCTATTCTTGGTTCGGCAAAATGTGACATTTTCTTCCAAGCTGGAACAGCAAGCTTAAGATTTAAGCAACAGGTTACATAAGCACTATTCGGGATTACATAAGAAAAATAAAATTGAAAAAAAGTAAGGATTTGTAGCAACAGGAACTAAAAAACCATCACAAGGTGTACATTTTCTCGAAAACAAAAGAAATGCCTATAATTTGAAAAATACATGACTTAGATTTTTTTTATATTTTTCTGGTAACTGTTATGATTTGCTCTATCACCCGGTTCCTTCTTGACGTCGTCTTACGGGACACCCTGTATATACATACCTGCATAAGAAATTCAAAGGTTGTATGCATTCACAAGAGTTCAGGAAGTGAAAAGGTAAAAAATAAAAGTAGTTAAATATAGTTAAATAAAGTTAAAATATAGTTAAATAAAGTAAAAAATAGTTAAATAAAGTAAAAAAGTAACAAGGGAAAAGTTCCCGGAATCTCGGTGAAGAATTGTGTACCTTGAAAAACTCCTCTAAGAAAGAATTGTATACTTGGAAAATTCCTCCGAAAAAGAATTGTATACTTGGAAAAATCCTCTGACGTCTTCTTTAGATTCCACCAAAAATCTTCTCACAAAAAAATATATATATGCACATACATACGTCCTTCAAAAATATATGTACATACATCCATCAAAACTATTATTTGAAACCCCTGAAAACAAATCTTATTTAAGGAGCTTACATGTGCGTTTATTGAGAAAACTGTGTCGGAAATCCAAATAATTGGTCCATCAAGTCAATTTCAGAAATATTTGTATAACTCCCGTGAAAAGTCTTCCTTTTCAGAAATATTTGTATAACTCCTGTGAAAAGTCTTCCTCTCACAATCTCAAGTTGTTCATATATTTTTTTATTATTTTATTTATAGGTTCTGTGTTTTTTATATATCTATTGTTGTTTTACCTATTGGTTCTGTGAAGTCCTGTGAAAAAACTCTTCTTCTAATATCATGGGAATATGTGTAAATTCTACAGAGATCCAATGATGATGTGATGTAAATATATTAATATGGATTATTAATATAGTTTGGAAACATTTTTTGATGAGTCAGTCATCTGAAAGAAACCTAGCAACGATGTGATAAAACAGGTTAGCCCAACGATGCCTGCACATGGGTTATGAATCGTGAGACGCGGTTCAAGTTTGTGAGACACGGTTTAAGGATGTTTAAGAATGTTTAAGGAAAGTCTGGAAAGCGTGTTCTTCAAAGATGTCCAAAGATGTCCAAGATAATCTGACAAGCGCCCAAAGATGTCCAAGAGAATCTGACAAGCGTGTTCTACAAGGATGTCTGTAACCATGAAAGTGTGTGCATTGGAGTGCTCTTCAGGATTTCGAGTGAATGTTGGATAGTTGGATAGTCATTGACCTGTTGGATGGTCATTGACCTGTATTAAGGATGTCTATTATATGTAGTATGTTAAGGATGTCTATTATATGTAGTATGTTAAGGATGTCTATTATGTGTGTAGTGTGTTAAGGATGTCTATTTTGTCTATTATGTGTAGTGTGTGAGTGTGTGGGTGTAAAAATGTTAAGTATTGTGATGTTAAGTATTGTGACGCTTGTGTTTGCTTGCTTTGGTAAAATGGTGTGGCTTGTGTTTGCTTTGGTAAAATGGTGTGGCTTGTGTTTGTTTGTGTTTGCTTTGGTAAAATGGTGTGGCTTGTGTTTGCTTTGGTAAAATGGTGTGGCTTGTGTTTGCTTTGGTGGAAAAAGGTGTGGCTTGTGTTTGTTTTGGTAGAAAAAATGTGTGGCTTGTGTTTGTTTTGGTAGAAAAAATGTGTGGCTTGTGTTTGTTTAGGTGGCATGTGTTTGTTTTGGTAGCAAAAATGTGGGATAGGTGAATGGGTGAGGCGTGGGTGTTTGGTGTAGGTTATTTTTGAGTGGATTGTAAAATCCGGTAGTGAATCGCAGATAACCATATAATCAGGATCGGGTCTGAGAAATGCCAGTTAGGTAATTAATCTCTTACAAGATGATTCATATAGTCAGGATCGGGTCTGAGAAATGCCAGTTAGGTAATTAATCTCTTACAAGATGATGCATATAATAAGGATCGGGTCTGAGAAATGCCAGTCTGAGTGTTCATATTTATCGGAGTGTTCATATTTATCGTTTATTGAGGCCCTATGGTAAATGGGACCATATGGTCAAAACTGTGTATAGCAACTATGTATAGCAACTATGGCCGTGTAAGCACCTTATTTGGCTATGCTCTACGCGTTTCACCCCAGCCATCTGGATCATAAGGAGTTTTTAGTGTATATCGTGTGTGTGGTTGGTTGAGTGTGTGGTTTATCATGGGGTTATCCAAATATGAGGGAATGAACCCTGTTTATCATTTCTCCAAAAAAATTTTATATTTATATATTATCTCCAATTTTTTTTTTATATTTATATATTATTTATATATATTTATCGGGGTTATCCAAATATGAGGGAATGAACCCTGTTTATCATTTCTCCAACAAATTTTTTATATATACAGGGTGTCCCGAATTAGGATGGCCATATGAAAGGAAGTGATAGTAATCACTGTTGTGTATACACACATACATGCAAAGACAGTCCCACCTAGCCTGGTTAATGCATTTAGAAAATTTTCGTAAGCTAACCATGCTTAAAAACTTGGTTGGCTTATCAGAAAAATACGCGAAGAAAACAGCGTCAGCAGTTCCTTCACATATTTTTCCCACAAATATTACGCTAAAAAATTCACGATAAGAAAGTCGCGCAGCACAAATACATTACATGTATACGAGCGCCGCGATTTTCATACGACGGTGCGGTGGCCGATGTTTATTAAAGGATAGAATTACATTTCGTCAAGCCGCCGTCCATCGAAAAATATTCTGGACATGTTTAATCAAGTCCGGAACGAATGTAAATTTTTCTAAGGGTAGAAATGCAAACGATGCATTTTCTACCCTGAACGATGGCTTTTGATCGCAATGAATGTGATCAAAAGGCGAGTTCGTTTTTAAAATCTGAGCGGTACGGTCGTCGGAAAAAGAAAAAAATAAATCTTTGGTCGTGTTTGATTTGAAGAAAAAATGATTACAGATAATTTTTGAAGCGAAAAATAATACGGGTAAAGTAACTAAATTGGTTTCACAAAAAAAACTTGTTTTTTTTACAAATTAATTCAGTTTGACCAATTAACTTAACCCCTGTTCACGAGCGCGATGCGATACGTGCGATATTTTGGTGACGTCCTGCTCTTTCTATAGATCTATCTCTATTTGCGACTGGTTTTTATCGCGCGATACGTTCATAAGGTTGACAGAGGTTTTAAAATTGACAGCTACAATTTAATTTGTTTTGGTTTTGTGGATTTAAGTAAATATTATTGTGAAATAAGTTTTTATAATGGATAGACAGATGGAATTAAAAGCAGCACTGTTAGTACTACTTTAAAAAAAAAAAAATTCTCCTGGAGCTTTCCACATCGAAGGCGCCTAAGCGGAAAAGTTATAAGAGGACAATTAATGTGCGGCCTTATTTTCTGCATCGTTCCACTCAAGGATTTTATCATACAGCAGTTAAGGAGTTCATAATTGCGGATGAATGCCATTTTAAGGACTTCTTACGGATGACTCCCGCACAGTTCAATAACTTGGTGGCGTTGACTGCGCCTCTGCTTGTTAAAAATAATGGGGCTCACCATGGAGCAATAAGCGTTGAAGAAAGACTTTGCATATCCTTAAGGTAATTCAATAATTTGTTATTTGAGAAAGCTTTGCAAAAAAATATTTGATTTAAACAGGTTTTTGGCTTCAGGGGATAGTGTGACTAGCATATCCTTTTTATTCAGGGTGGGAAAATCGACAGCCAGTGGAATTATTTCTGAATGTATGGAGGCTATTTGGGAGTGTCTTTCCTGCTTTGGATGACGAGACATTCTCGCGAGTAGCTGAGGAGTTCGAACGCAAATGGCATATGCCAAATTGCATTGGTGCCATTGATGGGAAGCATGTACTAATTCAGGTAAGATTTCAACTACACTAATAATTTAAATTCTGCATGTCATCGTCTTAGGCTCCTCCGAAGTCCGATTCGAACTTCTATAACTATAGAAGACGTTCAGCATAGTTTTACTGGCTGTAGCTGATGCATCCGCCAAATTTCTCTACTGCGACATTGGCGCCTTCGGGAAACAAAGTGACGGCGGAGTTCTGAAGGCATCGTCATTAGGTATGCTGATTGCGAAAGGATTTAAGTGATTTGAAACTTGATTATTATTGTAAAATCGTGAACCATTAATACAATGGTGTTTTTTTTCTTTCTTTGCAGAGATCCAATACCTCGGAAGTATGGCGATAGGGAATTCCCGTTCCTATATTTTCTTGTGGGAGATGCCGCATTTCCTAGGGGACGTCATATTGCTCGTCCATATTCCTTACGCGGAACACTTTCCACATCGCAAAAAGTATTCAATTTGCGAATCTCGCACGCTCGACAATGCGTTGAGAGGGCCTTCGGAATATTGGTACAGAGGTTCCAAATATTTCGAAAGCCTATACAGTTGAAAGTGGAAAACGTGGAGAGCGTTGTGAAAGCAGCGGTATGCCTACATAATTGGCTTCCCTGTGAAGCAATCGAATTTCCTGAAGACCACAATCTTCAATTCACTGAAGGACTGTCTGATGTGATAGGTGGCAGCAGCAATACCCCAATGCTTGGAGGGGCCGACTTGGCTAACTTGCTTAGCGATTTTTTTATGAATGAAGGTGCACAGAGCTTTCAATGGAAGCAGTTGTAAAGAAAGGCAAAAAAAAAATAAAACATAAATTGATTGGTTTCACGATAGTTTTGGTTTTACTTCAAAAAAATAAAAGTTACTTCATGCTTACAACTAATAGTATTATAAAAAAAAGAACACATTATTTCATCACATGTTTGTTACGTTATTAATAATAATAATTTGCACCACTGGTTTACTCGCTCTCTATACTGGATAGAACCTCCATAATGGCCATTTGAGCCCTTGACACCTTTCTTGCAGGGAAGCTATTCAACCTGGACGCCACGTACATTCCGAAATGCTCGTTTTGGCCCTTTGGTTGCGGCTCTGCCAGGGCTGACACCACACTCTTTATCTGCTCGTCCAAGCTAGCCAGCTCATCATCAAGGTCCCCCGCAGCATCCCTTTTACTTGTGTCTTCCCGAGCACGTTTGTTGATTGGAGACAAAGTGCAAGATGTTCTGTAATATAAAATATTAATAAGACTACGAGTAATTATTTTTTTTAACACACTCTCTCGGGGAAACCACATCATTTAAAAATGAAAGCTCCTCCGCGTATTTATATTTATTTGTTTGCTTGGCTGCAGACCCAGATGGCAGATTGCTTTCCTTTCTATTTCTGACAAAAGCCGTCCGGATATATCGCCATTTCTTCCGTAGATCACCTAAACCTATAATTATTATTATTATTGTGTATTGTAAAATTAATTGTTTTGTTCTTTACCAGGAAATTGCGTGGTCAATTCCTCCCAAGCTCTGGCGATCTTATTCCTGTCATGATACTGAGGTATCCCAGTATCCCAGAGACATGGTCGACCTTCGACTTCATGTATAAAGTCTACGATTATATCGTAACTTTCACGAAAATCTGTAAAAATAATTAAAAATGTTCTAAAATTGTGTTATTGCTCAGAATACAATTCACGTACCCGCGCTTTCCACTTCTTCATTCCTACCAACAATCCGTGCCCCTGCCATAATTTCTTCGTTTGCTGTAAAAATAATTAATTTGTTTTACTTCGCATTTTAAGTGATTACAATATTAATACTTACATATTATAGTAAATTTCGACATTCCTGTAGAGCTATATCACCCGATTGCAAAAGTAAACAAACAAAAACCTTGAGGTTAAGGTGAAAATAATAAATGTAAACACAAAAATGTTGAGGTTAAGGTGAATATCGCACCAAACTAAGAGCATTGCTGCGATTAATTTGTGTATCGCACGAAACGTAGAAAGAGCAAGCATGTACAGCGACAACTACATTGCTGCAGCCAATCAGCGCTCCGTCGCATGCGATAAATCACGCTCGTGAACAAGCCCTTAGTGTTAAAAAAATTAACGTAGCTCACGAATTAAAATGGTTTGAAATCAATACAAAAATAATAAAAATAGTTGAGAGTGTACTACAAAGATAAAAATGTAGTTGAGAGTGTACTACAAAAATAAAAATATAGTTGAGAGTGTACTACAAAAATAAAAATATAGTAGAGAGAGTATTACTAATAAAAATAGTTGAGAGTGTATTACTAATCAAACTGCATTTTGGATTGAAAAGTCCCTGTCCCCGTTCAAAAAAGGTAAGAGCGAAATACAAATACTATAAATACAACAAAATTGGCGCAGCCGGTAGGATCAAGGAAGCCGGTTAAAGTTACAAGAACATAAGTGCTTGAAAATCCTTGATCCTCCACGAACAACAAAGAGGCAAGACCTAGAGCTAGTGCTGGGCAGGACACCCTACCCTTCAACTCGGAGCTGAGTCTGGCTTCGGGGGCATCCGTTTTTGGCACCTCCAACGCTCGGGGTAGTACAGCTTTAACTGCCTCTGCTCCAGGCGAGTAAGCAGACACCTCCTCAGCAAAGTGCAAAGCACCAACGCGGGATATTTGTGGGCTCCAACCCAGCCCGGGACCTGAAAGGTTACATGAGCGACAAGGAAGTCCAGCAGACGACCCAGGAACAACGACCTCCGCAGGAGCAGGAACTAGAGACATAAACAGTACCAGCAGACGACCAGATAACCTAAGGACAACCCGGTAACAAGAAATCCTCAAACTTCCCCGCCGGACGACTCAAGGGACAACCCTTCCCGGCGAGCCGGAAGCAACCCAGGAAATCAACAATCTTCCTTGCCGGGCGACGAAAAGGAAATTCCGCCCCAGCTCGAAGGAGGCAACCCAAGTTCAAAGGAAGCAGTTGAGGGAACAATTTCCAATCCCGCGCCATCTTCAGCACAATCAGAAGGCATCCCATCAGGAGCCAGATTAAGAAGTGGGACGGTGCTAACCGGTCTCAAACAAGTAAGGCCTAGTGCAAATTTAGATTTAAATTCATATTTAGAAAATTTAGAAAAGCGAGTTCGAGAGTCTGCAGGAATTTCTGTTATTCAGTGCGATCAAATTGATAAACAAATAGCTTCTTCTAGAAAGAAGAGACTCGAAAAAGTCGAGCATTTTAAAAAAGAAACAGAAAAATTCCGAGAGGCACTCAGTGATTTCGACGGATTCTCGGCCTCGCTCGCAGTAGAAAATTATAGTGAACATTGTGAACCCGATTTTGAGTCTTCGGCAGCTGAAATTACCCTAAACTGGCTGGGCGACTCCCTTCTGGAAACCAGCAGTAGCGACACTAGTTTTGGTGAAACCTCTTTAGAAAATACAGTGTTTAGATTAAAGCTGCAAGCTGAATCTGAAAGCCGACATGGCAGACTATATAAAAGTAGCAAAATTAGTGGCGCAATTGGTTCCTCTGTTTTGAGGTGAGCCAAGTCCTAAGTTAAGCCTAGAACCACAGACCTTTTTGGGTTGTTGCAGGCAAGTAACGCAGTGCTTGTCGGCCGAAGAACAAACTCTTTTTCTACAAATTCTCCCAACCAGACTTCGAGGTGAGGCATATCAGCTGTTCGCCTCAGATATTCCTACTACATTCAGAGGGGTAGAGGAACGTCTAAACATGACGTACCCCCCCCCCCCCCCCCCCCCGTGAGACGTATAAGGAAATGGTAAATAAATTGATAACTACACGTTAGTTCCCTCTCGAAACATTATCAGCCTTTACGGCAAAATTAAAGCAAACGTTAAATTTGTGTAAAGAGGCGGTTGACTCAAAATATGGTGCCACAGCAGCACCACCAGTAAAATCCCAGTTGGAGGATTTAGCTAAAAGTGCGCTGAAAACCGGTGTAATGAACCCTCACTTGTGCCAATATCTGTTGACGATAGGTGATGGAACGCTAGATGAACTCACTCAAAAGGCACTAGACATGGAACTGCTACAACAGAGCGCTCCGTACCTGCAACTTCCGGTATCATTTAACCCAAATGTCTCTCTGAATAACCCGGCCCAAGTACAAACAAACTATCTGCAACCAAACAATCCAGATAATTTAAACATGACCCAAGCTGGAAAGGGGCTATGGCCCCATAGTCAGCCAAATAGTGCATTACATCCCCGGCCTATACAGTTTACACAGTTTACACATACAACACCAAGAGAAAAGCAGTTAAGTGAAAGTGTGAACCAAATAAATTCAAATGTAAGAAATAAAGTTAAAATTTTGAGTAAAATCAATTGTAGTTTCTGTAAATTAAGAGGCCATACTATTTCAGAATGCTTAAAAAGAAAGAACACGCCCTACTGTGTAAACTGTAGGATGTATAACCACGATGTGCGAGATTGCAGACGCAAAAACGCTATTTCCAACCAACCTAATAGAGATTTTTCCAATAATCGAGCTCCATCTGATTTAAAACCCAGCAACCAGCGAGTGTATCGTGTTCAAGTGAAATGTGGTTTTTGTGGTCGTATTGGACATGACCTGAAGTCATGCCAATATAAAAACAAATGGGAAGCCGAGAGTCATAGAAACGACAGCCAGTCGACCCAAAACTCCCCGGCTCGACTTTAAACCCCAACGCACAAAAAGAAGGGTCCACTCAGCCGCCCGAACCTGGTCACCCTACCGTCAAACTTCCGTTAGACATAGGCCTACACGGCCAAACCAAATTAGTAGTGGATACAGGCGCTGAGGTAAGTTTGATTAAGAAAAGGGCACTGAAAAATTTCGACACAGTAAATACAGATGAAACAATTGCATTACAGACTCCATTCGGTACCGGAAAGACCATAGGAAATTGTCAAGGAAACTTCAATTTAAAAAATAAAATACCTTGTCAATTCCAAGTTGTGAAAAACTTACCTGGTCTTTCCGATGATGGGCTGCTAGGAAACGACTTCCTAGCTAAACACTGCAATGTGAAGGGCCCAAATAGAACACTAAGGCTTCCTCGTATGGAAACAAACCCGGAAGGGTTCGCTGTTCCAATATCACTCACAACGGATAAGCTGCTATCCCAAAAGGCAACCGAAATAAGATCACTGGCAGAAAAGAAAGAACCCAAGGACGTTAAGTTATCTACCTGCAGTGTCTTTAAGGCATCTCACGAGAGAAATGCTGGCTGCGATTCTTTGACAGAAAATAAGGAATGCGGAAAAAGTAATCCACTTTTTGAGACTGTGACTAACGAGCAAGGGAAGCATAGGGTTATCTTATCAGAACCTTTATGCATACCGGCTCGGTCACAAAAGGTCATCAGAATTCCATTGTGTGTGGACGAGGAAATGCTCTGTTTATCTCAAGAGATAGGCGAAGGAGTATTCCTCGCTAACAGCTTGCTCCGACCCGGAGAAACAGTGTTGATTGGTATCCTCAATAGCAGTAGTAAACAAGTAGTCATGAGCAGCTTATCGCTGCACCTAACTTATTAAACAGACTACACAAAAGTTCAGTTGACTGATACACAAGATCACAACGACACACAAATAGAACATACGACCACAACACGGCCATTGAGCCGAAATAAAGACGAGCGTGGGAAAAACAGACCGCTCAGTAAAGAAAACACAAAACCATGGCCAACGGGTCAACTAATAAAAGAATCAGAACGCAATAAAAGTCCAGATATCGCAGAGTGTGCGCAGCCACAAACTACATTGCCTACGAGGAATAAACATTTTCTTAAACTTGTGATATCCATACTGACCTATCTGTCCCATTACTTCAATCCCAGGCCAATGGACCAAACACAAGACGAGCATAAAGACCTCACGAAAGCTGAGTCTACAGAGCTCAAGGTGCACAGGGGCCTGCCGTCGGAAAAAGGGACTACAAGGAAGAAGGGCAGAGTCTATGGACCTCGGAGAGTGAGAAAACGAAAGAAAAGCAGGGAAATTATTAATAAAAACGAAAGAACAGCCACGCTGCAAAATGTTAGATATCTCTACCCAGATTATGAAGAGCCGGAGGACTTAGTAAACGATCCCCGTACGATCCAGCTAGAAAAGGAACTTGGCCTGGAAGAAAGCCTAAATAACGAGGAAAAAAGCACTATTTTTCAGTTGTGCAACGAATACAACGACATATCTTACCTAAAAGGTGATAAACTCACCTACACAAACGCAATAACCCACCACATTCCCTTGGTTCAAGATCAGGCACCCATTAATCAGAAAATGTATAGGTTACCAGAAACCCAGAGGAACGTTATAAATGAGCAGCTACGAGAAATGCTGAACAGCGGTATAATCGAGCCCAGTAAAAGTCCGTGGAATTCACCTCTCCTGGTAGTCCCCAAAAAAGCGGGACCAGATGGCGATAAAAGGTGGCGCGTCGTAGTCGATTTTCGAAAATTGAACGAAAAGACTATCGGCGACGCATTTCCACTTCCCCAAATCGAGGATATCCTCGACCAATTAGGTCACGCACGATATTTCACCACCCTCGATTTGGCCAACGGGTATCATCAGGTGCTAGTCGACCCAAAAGATCGACACAAAACAGCCTTCAGTACGAGTTATGGGCACTATGAGTTTAAGCGCATGCCGTTCGGGCTTAAAGGAGCTCCGGCAACCTTTCAACGCCTCATGAATTTCGTTCTAACAGGCTTAGAGGGGCTAGAGTGCTTCGTGTATTTGGATGACATAGTCATCTATGGTAAGAACCTCAATGATCACAACGTAAAACTGCGTAAAGTGTTTGATAAACTACGAGAAAACAATCTCAAACTGCAGCCCGAAAAGTGCCAGTTCTTGAGAAAAGAAGTTGTCTACCTTGGGTATAAATGTTCAAGTCAAGGGGCACTACCAGACCCCAGTAAGACGGCCTGCGTCCAGACCTTCCCTGTTCCCCGTACAGTAAGACAAGTCCAATCCTTTTTAGGACTTGCCAACTATTACAGAAAATTTATACCCGACTTCTCAAGGATAGTTCGTCATATAACAAATTTACTCCGAAAGGATGTTAAATTTACTTGGACGGAGAAATGTCAGGAAGCTTTTCAAGCCATTAAAGTAGCTTTAGTAACACCTCCACTTCTAATCTACCCTGATTTTTCCCAACCATTCAACTTGACAACGGACGTAAGTAGTGAGGCAGTAGGTGCGGTACTTTCCCAAGGGGAAGTGGGAAAGGATCAACCAATAGCCTATGCCAGTCGAACACTAAATAAGGCCGAAAAGAATTACTCCACCATAGAAAAGGAGTTACTGGCTATAGTTTGGGCCACAAGAAATTTTAGATGCTACCTCCAGGGACGCAAGTTCACGGTCTATACTGACCATAAACCACTAAAAGGAGTCTTTAATGTCAAAGACCCAACTTCCCATTTGGTGAGGTTTCACCACAAACTTTCCGAATTCGATTACCGCATCGAATACAAACCGGGGAAGTGTAACACAAATGCAGACGCTCTGAGTCGCATTCCCCAGGAAGTCCCTGAAGACACAAAGAAAACCTTCACGGTAAAAGCTTTAGTCCACCATCAAATGGACTCAGATGACAACGAAAGTAACCCTCCAAAAACGCAGAAGCATAGAACCATCCAATGCAACGTTGTGACAAGAGCTCAAAACCAAAAAGCCCAAGAGGCTGAACAAAGCCTCCCTACAGAAGAACAAAAGCAGAAAAACACCACAAAACCGCTGCAGCAAAAAACGCTTAAAGTGCCGGAAGAAATTCAATCCCCAGAGGCGGAAGAAGAAACCCCAGATACGCTTAAAGAAATACCGCCAGAAATAAGTAGAAATAACAAACCGGAAGTAATTACGAGCCCCCAGGAGATATTAACGATCTTAAGAGACTATCACGATTCTCCCTTCGGTGGCCACCAAGGTATAATAAAAACTTATAAGCGGATAAGACGCAAGTATTGGTGGAAACACATGCTTAGCGACATCAAAAGGTACGTTAAGAAATGCCCTAAATGCAAAACGATGAAGGCATCCCCTCAATTCCGTATGCCAATGGTGATAACGGACATAGCAGAGCAACCATTTGACAAGGTCTACTTGAACATTGCGGGCCCTTTGGAGGAAACCGCCACAGGTAATAAATATATTCTGACCTTTCAAGATAATTTGACCAAATTTGTCGATTGGTATGCCATACCCAACGGGGAAGCAATTACAGTAGCAAAAATCGAAATCGTCACACGCTACCGTATCCCCAAAAGAATAGTTACTGATCAGGGATCTAATTTCCTAAGTGAACTATTCAAAAGGGTATGTAAACTCTTAAGGGTAAAAAAGCAACAAACTTCAGCTTACCACCCCCAGTCTAATGGAGCACTGGAGCGTGCCCATAGACCCCTTATAGAGTATCTGCGAACCATCGTAGATGAAAATCCCAAAACATGGGATCAATATCTACGAACCGCAGCGTTCGTGTACAACAACAGCGTACACGAGGGTACGAAACTGACCCCAATGGACTGCCTTTACGGCTTTACAGCGGACGTCCCAACAAATTTAAAACGGGACCCTGAACCCGTTTATAACCATGAAAGCTACTACCACATACTAAGGTATAAGCTACAAAAATCGTATGCTACAGCTCGAATGAATCTTCTCGCTAGCAAGAAACGCTCTAAGGGGTATTACGATAAAACAATAAGTCCTCCTCAAGAGTGAAAGCCGAAAGCACAAACTCTCACAAATTTGGGTAGGGCCATATCTGGTAACCTCAGTAATAAGTCCCGTAAACACAACCATCCAAATAGGTAAGCGCAGTGTCACAGTGCATAACAATAGGTTAAAACCATATTATGATTAATGACGACAAACAAAAAAAAAGCGAATACGGAAAAAATTCTCTAAACTAGGTGTAAAAAATAAAACATCCCAATATTAGTTTCACGATTAAACTAAGAATATATATATATATATATATATTTATATATAATATATATATATATATATATATATATATATATATATAGAATGAAATACTTAATGACGAACTTGGTGTTCGTGATGTGCGTGTGGCGGGTCATCTTTGGACAACTACGACCATCGGGGGAACCGATCACAGTCTCCCCAATCCCTAACTCGGGAATATTGATTGAGGACATGGGCACCCTATTGGCGTACCACAGTACCTGGACAATATTGACGGAATTGGACCTGTCTGAGCTCACTAATCAGACCATGTTAGCAGAAAGAGCCGAACACTTGGTGCACCAGCTGTGTAAAAACTCGAGTCAGTCATTCGACTGGTGTAAGGTGCAACAAGTTCATGTACACAGCTTGCTGGAAAACATCAAACGACGCACAGAAACAATCCAAGAAGGGGTACCAAAGTTCAGAGGTACAAGGTAAATTTTTGACGGAATGGGAAGCGCTCTGCACTTCATGTTCGGTACTATGGACAGTACGAATGAAAAGGAAATTTATAGCCGGCTCAATGAACTGGAATCCAACACCCAGGCATTAACCAAGTTGGAGGCGCAACAAATCAGTGTGGTAAAAACAACACTCCAACAAATACAGAAACCCTTAACTTCACTTTTAGAACGCCAACGCCAGGTAAATTTACAAATAAATAATTTGCTAAATACGACAGACGAGCTCAAACAAAGCCAACTCCGGCAGGAGATAATAACTAGCCTCTTACTCCAAATAGTCGAAATAGAATGCCGACAACAAACTTTGTTAGACATTATACAGTCCAGCAAAACTAACCAAATTCATCCGTTATTAATATCACCAAACAAACTACTGGAGATTTACCACAAATCGCACTCTACGTGTCCAGAGCCCCAGGATTGCCTGTCCATGCTGTATCAAACAGCGCAGACACAAGCTCTCCTCATACGAGAAAAGTTAGTTATACGAATTAGGTTACCCATATTCAATGTACCCGAAATGAAATTGCAAAGGATACACTGTTTTCCAATACAGGTTGATAAGGAACATTCCCTTGTTCCGGACATAGAATATTCCTACATCGCCAGCCAGATCCAAACTCAGGATTTCCTATTGTTAAAAGCTGAGGATACAAAGGGACTTCATAAAGTTTCCAAGAACATCAGAGCCAGTACTTACGTAACGAAATAGGTAAAACCCCGAATTAAAGCCACACTAACCACAGAGTGTGTAATTAAATTGGTGTTCAACCCTCTGTCAGAGAACACCAATTGTAAACTGAGAGTACAAAAACCTCCCCGAAACGCTCTGATCAAAATGAACAGGCCCAATTCATGCATATTTTCGGTTACAGAACCCACAGTGATTCAAGTCACTTGCCCAGACAAATTCCATGTGTCCCGATTAACGAAACAAGGAACAATAGTAGTCACTGAGCCTTGTCAAATCCAGTTAAACGCACAAACTCTACCTTTTGAAGCAGAAAACTTTCATCCCCTTAGCTTTGTGCAACCACAGTACTTTCCACGCACAAACAAGACTGAAAGTCTCCTAAGGAAGTATGAGGAAAGCATGCCAAACGAAAATCATCAAAACAACCCACCTTTTGGTTGGATGTTGCTAATGCTGTGGTGTTCCACACGGCATGTCCTCGTCGACGATATACGTCTCTGAATGTACTTGGTCCAAATTGCTTCTATCAGGTGAGGGGAACTCTTGATTCCATATGAATGCGCTGAGGCGCCTGGATGGATGTCGTCTCTCTTAATCTTTTTGATGCATTTACTAGGACGCTCCGATAATAAAACCAAATAGTTGAAGTTATTTTAATATATGTTTAACGTCATAACACATAATAAGACTCGTTTGGGGAGTCTTATAACAATAACTATTTTGTACCTACGGCCGCTATTTACAATACCAGGTTTTAAAATATGACAAATTTAGGAGGACACGGACGGACGATAAAACTTATTATTTCTATACTCGGACGGACTTATTAAAAAATTAACGAAGGGAATAATCAAAATATTAATAATTAAAATTACTTATTGAACCGAGACTATTTTCTTGATCTTGTCGGTTTCGACTTGACAACTAGACTAAAGGTTTATTTTTTTTTATTATTTTTCACACAAATCAAGGCCTACCTAATCATAACCTTTTCCATACTTTCTCAAGTGCCCCTTTTCGCGTCAACTTGGAAAACCTTACAAATGCTTAGGGAGGTTGCTAAGCAAAGGTTGGTGCACGTAGCTCGATGTGAAGTTAGCCACAACACTCCCCCGCCAGCGTAACCATTGGTTTAGCGATCCGTAAATCTACCGGGCGGTTGTGTGGTTCGACCAGTCCTTGTGGTTTGTTGCCGGAACGCAGTGTTTCCGTCTGGCATGAATCTGACTGCCCGTGACACCTGAGGACTAGGTGGTGTGTTTGTATGTGTTAGTTCGGATGAGTCTTCAAAGCCACGAAAATTATCCGATTCATTATCTGTGTAATCAACGTCTTGATTAGTTAATATGTCTTCAGGTCGTGACTGTGGTGAAACTTCGGGATTTGGCTGAGATCGTACTGGGTTGTCTGATGGTGAGAATGATGATGGGGTGTTATTTTGACTAGTGGGTTCGACGCCTTGGCTTTGGTGGACGGCAATGTTGTTTTCGCTAAAATAAGGTTTCAACCTATCGACTGAAACATTTAACTCTCTGTTCCCGACTTTGAGGGTGTAATATTTGTCCTTACGACATACGAACTCGTATGGGCCTTCGTAAGGTGGCTGAAGGGAAGCTCGAACTGAGTTCGTACGAATAAAGACGTGAGAGCAGTCCGTAAGCTCCTTGAATTTGAACAGTGAGTGTCGAGCGTGGTTCGAAGCTTGAACAGGTCTAATTTCAGCAAAGGCATTCCGCAGCAAAGTAATAAATTCGTTTTGTGAGTGGTTTTTCGGAACCATCAAGAAGTCGGCGGGAAGACGCAAACTTTCGCCGTACACCAATTCTGCTGGAGTTGCTTGAAACTTCTCTCTGAAAGTAGTCCGCAGCCCTAATAAGGCTAACGGGAGGATTTTCGACCAAGATCTTTCTTTATATGCCATGATCGCTGCTTTTAGAGTCCGATGCCATCGTTCTAGGAAACCATTTGCCTGAGGGTGGTAAGCAGTGGTTCGGATACGCCGGAAGCCTAACAATTTAGAGAGTTCCCCAAAGAGGGCTGACTCAAATTGTGGTCCTTGGTCGGTGACAATTGTTTTGGGTACGCCAAAACGCGATATCCAGTGTTGGAAAAGTGCTTCTGCGATCGTTCCAGCGTCGATGCTTGACAGAGGGATTGCATCTGGGCATCTTGTGAACCTGTCTATAATGGTAAGACAATACCTGAAGCTTTGTGAAGGCGGCAGCGGACCAATTAGGTCGATGTGTAGTTCCTGAAAACGGTGTGACGATGGAGGAAATGTGCCTAGCGAACTTTTCACATGACGTGAGACCTTGCATTGTTGGCAGGCTAAACAATACCGTGCCCAAGAGTTAACATCCTTATTAATGGAAGTCCAAAAATAACGAGATGTAACCGTCTTGTTTGATGTACGAATACCCGGATGAGCGAGATTGTGAATGGAATCGAACACTTGCTTTCTAAAATTTGGCGGAATGAAAGGCCTAATGCCAATAGGCGAAATTTCACAATACACGTTCTGGAGATGGTTTAATTCCTTGAGGTGTGACAAGGTGTCCTAGGAATTTGACCTGGGCTTGCAAAAACTTGCATTTGTCTAAGTTTATGATGAGACCATATTCTTTTAATCGAGTGAAAATTTGTTTCAAATGGGTAATGTGTTCGGATTTAGATCGAGAGGCAATAAGAATGTCGTCCAAATAGACGAAGCAAAAGGTAAATTCCTGCAGCACGGTGTGTATAAACCTTTGAAAGGCTTGCGCTGCATTGCAGAGACCAAAGGTCATGCAAGTGAATTCAAAGAGCCCAAATGGAGTGCATATAGCAGTCTTGGGAATGTCTTCCGGTTCAATAGGAATTTGGTGATATGCCTTGGCCAGATCTAGCGTCGAAAAATATTTGCAATCTTGCAGGTGGTAAACGAAATCATGAATCAGCGGGATAGGGTAGCGGTCAGGAACGGTAATGGCATTCAACCGCCTGTAATCTCCGCAAGGTCTCCAGTCGCCATTTTTTTTTGGGACGAGGTGTAAAGGTGAAGACCAGCTACTGCTTGAGGGTCTACAAATTCCCTGCTTAAGCAAAAAATCAAACTCTTTTCTAGCAGCAGCCAGCTTCTCAGGAGAAAGCCGTCGTACCTTTGAAACGATGGGTGGTCCGTTTGTAATGATGCAGTGGGTTACCTTGTGAGTTACCTGTTTAATGAAGCCCGTCTCTACGGTAATGGCCTGATGCTCAGGTAACAGCTTTTGTATTTCACTGTCCACCTCTGGATCGATGAGCACTGATAGTGCTGAATTTTGCCCAATTACCCGTTGTCCAAAAGATTTCAGTGTTGTAAGTGGGTCAATAAGTGTCCTGTCTCTGACGTTGACGAGCAACTCGTTGTGACCTAGGAAGTCAGCTCCTAATACGGGTCTAGGTACGTTTGCCAAAATAAACTGCCACGGGAATGCGCGACGGAGGCCTAAATCTAAAGTAAGGATTTTTCTGCCGAAAGTGTAAATGGTTGAGGAATTTGCCGCGACAAGACATAAATCAGATTTGTTTCGCCGGTCGGTTGGAGTTGGCGGAATGACTGATACATCAGCTCCAGTGTCGATTAAAAAATGTTTCTTTGATGATCTGTCATATAAGTAGAGGCGACTATTTAAGAAGCCTCTTCCACCCGTCGTCAATGGCGGAGGGCTGTTTAGTTTGTCGGAGGTTGTGAAGTAATAGCCGAATTGCCACGTGAATTTTGTTTGCCGAGAGAACAAGGAGGAATGCATTTCCTTGCCTTGTGTGCGTACCTTTGGTGGTACCAATAAACAGAATTCCTTTGGCTTGACTGGAAACGGGGTGATGGAGATCTATTTCTGGACTGACTTCTGGACTGCGAACGGTTACTAAGATGTGGATTGCGATTGAGCGCTAAAGAGCTTGTGACAAGTTTCGCCAAATTTCGGACTTCGACGGCTAGCTGTGTAAGGGCGGAATTATGACCTTCGGATCCCGTGGCAATAGAATACATCTGGGGATTAGCATTGACTTCCACGATTGTGTCGGCGCACGAAGCTAGTGTCTCTAAGCTTCCTGTATTGCAGGCTAAGATGGCCTGTATGTGTGCGGGCAAACGTTGAAGCCAGAGTGATTTTAGAACGTCTTCAGACAACTTCCCGTTGTTCAAGTTCCGCATCTCTCTAAGTAATTGCGAAGGGTTAGAATCACCTAATGGCAATTCCGTCAATAACTGCTTTAGACGTCGGTTCTCGCTACCTGTAAGCCTAGAGATCAACGTGTCCTTTAACCTATCGTACTCGATACCTTCAGGAGGATTATCAATGATATCGCTTACTATTTTAGCGTTGTTTTCGTCGAGGTAAGCTAGCGCATGATAAAATCTTGTTTGTTGCTGTGTAAGCGTGCCAACGCAAACTGTGCCTCCAACTGGCGGAACCACAATTGCGGGTTACTCCTCCAAAAGGGCGTGCCCTTCACCGAGACCGAATTGAGAGTGATCTCCGGTGCAGGAGTTGTTGATGTAATATGCGAAATTGCTGGAGAAGAATTGTCTTGGCCTGAGCTGGCACCTGAGAGATCCTCAGCTGACGAGTAAACGTCCGGCATCTTTGGTGAGCAACCTGAACGGAACAAAACATTGAAACGACGTAAGTAGAAGTAATTTCGACGAAGCAAAGATTGACAAACGAAAAGGAACACTTTGAGGATGGGAAAAGGTTTCACAATATTTTTACAATAATATTATCAATTAGTGTTAAGACATAAAAGAAAAGAGAAACTACTAGAATACCAATTGCCGAATTAACTTCTCAAACCTTACATTTCCGTACTGATAGACTTGAATTGTCGTCTTGAATATTCAGCTGGGTCTTGAATATTCTGCTGCCTCTTGAAAATTCTGCTTCCTCTTGAAAATTCTGCTGCCTCTTGAAAATTCTGCTGTCTCTTGAAAATTCTGCTGCCTCTTGAAAATTCTGCTGCCTCTTGAATATTCTGCTGCCTCTTGAAAATTCTGCTGCCTCTTGAAAATTCTGCTGCCTCTTGAATATTCTGTCGCACTCTTTTTAGTACCTTACCACTGGTGGGGGGTAACTAAAAGAATGTCAGAATTGTTGATCGGAGCTATTAATAGGAATTTTTCGTGTACGTCCTCTGAAGGCTGCTGCGGCTACTTATTCTTTCTGTCGGGGTCACCAGTTTTGGTTGGATGTTGCTAATGCTGTGGTGTTCCACACGGCATGTCCTCGTCGACGATATACGTCTCTGAATGTACTTGGTCCAAGTTCCTTCTATCAGGTGAGGGGAACTCTTGATTCCATATGAATGCGCTGAGGCGCCTGGATGGATGTCGTCTCTCTTAATCTTTTTGATGCATTTACTAGGACGCTCCGATAATAAAACCAAATAGTTGAAGTTATTTTAATATATTTTTAACGTCATAACACATAATAAGACTCGTTTGGGGAGTCTTATAACAATAACTATTTTGTACCTACGGCCGCTATTTACAATACCAGGTTTTAAAATATGACAAATTTAGGAGGACACGGACGGACGATAAAACTTATTATTTCATTACTCGGACGGACTTATTAAAAAATTAACGAAGGGAATAATCAAAATATTAATAATTAAAATTACTTATTGAACCGAGACTATTTTCTTGATCTTGTCGGTTTCGACTTGATAACTAGACTAAAGGTTTATTTTTTTTTATTATTTTTCACACAAATCAAGGCCTACCTAATCATAACCTTTTCCATACTTTCTCAAGTGCCCCTTTTCGCGTCAACTTGGAAAACCTTACAAATGCTTAGGGAGGTTGCTAAGCAAAGGTTGGTGCTCGATGAGAAGTTAGCCACAACCTCAGACAGATGTAATAAGGGGGGATGAAGTTACCGCTATCATACACAAGGGAACCAAATCATTGGATGAGATCAAATCTAAGGTGCACAAGATAGCCCAAAACTCAGCGCCACACCACACCAATGTTATTTCCCAAACATCAATATCCCTAACCGGTCTACTTATGATAGCCATACTAGTATACGTAGCTATTAGGTGGTGGTGTCCATTCGCCATAACAAAAAAACCAGAATCACCCACAGTTCAAATAGAACTAGGAACCAACTTGGAAACAGAGAAACCCGAAGAAGATACCCCAAAAGCTCCAAAACCAAAGCCACTTAAAAGATCACGAAACTTTCCGGGGGCTCCATCAATACAACTAGTTTAAATGTGGAACTCAAAATCGGGGGAATAAATTCGGAAAACAGCCAAACCAATTTTAAATATAATAGACTTTTCTACTTAGACGAACAAGTCCAAAAGTATAAATATTTTAAATAAAGTCTACAAATAATAATAATTCTAATACGTAGAAAAAAGAAAATATACATAGAAATAAAACTTAGAAATAACAGTAACTACAGTTAACACGTAGAAAGTAGTTTTTTATATATATATAAATAAAATATTTAACATTGATTAACCTAGAAAATGTAAGACATTATATTCCTTTTTTTTGTATCTGTTAAATATTATATAGCTAAAAAATTCAAGTAAATAAACTGAAATTTAACTAAACACAAGTAAGAAACGTAGACAAACACTTTCTAATAATAAAATATAGAAGTTTTAATATACAAGTAGAACTAAGTACAAATTAAGTAGAAAAAATAAAATTAAATTAAAAGTAACCAAACAAGTAGAATGATGGTAAAATAGAAGTAGAGTAAATTGAAATAGTTCAAATCAAATACGACCGATGATCCGCAACAAATATAGAACCCTATAAATATAATAAAAAAAAAACCCAGTAAAAAACAAAAAAAAAACAGCAATATCCCTGAAACAGAAAAAGGGGGCAGATAAACCGAAAGATTTCCTTTTATTAAAGAGAATTTTTTTTTATTTATTCAAAAATTAAAAGAAAAGAGAAGAAAATAGGACAGATACATATTATGAAATAGAAAAAAATTCAAAATTTTATTTTGTTTTGGCTTGCTTGGTGGCCGGCTAGTCCCAGTCCTCGTCGGAATCGTCTTCGACAGCGGGAAGTGGCGGAGTCGTAATCAGTGCCCGTATTATATCAACAAAAGGGGAGTCGAAAAGGGGATGGCAACATTCGCACAGCCCCTGCATCCCACTCAAATTGACAACACCACCTGAAAAGAAAACCGAAATAAAAACGGATAAATCGAGGAACAAACGGAAAAGTTTACAAAAATAACTTACCCATCACTAACCAAGATTGACCCCCGTGCGGATCCAACCAGAGATGCACCAGGTAAGAGCGTCCTGCTACGGCCTCCTCGCACCATACGGTGAGGGGTCGATGGCCCGTTCGCCTTAAAACGATACGAATTGGGCCACGCCAACCGGGCCTAATGTGGACCACAGCAACCTGGTACGCGATGGTGCAGAGCCCTGAGGGGTTTTTAAAAGGCCAATGATCCAAACTCTGGGCATCCCCAAAATGCTGAAGCCAGCAACAATAATCCAGATTAAGATAAATTTTTTTTCTTCAAATGATTAAACTTTCTATGTTTGTCTGTGTCTATTCAATCCATTTTTCTGCCCCCATGAATATTATCAAATATTCAAGCAAGATAAGGACATTGTATCATTTTATATATTTTTTATCGAGAGCTATTCCTCTTCAATGAATAGCTCTCTTATTCACAGAGGGAAGGAATGTTGTGTATACACACATACATGCAAAGACAGTCCCACCTAGCCTGGTTAATGCATTTAGAAAATTTTCATAAGCTAACCATGCTTAAAAACTTGGTTGGCTTATCAGAAAAATACGCGAAGAAAACAGCGTCAGCAGTTCCTTCATTAATTTTTCCCACAAATATTACGCTAAAAAATTCACGATAAGAAAGACGCGCAGCACAAATACATTACATGTATACGAGTGTAACGTGAGCATAGTTTCAGACTATAGTAAGACGAATACTAGCTGTCAGTTAGTGTAGAAAGTGCGAGGTTAAAATAAGCGAACAGTAAATCTTCTTCTTCCAAACCCTTCTGGCAGGTCGCACATTCGCACGGAAACTAACTCCGACGGTCCTTAAGCTTTCGATTCGAGTATCGATAAACGTCAAACTCCAGATGATATGGCTGAATGTTCTAGAGTGTCTGTCAGTTCACGTCTAACCTAACATAGATCGGTTCCTGTAATCCGCGTGCATCCCGGAAAACATACACTCCTTAAGTAAGAAATTGCATAGTAGCGATCGAGCTCTATCAATGGGTAAGATATTTCATAGTTTTTTATATCTGCGTACGATTTGCTATAATTACCACCTTTTAATGATACCTCCGAACACTCCAAAAAGGCTCAAGTATCAATTACCTACTCTCCACCTCAGGTCCCAGTCGTGTTCCGCTGGCAGAATTAGAACTAACAATATCAGACCAAGCTTGGGCATTCTACTTCGTACGCCTAATTATAAGGTCCAAAGTGCATCCAATAGGAAGCCCAAACGGGCCAGATAAACCGACTCGGCTCTAATAGAATCGGTAGCAAGAGCTGTGGAGTTAGTCCAAAACAAAAAGAAAACAAAAAAACATATAAATGTAAAGTAACAAGCATTGGAATAGAAGGAGTGCAAATAAAAGCACTGAAGGAAAGTACCCTGAAGCGGATTATCTACAAAAATAACGAAGGAAAAAGGAAGAGACCCGGAGGTCACCACAACTTAATCCAATGCCAGAATAATCACGTCTTATAGGTCAAGTAGTATCTTTAGGTACTAGATATAGTAGGAGCTCGTTAAGGTCAATGAGGTCAAAAAGGTGAATAGGAAGGAAACCGCACGATAGAGAGGGACGTAGTCTCTTGATATAACAAAGTGCCAAGCGTAGCGAATATTGTCCTTTTAAATTTTTTTTGTGTAAATAAGATTACAGGAACGCACGTCGGTCCAGCGGATGAAGCTTCACCTCCTGGGAGCGGCTGAGTGAGTACCATAAAATTTTTTTTTATATAAAAATATCTTCATATATACATATATATTTATACAAAAAAAAAGACAAAAGAAACAATTTAATGATAAAAAAATACGAGAATCCAGTGAATATATTCAAGGAATAACCTAACTTAAAATAATATCGTAACAATACTGACGCATGGGCATGCCTATCGATTGCGATCTCGCTCCTGTCCACCTGTTACTGATCAGAAATATTAGTAATTATAGCAATAAATAGTGGGTGTCGCCACATAACGTTAATAGTATCTCAGTAAAGAGATTTTAGTAGTTTTATATCAGCAACTAGTAGCTGTGTTAATATGACGTTAGATAGTGTTAAATTATGTCTTAATCACCTATGATGAAAGGAATAAGAGTTTCTTTTTGTTCAACTATATATTAATGCAAAGTGAAAATAATTTGTACCTACCTTGTTGGGATCGATAGTATTGGTCAATTTATATATATATATATATACCTATAGATACATATGAGCAATAAGTCACAGGTGTAGAATGAGTATAAGGCTAGCAAGATTTAGATATGTATGTGTACAGATTAATACCTTGTAGGTTAAGTCCCCTCTGGACATGTGTATAATTTTAGATATGTATGTGTACAGATTAATACCTTGTAGGTTAAGTCCCCTCTGGACATGTGTATAATTGTAGTTGGAGCCTAAGCCTTTCATGTAGTCTCTTGTTTTTTTTTGTTTTTGTATTAGATTTGAGTTTATAATAGCTATTCTGGTCTGTATGAGCTTCAGTCGATGTACGGTGGACGCTCGCACCTAATAAAAAGAAATATCACCTTTGAAGAAAGGCATAGTTTTTTTTCGAAAAGTCCTGATCTGTTTATATAGTTTTTTTTAATGTATCCTAGCTAAGAGTTGCCTAGGCGCCCGTCTGTCTCCGACCTCCCTCGAGGAACTCAAGATGGGGTAGCCTGTCTACCTCTTTCCTTTCCGTCAGTGTTTCTAATTTGGTATGGGATCGATGGCGGCGGGCCATCGATGTACGTGGGTGGGTCAGCTCCACTATAGATGTCATAGCTACACTCTGTGGACATCTCCCGCCAGACTGATACCCGGATGTTAGCCGAGTCTGGTCAATCATTTCGAACATGCCTACGGCCTGTTCCAGCACCATTCCCCTGTCTGTACTATTTTTATATCCCCGTGGTTACCTCAAGGAAGTGAATACTGAGATAGTTCCTCCCCAGCTTCCTTGGCCACAAACAGCCTGCGAACTCATTAACCTATTAGGGGTGAAGCCAAGATTCCACACCCCTGACGACGAGCTAGTCCGTGCACTGTCAACAAGCGCAGGCACCCTGGCTTCATACACCCCCCCCCCCCCCTCGCAATAGGAAGCTCTGTGTATGGTGTCAGCTGTCATCTCCTGTGACAAGGCCTAATGAGGTGCTGCACTGAGCCATTGTCCTGACAGCTTTGAATTCAAACCAAACACCAACACTACACGAGCGCCGCGATTTTCATACGACGGGACGGTGGCCGATGTTTATTAAAGGATAGAATTACATTTCGTCAAGCCGCCGTCCATCGAAAAATATTCTGGACATGTTTAATCAAGTCCGGAAAGAATGTAAATTTTTCTAAGGGTAGAACGATGGCTTTTGATCGCAATGAATGTGATCAAAAGGCGAGTTCGTTTTTAAAATCTGAGCGGTACGGTCGTCGGAAAAAGAAAAAATAAATCTTTGGTCGTGTTTGATTTGAAGAAAAAATGATTACAGATAATTTTTGAAGCGAAAAATAATACGGGTAAAGTAACTAAATTAGTTTCACAAAAAAAACTTGTTTTTTTTACAAATTAATTCAGTTTGACCAATTAACTTAGTGTTAAAAAAATTAACGTAGCTCACGAATTAAAATGGTTTGAAATCAATACAAAAATAATAAAAATAGTTGAGAGTGTACTACAAAGATAAAACTGTAGTTGAGAGTGTACTACAAAAATAAAAATATAGTTGAGAGTGTACTACAAAAATAAAAATATAGTAGAGAGAGTATTACTAATAAAAATAGTTGAGAGTGTATTACTAATCAAACTGCATTTTGGATTGAAAAGTCCCTGTCCCCGTTCGAAAAAAGGTAAGAGCGAAATACAAATACTATAAATACAACAAAATTGGCGCAGCCGGTAGGATCAAGGAAGCCGGTTAAAGTTACAAGAACATAAGTGCTTGAAAATCCTTGATCCTCCACGAACAACAAAGAGGCAAGACCTAGAGCTAGTGCTGGGCAAGATACCCTACCCTTCAACTCGGAGCTGAGTCTGGCTTCGGGGGCATCCATTTTTGGTCACCTCCAACGCTCGGGGTAGTACAGCTTTAACTGCCTCTGCTCCAGGCGAGTAAGCAGACACCTCCTCAGCAAAGTGCAAAGCACCAACGCGGGATATTTGTGGGCTCCAACCCTGCCCGGGACCTGAAAGGTTACATGAGCGACAAGGAAGTCCAGCAGACGACCCAGGAACAACGACCTCCGCAGGAGCAGAAACTAGAGACATCAACAGTACCAGCAGACGACCAGACGGGCGATCCTAAGGACAACCCGGTAACAAGAAATCCTCAAACTTCCCCGCCGGACGACTCAAGGGACAACCCGTCCCGGCGAGCCGGAAGCAACCCAGGAAATCAACAATCTTCCTTGCCGGGCGACGAAAAGGAAATTCCGCCCCGGCTCGAAGGAGGCAACCCAAGTTCAAAGGAAGCAGTTGAGGGAACAATTTCCAATCCCGCGCCATCTTCAGCACAATCAGAAGACATCCCATCAGGAGCCAGATTAAGAAGTGGGACGGTGCTAACCGGTCTCAAACAAGTAAGGCCTAGTGCAAATTTAGATTTAAATTCATATTTAGAAAATTTAGAAAAGCGAGTTCGAGAGTCTGCAGGAATTTCTGTTATTCAGTGTGATCAAATTGATAAACAAATAGCTTCTTCTAGAAAGAAGAGACTCGAAAAAGTCGAGCATTTTAAAAAAGAAACAGAAAAATTCCGAGAGGCACTCAGTGATTTCGGCGGATTCTCGCGCTCGCTCGCAGTAGAAAATAATAGTGAACATTATGAACCCGATTTTGAGTCTTCGGCAGCTGAAATTACCCTAAACTGGCTGGGCGACTCCCTTCTGGAAACCAGCAGTAGCGACACTAGTTTTGGTGAAACCTCTTTAGAAAATACAGTGTTTAGATTAAAGCTGCAGAAGAATCTGAAAGCCGACATGGCAGACTATATAAAAGTAGCAAAATTAGTGGCGCAATTGGTTCCTCTGTTTTGAGGTGAGCCAAGTCCTAAGTTAAGCCTAGAACCACAGACCTTTTTGGGTTGTTGCAGGCAAGTAACGCAGTGCTTGTCGGCCGAAGAACAAACTCTTTTTCTACAAATTCTCCCAACCAGACTTCGAGGTGAGGCATATCAGCTGTTCGCCTCAGATATTCCTACTACATTCAGAGGGGTAGAGGAACGTCTAAACATGACGTACCCCCCCCCCCCCCCGTGAGACGTATAAGGAAATGGTAAATAAATTGATAACTACACGTTAGTTCCCTCTCGAAACATTATCAGCCTTTACGGCAAAATTAAAGCAAACGTTAAATTTGTGTAAAGAGGCGGTTGACTCAAAATATGGTGCCACAGCAGCACCACCAGTAAAATCCCAGTTGGAGGATTTAGCTAAAAGTGCGCTGAAAACCGGTGTAATGAACCTTCACTTGTGCCAATATCTGTTGACGATAGGTGATGGAACGCTAGATGAACTCACTCAAAAGGCACTAGACATGGAACGGCTACAACAGAGCGTTCCGTACCTGCAACTTCCGGTATCATTTAACCCAAATGTCTCTCTGAATAACCCGGCCCAAGTACAAACAAACTATCTGCAACCAAACAATCCAGATAATTTAAACATGACCCAAGCTGGAAAGGGGCTATGGCCCCATAGTCAGCCAAATAGTGCATTACATCCCCGGCTTATACAGTTTACACAGTTTACACATACAACACCAAGAGAAAAGCAGTTAAGTGAAAGTGTGAACCAAATAAATTCAAATGTAAGAAATAAAGATAAAATTTTGAGTAAAATCAATTGTAGTTTCTGTAAATTAAGAGGCCATACTATTTCAGAATGCTTAAAAAGAAAGAACACGCCCTACTGTGTAAACTGTAGGATGTATAACCACAATGTGCGAGATTGCAGACGCAAAAACGCTATTTCCAACCAACCTAATAGAGATTTTTCCCATAATCGAGCTCCATCTGATTTAAAACCCAGCAACCAGCGAGTGTATCGTGTTCAAGTGAAATGTGGTTTTTGTGGTCGTATATAAAAACAAATGGGAAGCCGAGAGTCAGAGAAACGACAGCCAGTCGACCCAAAACTCCCCGGCTCGACTTTAAACCCCAACGCACAAAAAGAAGGGTCCACTCAGCCGCCCGAACCTGGTCACCCTACCGTCAAACTTCCGTTAGACATAGGCCTACACGGCCAAACCAAATTAGTAGTGGATACAGGCGCTGAGGTAAGTTTGATTAAGAAAAGGGCACTGAAAAATTTCGACACAGTAAATACAGATGAAACAATTGCATTACAGACTCCATTCGGTACCGGAAAGACCATAGGAAATTGTCAAGGAAACTTCAATTTTAAAAATAAAATACCTTGTCAATTCCAAGTTGTGAAAAACTTACCTGGTCTTTCCGATGATGGGCTGCTAGGAAACGACTTCCTGGCTAAACACTGCAATGTGGAGGGCCCAAATAGAACACTAAGATTTCCTCGTATGGAAACAAACCCGGAAGAGTTCGCTGTTCCAATATCACTCACAACGGACAAGCTGCTATCCCAAAAGGCAACCGAAAATAGATCACTGGCAGAAAAGAAAGAACCCAAGGAGGTTAAGTTATCTACCTGCAGTGTCTTTAAGGCATCTCACAAGAGAAATGCTGGCTGCGATTCTTTGACAGAAAATGAGGAATGCGGAAAAAGTAATCCACTTTTTGAGACTGTGACTAACGAGCAAGGGAAGCATAGGGTTATCTTATCAGAACCTTTATGCATACCGGCTCGGTCACAAAAGGTCATCAGAATTCCATTGTGTATGGACGAGGAAATGCTCTGTTTATCTCAAGAGATAGGCGAAGGAGTATTCCTCGCTAACAGCTTGCTCCGACCCGGAGAAACAGTGTTGATTGGTATCCTCAATAGCAGTAGTAAACAAGTAGTCATGAGCAGCTTATCGCTGCACCTAACTTATTCAACAGACTACACAAAAGTTCAGTTGACTGATACACAAGATCACAAGGACACACAAATAGAACATATGACCACAACACGGCCATTGAGCCGAAATAAAGACGAGCGTGGGAAAAACAGACCGCTCAGTAAAGAAAACACAAAACCATGGCCAACGGGTCAACTAATAAAAGAATCAGAACGCAATAAAAGTCCAGATATCGCAGAGTGTGCGCAGCCACAAACTACATTGCCTACGAGGAATAAACATTTTCTTAAACTTGTGATATCCATACTGACCTATCTGTCCCATTACTTCAATCCCAGGCCAATGGACCAAACACAAGACGAGCATAAAGACCTCACGAAACCTGAGTCTACAGAGCTCAAGGTGCATAGGGGCCTGCCGTCGGAAAAAGGGACTACAAGGAAGAAGGGCAGAGTCTATGGACCTCGGAGAGTGAGAAAACGAAAGAAAAGCAGGGAAATTATTAATAAAAACGAAAGAACAGCCACTCTGCAAAATGTTAGATATCTCTACCCAGATTATGAAGAGCCGGAGGACTTAGTAAACGATCCCCGTACGATCCAGCTAGAAAAGGAACTTGGCCTGGAAGAAAGCCTAAATAACGAGGAAAAAAGCACTATTTTTCAGTTGTGCAACGAATCCAACGACATATTTTACCTTAAAGGTGATAAACTCACGTACACAAACGCAATACCCCACCACATTCCCTTGGTTCAAGATCAGGCACCCATTAATCAGAAAATGTATAGGTTACCAGAAACCCAGAGGAACGTTATAAATGAGCAGCTACGAGAAATGCTGGACAGCGGTATAATCGAGCCCAGTAAAAGTCCGTGGAATTCGCCTCTCCTGGTAGTCCCCAAAAAAGCGGGGCCAGACGGCGATAAAAGACGGCGCGTCGTAGTCGATTTTTGAAAATTGAACGAAAAGACTATCGGTGACGCATTTCCACTTCCCCGAATCGAGGATATCCTCGACCAATTAGGTCACGCACGATATTTCACCACCCTCGATTTGGCCAACGGGTATCATCAAGTGCTAGTCGACCCAAAAGATCGACACAAAACAGCCTTCAGTACGAGTTATGGGCACTATGAGTTTAAGCGCATGCCGTTCGGGCTTAAAGGAGCTCCGGCAACCTTTCAACGCCTCATGAATTTCGTTCTAACAGGCTTACAGGGGCTAGAGTGCTTCGTGTATTTGGATGACATAGTCATCTATGGTAAGAACCTCAATGATCACAACGTAAAACTGCGTAAAGTGCTTGATAAACTACGAGAAAACAATCTCAAACTGCAGCCCGAAAAGTGCCAGTTCTTGAGAAAAGAAGTTGTCTACCTTGGGTATAAATGTTCAAGTCAAGGTGCACTACCAGACCCCAGTAAGACGGCCTATTAAAATAATTAAAATAATTATTAAAATAATTAAAATAATTAAAATTATTAAAATAATTAAAATAATTAAAATAATTAAAATAATTAAAATAATTAAAATAATTAATAAAATAAATAAAATAAAATAAAATAATTATTAAAATAATTAAAATAATTATTAAAATAATTAAAATAATTATTAAAATAATTAAAATAATTAAAATAAACCGGTGCAGGATATCGTGTAGCTATGTGTCCAAATGGTAGACTAGCTACGAATCGTTGCGACGGAGTCGTGGTGCACCAATTTTATCCACCCCACGCCCTGTTAGTTTATCCACGGGACGTCCGTCAGGTCTGGTACTAGAGGATTTCATTCAGTACGAATTGTAGGTGGGTCTATTTTGTTTAGAAAGTTGCTAATATGTGGGGTCGGACTTCTGATGGATGTCCGCCGGAATCGAGATGTGGTGAATTTTATTAAAATATGTATGCAAAAAAATATATATATAAGTTGAACACTATTAAATTAAATGTGTGCAACGCGGCGGTAATTCGTAAAACGCCTGTACTGCCGTTACTCTATAACCCTTGATGGTACGCAACAGTCCAGAGAAGGATTTTGGGAAGAAATCTGGTGTGCTATATCACTAAAGCTTATGAACCGTCTTCATTGTTCCTGGTGAGATCAGGGGTTCTCTCTTTGGTGCATATATGGGTATATGACTATGTCCGTTGTATAGAAATTATATATTCTCGGAATATAAATGATCTGTGCTTGAGAAGATGAATTCGGTATGTTACAATAATATTATCAATTAGTGTTAAGACATTAAAGAAAAGAGAAACTACTAGAATACCAATTGCCGAATTAACTTCTCAAACCTTACATTTCCGTACTGATAGACTTGAATTGTCGTCTTGAATATTCAGCTGGGTCTTGAATATTCTGCTGCCTCTTGAAAATTCTGCTTCCTCTTGAAAATTCTGCTGACTCTTGAAAATTCTGCTGTCTCTTGAAAATTCTGCTGCCTCTTGAAAATTCTGCTGCCTCTTGAATATTCTGCTGCCTCTTGAAAATTCTGCTGCCTCTTGAAAATTCTGCTGCCTCTTGAATATTCTGTCGCACTCTTTTTAGTACCTTACCACTGGTGGGGGGTAACTAAAAGAATGTCAGAATTGTTGATCGGAGCTATTAATAGGAATTTTTCGTGTACGTCCTCTGAAGGCTGCTGCGGCTACTTATTCTTTCTGTCGGGGTCACCAGTTTTGGTTGGATGTTGCTAATGCTGTGGTGTTCCACACGGCATGTCCTCGTCGACGATATACGTCTCTGAATGTACTTGGTCCAAGTTCCTTCTATCAGGTGAGGGGAACTCTTGATTCCATATGAATGCGCTGAGGCGCCTGGATGGATGTCGTCTCTCTTAATCTTTTTGATGCATTTACTAGGACGCTCCGATAATAAAACCAAATAGTTGAAGTTATTTTAATATATTTTTAACGTCATAACACATAATAAGACTCGTTTGGGGAGTCTTATAACAATAACTATTTTGTACCTACGGCCGCTATTTACAATACCAGGTTTTAAAATATGACAAATTTAGGAGGACACGGACGGACGATAAAACTTATTATTTCATTACTCGGACGGACTTATTAAAAAATTAACGAAGGGAATAATCAAAATATTAATAATTAAAATTACTTATTGAACCGAGACTATTTTCTTGATCTTGTCGGTTTCGACTTGATAACTAGACTAAAGGTTTATTTTTTTTTATTATTTTTCACACAAATCAAGGCCTACCTAATCATAACCTTTTCCATACTTTCTCAAGTGCCCCTTTTCGCGTCAACTTGGAAAACCTTACAAATGCTTAGGGAGGTTGCTAAGCAAAGGTTGGTGCTCGATGAGAAGTTAGCCACAACCTCAGACAGATGTAATAAGGGGGGATGAAGTTACCGCTATCATACACAAGGGAACCAAATCATTGGATGAGATCAAATCTAAGGTGCACAAGATAGCCCAAAACTCAGCGCCACACCACACCAATGTTATTTCCCAAACATCAATATCCCTAACCGGTCTACTTATGATAGCCATACTAGTATACGTAGCTATTAGGTGGTGGTGTCCATTCGCCATAACAAAAAAACCAGAATCACCCACAGTTCAAATAGAACTAGGAACCAACTTGGAAACAGAGAAACCCGAAGAAGATACCCCAAAAGCTCCAAAACCAAAGCCACTTAAAAGATCACGAAACTTTCCGGGGGCTCCATCAATACAACTAGTTTAAATGTGGAACTCAAAATCGGGGGAATAAATTCGGAAAACAGCCAAACTAATTTTAAATATAATAGACTTTTCTACTTAGACGAACAAGTGCAAAAGTATAAATATTTTAAATAAAGTCTACAAATAATAATAATTCTAATACGTAGAAAAAAGAAAATATACATAGAAATAAAACTTAGAAATAACAGTAACTACAGTTAACACGTAGAAAGTAGTTTTTTATATATATATAAATAAAATATTTAACATTGATTAACCTAGAAAATGTAAGACATTATATTCCTTTTTTTTGTATCTGTTAAATATTATATAGCTAAAAAATTCAAGTAAATAAACTGAAATTTAACTAGACACAAGTAAGAAACGTAGACAAACACTTTCTAATAATAAAATATAGAAGTTTTAATATACAAGTAGAACTAAGTACAAATTAAGTAGAAAAAATAAAATTAAATTAAAAGTAACCAAACAAGTAGAATGATGGTAAAATAGAAGTAGAGTAAATTGAAATAGTTCAAATCAAATACGACCGATGATCCGCAACAAATATAGAACCCTATAAATATAATAAAAAAAAAACCCAGTAAAAAACAAAAAAAAAAAACAGCAATATCCCTGAAACAGAAAAAGGGGGCAGATAAACCGAAAGATTTCCTTTTATTAAAGAGAATTTTTTTTTATTTATTCAAAAATTAAAAGAAAAGAGAAGAAAATAGGACAGATACATATTATGAAATAGAAAAAAATTCAAAATTTTATTTTGTTTTGGCTTGCTTGGTGGCCGGCTAGTCCCAGTCCTCGTCGGAATCGTCTTCGACAGCGGGAAGTGGCGGAGTCGTAATCAGTGCCCGTATTATATCAACAAAAGGGGAGTCGAAAAGGGGATGGCAACATTCGCACAGCCCCTGCATCCCACTCAAATTGACAACACCACCTGAAAAGAAAACCGAAATAAAAACGGATAAATCGAGGAACAAACGGAAAAGTTTACAAAAATAACTTACCCATCACTAACCAAGATTGACCCCCGTGCGGATCCAACCAGAGATGCACCAGGTAAGAGCGTCCTGCTACGGCCTCCTCGCACCATACGGTGAGGGGTCGATGGCCCGTTCGCCTTAAAACGATACGAATTGGGCCACGCCAACCGGGCCTAATGTGGACCACAGCAACCTGGTACGCGATGGTGCAGAGCCCTGAGGGGTTTTTAAAAGGCCAATGATCCAAACTTTGGGCATCCCCAAAATGCTGAAGCCAGCAACAATAATCCAGATTAAGATAAATTTTTTTTCTTCAAATGATTAAACTTTCTATGTTTGTCTGTGTCTATTCAATCCATTTTTCTGCCCCCATGAATATTATCAAATATTCAAGCAAGATAAGGACATTGTATCATTTTATATATTTTTTATCGAGAGCTATTCCTCTTCAATGAATAGCTCTCTTATTCACAGAGGGAAGGAATGTTGTGTATACACACATACATGCAAAGACAGTCCCACCTAGCCTGGTTAATGCATTTAGAAAATTTTCATAAGCTAACCATGCTTAAAAACTTGGTTGGCTTATCAGAAAAATACGCGAAGAAAACAGCGTCAGCAGTTCCTTCATTAATTTTTCCCACAAATATTACGCTAAAAAATTCACGATAAGAAAGACGCGCAGCACAAATACATTACATGTATACGAGTGTAACGTGAGCATAGTTTCAGACTATAGTAAGACGAATACTAGCTGTCAGTTAGTGTAGAAAGTGCGAGGTTAAAATAAGCGAACAGTAAATCTTCTTCTTCCAAACCCTTCTGGCAGGTCGCACATTCGCACGGAAACTAACTCCGACGGTCCTTAAGCTTTCGATTCGAGTATCGATAAACGTCAAACTCCAGATGATATGGCTGAATGTTCTAGAGTGTCTGTCAGTTCACGTCTAACCTAACATAGATCGGTTCCTGTAATCCGCGTGCATCCCGGAAAACATACACTCCTTAAGTAAGAAATTGCATAGTAGCGATCGAGCTCTATCAATGGGTAAGATATTTCATAGTTTTTTATATCTGCGTACGATTTGCTATAATTACCACCTTTTAATGATACCTCCGAACACTCCAAAAAGGCTCAAGTATCAATTACCTACTCTCCACCTCAGGTCCCAGTCGTGTTCCGCTGGCAGAATTAGAACTAACAATATCAGACCAAGCTTGGGCATTCTACTTCGTACGCCTAATTATAAGGTCCAAAGTGCATCCAATAGGAAGCCCAAACGGGCCAGATAAACCGACTCGGCTCTAATAGAATCGGTAGCAAGAGCTGTGGAGTTAGTCCAAAACAAAAAGAAAACAAAAAAACATATAAATGTAAAGTAACAAGCATTGGAATAGAAGGAGTGCAAATAAAAGCACTGAAGGAAAGTACCCTGAAGCGGATTATCTACAAAAATAACGAAGGAAAAAGGAAGAGACCCGGAGGTCACCACAACTTAATCCAATGCCAGAATAATCACGTCTTATAGGTCAAGTAGTATCTTTAGGTACTAGATATAGTAGGAGCTCGTTAAGGTCAATGAGGTCAAAAAGGTGAATAGGAAGGAAACCGCACGATAGAGAGGGACGTAGTCTCTTGATATAACAAAGTGCCAAGCGTAGCGAATATCGTCCTTTTAAATTTTTTTTGTGTAAATAAGATTACAGGAACGCACGTCGGTCCAGCGGATGAAGCTTCACCTCCTGGGAGCGGCTGAGTGAGTACCATAAATTTTTTTTTATATAAAAATATCTTCATATATACATATATATTTATACAAAAAAAAAGACAAAAGAAACAATTTAATGATAAAAAAATACGAGAATCCAGTGAATATATTCAAGGAATAACCTAACTTAAAATAATATCGTAACAATACTGACGCATGGGCATGCCTATCGATTGCGATCTCGCTCCTGTCCACCTGTTACTGATCAGAAATATTAGTAATTATAGCAATAAATAGTGGGTGTCGCCACATAACGTTAATAGTATCTCAGTAAAGAGATTTTAGTAGTTTTATATCAGCAACTAGTAGCTGTGTTAATATGACGTTAGATAGTGTTAAATTATGTCTTAATCACCTATGATGAAAGGAATAAGAGTTTCTTTTTGTTCAACTATATATTAATGCAAAGTGAAAATAATTTGTACCTACCTTGTTGGGATCGATAGTATTGGTCAATTTATATATATATATATATACCTATAGATACATATGAGCAATAAGTCACAGGTGTAGAATGAGTATAAGGCTAGCAAGATTTAGATATGTATGTGTACAGATTAATACCTTGTAGGTTAAGTCCCCTCTGGACATGTGTATAATTTTAGATATGTATGTGTACAGATTAATACCTTGTAGGTTAAGTCCCCTCTGGACATGTGTATAATTGTAGTTGGAGCCTAAGCCTTTCATGTAGTCTCTTGTTTTTTTTTGTTTTTGTATTAGATTTGAGTTTATAATAGCTATTCTGGTCTGTATGAGCTTCAGTCGATGTACGGTGGACGCTCGCACCTAATAAAAAGAAATATCACCTTTGAAGAAAGGCATAGTTTTTTTTCGAAAAGTCCTGATCTGTTTATATAGTTTTTTTTAATGTATCCTAGCTAAGAGTTGCCTAGGCGCCCGTCTGTCTCCGACCTCCCTCGAGGAACTCAAGATGGGGTAGCCTGTCTACCTCTTTCCTTTCCGTCAGTGTTTCTAATTTGGTATGGGATCGATGGCGGCGGGCCATCGATGTACGTGGGTGGGTCAGCTCCACTATAGATGTCATAGCTACACTCTGTGGACATCTCCCGCCAGACTGATACCCGGATGTTAGCCGAGTCTGGTCAATCATTTCGAACATGCCTACGGCCTGTTCCAGCACCATTCCCCTGTCTGTACTATTTTTATATCCCCGTGGTTACCTCAAGGAAGTGAATACTGAGATAGTTCCTCCCCAGCTTCCTTGGCCACAAACAGCCTGCGAACTCATTAACCTATTAGGGGTGAAGCCAAGATTCCACACCCCTGACGACGAGCTAGTCCGTGCACTGTCAACAAGCGCAGGCATCTTTGGTCGTGTTTGATTTGAAGAAAAAATGATTACAGATAATTTTTGAAGCGAAAAATAATACGGGTAAAGTAACTAAATTAGTTTCACAAAAAAAACTTGTTTTTTTTACAAATTAATTCAGTTTGACCAATTAACTTAGTGTTAAAAAAATTAACGTAGCTCACGAATTAAAATGGTTTGAAATCAATACAAAAATAATAAAAATAGTTGAGAGTGTACTACAAAGATAAAACTGTAGTTGAGAGTGTACTACAAAAATAAAAATATAGTTGAGAGTGTACTACAAAAATAAAAATATAGTAGAGAGAGTATTACTAATAAAAATAGTTGAGAGTGTATTACTAATCAAACTGCATTTTGGATTGAAAAGTCCCTGTCCCCGTTCGAAAAAAGGTAAGAGCGAAATACAAATACTATAAATACAACAAAATTGGCGCAGCCGGTAGGATCAAGGAAGCCGGTTAAAGTTACAAGAACATAAGTGCTTGAAAATCCTTGATCCTCCACGAACAACAAAGAGGCAAGACCTAGAGCTAGTGCTGGGCAAGATACCCTACCCTTCAACTCGGAGCTGAGTCTGGCTTCGGGGGCATCCATTTTTGGTCACCTCCAACGCTCGGGGTAGTACAGCTTTAACTGCCTCTGCTCCAGGCGAGTAAGCAGACACCTCCTCAGCAAAGTGCAAAGCACCAACGCGGGATATTTGTGGGCTCCAACCCTGCCCGGGACCTGAAAGGTTACATGAGCGACAAGGAAGTCCAGCAGACGACCCAGGAACAACGACCTCCGCAGGAGCAGAAACTAGAGACATCAACAGTACCAGCAGACGACCAGACGGGCGATCCTAAGGACAACCCGGTAACAAGAAATCCTCAAACTTCCCCGCCGGACGACTCAAGGGACAACCCGTCCCGGCGAGCCGGAAGCAACCCAGGAAATCAACAATCTTCCTTGCCGGGCGACGAAAAGGAAATTCCGCCCCGGCTCGAAGGAGGCAACCCAAGTTCAAAGGAAGCAGTTGAGGGAACAATTTCCAATCCCGCGCCATCTTCAGCACAATCAGAAGACATCCCATCAGGAGCCAGATTAAGAAGTGGGACGGTGCTAACCGGTCTCAAACAAGTAAGGCCTAGTGCAAATTTAGATTTAAATTCATATTTAGAAAATTTAGAAAAGCGAGTTCGAGAGTCTGCAGGAATTTCTGTTATTCAGTGTGATCAAATTGATAAACAAATAGCTTCTTCTAGAAAGAAGAGACTCGAAAAAGTCGAGCATTTTAAAAAAGAAACAGAAAAATTCCGAGAGGCACTCAGTGATTTCGGCGGATTCTCGCGCTCGCTCGCAGTAGAAAATAATAGTGAACATTATGAACCCGATTTTGAGTCTTCGGCAGCTGAAATTACCCTAAACTGGCTGGGCGACTCCCTTCTGGAAACCAGCAGTAGCGACACTAGTTTTGGTGAAACCTCTTTAGAAAATACAGTGTTTAGATTAAAGCTGCAGAAGAATCTGAAAGCCGACATGGCAGACTATATAAAAGTAGCAAAATTAGTGGCGCAATTGGTTCCTCTGTTTTGAGGTGAGCCAAGTCCTAAGTTAAGCCTAGAACCACAGACCTTTTTGGGTTGTTGCAGGCAAGTAACGCAGTGCTTGTCGGCCGAAGAACAAACTCTTTTTCTACAAATTCTCCCAACCAGACTTCGAGGTGAGGCATATCAGCTGTTCGCCTCAGATATTCCTACTACATTCAGAGGGGTAGAGGAACGTCTAAACATGACGTACCCCCCCCCCCCCCGTGAGACGTATAAGGAAATGGTAAATAAATTGATAACTACACGTTAGTTCCCTCTCGAAACATTATCAGCCTTTACGGCAAAATTAAAGCAAACGTTAAATTTGTGTAAAGAGGCGGTTGACTCAAAATATGGTGCCACAGCAGCACCACCAGTAAAATCCCAGTTGGAGGATTTAGCTAAAAGTGCGCTGAAAACCGGTGTAATGAACCTTCACTTGTGCCAATATCTGTTGACGATAGGTGATGGAACGCTAGATGAACTCACTCAAAAGGCACTAGACATGGAACGGCTACAACAGAGCGTTCCGTACCTGGAACTTCCGGTATCATTTAACCCAAATGTCTCTCTGAATAACCCGGCCCAAGTACAAACAAACTATCTGCAACCAAACAATCCAGATAATTTAAACATGACCCAAGCTGGAAAGGGGCTATGGCCCCATAGTCAGCCAAATAGTGCATTACATCCCCGGCTTATACAGTTTACACAGTTTACACATACAACACCAAGAGAAAAGCAGTTAAGTGAAAGTGTGAACCAAATAAATTCAAATGTAAGAAATAAAGATAAAATTTTGAGTAAAATCAATTGTAGTTTCTGTAAATTAAGAGGCCATACTATTTCAGAATGCTTAAAAAGAAAGAACACGCCCTACTGTGTAAACTGTAGGATGTATAACCACAATGTGCGAGATTGCAGACGCAAAAACGCTATTTCCAACCAACCTAATAGAGATTTTTCCCATAATCGAGCTCCATCTGATTTAAAACCCAGCAACCAGCGAGTGTATCGTGTTCAAGTGAAATGTGGTTTTTGTGGTCGTATATAAAAACAAATGGGAAGCCGAGAGTCAGAGAAACGACAGCCAGTCGACCCAAAACTCCCCGGCTCGACTTTAAACCCCAACGCACAAAAAGAAGGGTCCACTCAGCCGCCCGAACCTGGTCACCCTACCGTCAAACTTCCGTTAGACATAGGCCTACACGGCCAAACCAAATTAGTAGTGGATACAGGCGCTGAGGTAAGTTTGATTAAGAAAAGGGCACTGAAAAATTTCGACACAGTAAATACAGATGAAACAATTGCATTACAGACTCCATTCGGTACCGGAAAGACCATAGGAAATTGTCAAGGAAACTTCAATTTTAAAAATAAAATACCTTGTCAATTCCAAGTTGTGAAAAACTTACCTGGTCTTTCCGATGATGGGCTGCTAGGAAACGACTTCCTGGCTAAACACTGCAATGTGGAGGGCCCAAATAGAACACTAAGATTTCCTCGTATGGAAACAAACCCGGAAGAGTTCGCTGTTCCAATATCACTCACAACGGACAAGCTGCTATCCCAAAAGGCAACCGAAAATAGATCACTGGCAGAAAAGAAAGAACCCAAGGAGGTTAAGTTATCTACCTGCAGTGTCTTTAAGGCATCTCACAAGAGAAATGCTGGCTGCGATTCTTTGACAGAAAATGAGGAATGCGGAAAAAGTAATCCACTTTTTGAGACTGTGACTAACGAGCAAGGGAAGCATAGGGTTATCTTATCAGAACCTTTATGCATACCGGCTCGGTCACAAAAGGTCATCAGAATTCCATTGTGTATGGACGAGGAAATGCTCTGTTTATCTCAAGAGATAGGCGAAGGAGTATTCCTCGCTAACAGCTTGCTCCGACCCGGAGAAACAGTGTTGATTGGTATCCTCAATAGCAGTAGTAAACAAGTAGTCATGAGCAGCTTATCGCTGCACCTAACTTATTCAACAGACTACACAAAAGTTCAGTTGACTGATACACAAGATCACAAGGACACACAAATAGAACATATGACCACAACACGGCCATTGAGCCGAAATAAAGACGAGCGTGGGAAAAACAGACCGCTCAGTAAAGAAAACACAAAACCATGGCCAACGGGTCAACTAATAAAAGAATCAGAACGCAATAAAAGTCCAGATATCGCAGAGTGTGCGCAGCCACAAACTACATTGCCTACGAGGAATAAACATTTTCTTAAACTTGTGATATCCATACTGACCTATCTGTCCCATTACTTCAATCCCAGGCCAATGGACCAAACACAAGACGAGCATAAAGACCTCACGAAACCTGAGTCTACAGAGCTCAAGGTGCATAGGGGCCTGCCGTCGGAAAAAGGGACTACAAGGAAGAAGGGCAGAGTCTATGGACCTCGGAGAGTGAGAAAACGAAAGAAAAGCAGGGAAATTATTAATAAAAACGAAAGAACAGCCACTCTGCAAAATGTTAGATATCTCTACCCAGATTATGAAGAGCCGGAGGACTTAGTAAACGATCCCCGTACGATCCAGCTAGAAAAGGAACTTGGCCTGGAAGAAAGCCTAAATAACGAGGAAAAAAGCACTATTTTTCAGTTGTGCAACGAATCCAACGACATATTTTACCTTAAAGGTGATAAACTCACGTACACAAACGCAATACCCCACCACATTCCCTTGGTTCAAGATCAGGCACCCATTAATCAGAAAATGTATAGGTTACCAGAAACCCAGAGGAACGTTATAAATGAGCAGCTACGAGAAATGCTGGACAGCGGTATAATCGAGCCCAGTAAAAGTCCGTGGAATTCGCCTCTCCTGGTAGTCCCCAAAAAAGCGGGGCCAGACGGCGATAAAAGACGGCGCGTCGTAGTCGATTTTTGAAAATTGAACGAAAAGACTATCGGTGACGCATTTCCACTTCCCCGAATCGAGGATATCCTCGACCAATTAGGTCACGCACGATATTTCACCACCCTCGATTTGGCCAACGGGTATCATCAAGTGCTAGTCGACCCAAAAGATCGACACAAAACAGCCTTCAGTACGAGTTATGGGCACTATGAGTTTAAGCGCATGCCGTTCGGGCTTAAAGGAGCTCCGGCAACCTTTCAACGCCTCATGAATTTCGTTCTAACAGGCTTACAGGGGCTAGAGTGCTTCGTGTATTTGGATGACATAGTCATCTATGGTAAGAACCTCAATGATCACAACGTAAAACTGCGTAAAGTGCTTGATAAACTACGAGAAAACAATCTCAAACTGCAGCCCGAAAAGTGCCAGTTCTTGAGAAAAGAAGTTGTCTACCTTGGGTATAAATGTTCAAGTCAAGGTGCACTACCAGACCCCAGTAAGACGGCCTATTAAAATAATTAAAATAATTATTAAAATAATTAAAATAATTAAAATTATTAAAATAATTAAAATAATTAAAATAATTAAAATAATTAAAATAATTAAAATAATTAATAAAATAAATAAAATAAAATAAAATAATTATTAAAATAATTAAAATAATTATTAAAATAATTAAAATAATTATTAAAATAATTAAAATAATTAAAATAAACCGGTGCAGGATATCGTGTAGCTATGTGTCCAAATGGTAGACTAGCTACGAATCGTTGCGACGGAGTCGTGGTGCACCAATTTTATCCACCCCACGCCCTGTTAGTTTATCCACGGGACGTCCGTCAGGTCTGGTACTAGAGGATTTCATTCAGTACGAATTGTAGGTGGGTCTATTTTGTTTAGAAAGTTGCTAATATGTGGGGTCGGACTTCTGATGGATGTCCGCCGGAATCGAGATGTGGTGAATTTTATTAAAATATGTATGCAAAAAAATATATATATAAGTTGAACACTATTAAATTAAATGTGTGCAACGCGGCGGTAATTCGTAAAACGCCTGTACTGCCGTTACTCTATAACCCTTGATGGTACGCAACAGTCCAGAGAAGGATTTTGGGAAGAAATCTGGTGTGCTATATCACTAAAGCTTATGAACCGTCTTCATTGTTCCTGGTGAGATCAGGGGGTTCTCTCTTTGGTGCATATATGGGTATATGACTATGTCCGTTGTATAGAAATTATATATTCTCGGAATATAAATGATCTGTGCTTGAGAAGATGAATTCGGTATGTTACGTCCCGGAAAATGTAACATTTTTGGGTAGTGGGGCGTTCTTAGACGGTACTAGGAAGGCCCGATGCTTGTTAGTGTTAGTATAAATAAGGGGGATGATTGGGGATGCCGTGCAGGCTAACTATTGGCTATACCGTACGTCGTTTCATTCCAGCCACGGAAATCTTCAGCGGTGTTCCTAATACTATATGTGGAGTGGGTTTGTGTGCCCGTTTTGTGTTCTAGAACACGAAGTTTGTGCTGTGTAAATTTCCCTATTTTTAAGCTATTTCATTGGGTTATAGTAGTTAATTTTGTGCGAGTATTTCCTATAATAGATCATAGTGCCGATCTTGCATTATGGTTAGAATGTTAAAAATATGCGAATGTGTACCATACGGATTCACAGATGTTTCTGAGGGGTAGTAGTGTGTGGCATCTCGGTAATTATGCTTAAGTATTAAAAATCTTATAATATCTTATAAAAATCAAATGAAATGTAATATTGTATTTAGAGTTCAATACTGTGGATATTCGTTCAGAATATGCTCACAGGTTGTTTCTGACCAAAAATTCTTTCTAATTTAGCTTGCCTTGAGTTTGCTCTTTTACAAAATAATTATTTCTGAAGTGTCTAAAAGTGCCGTGATTTTGATCATTTTCAATTTATTTTTTAATTTATTTTATTTTGCTTTTTCATTTACTTATATTCTATAGTTTCCTGTTTTTATTGTTTATGTTTTTAAAGTGTAATTATTCTGATTAATAAAAATCTCCTATTCAATTTTCGAAGGTGCGTGTGTATATATGTTTGTGTAAATCTTGGGGTGCTAGTTTTTCGGGAGCTGCGCGTGGGGAGGCTTTCTTGGTCATACAATTCAATTTTATATGCGCATTTTTGGCTGCACATGCTCAAACGCTCTGGGTGCACTTGTGTGATTACTATTGGTGTCGAGGTTGGATAATTACGAATACTACCGATTCTGATGGACCTCATTGTCATGAGGGCCTTTTCAATTATTGTTGTATGGGATTGCTGTGGATGATTTATAAGGTATACTAAAGGTATAGACTTACCAAGTAATGTGTTCTAGAGTTGTTGTGCTGTTTGTTGTGGGATGTCTTAACAGTGCTGATATATGCCGCACTTTATTTCACTATATAATCACTTTTCTGTGTCTATGCACTTAATGTTGTTGTTCGCGGCGCGGTATGATTTATTATTGTTTGTTATGCAAGTAAAAATGGGTGTGCTAATTATGTTCCGGAGTTTGAATGGAGTCGGGTGTTTGCCGTTCAGGCTGTTTTCGAAAAGGATCTTAATCCAATCAATAAATATATTTTTTATTATTATTTCAGAGTGGGTGTGATCTTATAATATGGGGCCTGTGAGCTCGTGACCGTTAGCAAAATTTTCTTTCAGGTTGAGCTGGCCTGTTTAAATTTTGTGTTGGCTATCTGCCTGAAAATATGGAGTGTGATTTCTATGTGGATCTTCAAAATCGTAAGGTGAGTGGGTTATGTCTTGCTGCTGCATATATATATAGCTTCTAGTGTTATGGTTGAGGGAAGTCAACTGGTTGGCCGAATGAAGGTATCGATAGATACTGTTGTTACCGTGGAGGTATGGAGGTTGCCTAGAAGTGGTACCTTGGCGGAAGCTGATTATATATATGATGGCGATTGTGGTGTCTATATAGGACTAGCGAGGATTAATTGTTTATTAATAGCACTTGATTTTATAAGAACTTTTAATGTATATAGAAATACGTTAATTGCTTACTATTGGATACGACTATGGGGTTTTTTGGTTTTGTGTCACTATCACTATGATGCAGCTATCACTTGTTATCGCGTGTGTATCCTAAGCTACTGTTATGCGGTTTATCGTTTAACTATATACCACTAAGCACTGTGATAGAAATATATGGAGCCTATATGATGTTTAAACTGTGAATTTATATCGATTTATATTTTCGAGAAAACACTTTCAAGATTTTAATTTTAATTTCTATGCGTGTCTGAACTACTCGGCGGCGATTAATAATCTGGCTTCTAGTTTTCTTTGGTGGTAATGAGAGGATGCAGAGTGTATCCCTACTTATTTATAATTATGAGTACTTATTATGTGTAGTTCCTGGCTGAGTAATCTTATGGATAATGGGTTACTACCTGTTGGTGCTGTGTATATCCTTCTGATGGCTTGGGTACATATCGTGATTGGTTCGCTCAATTGGTCCTGTGTACATGGGTTCATCTTTATACATAGAGTTTTTATTATGGGTACCGAGGTGGTTTATTAGTGCATTTTAAGGGAGAGTAGATTTATTGAGGCCTACGTTTTCTTGTTTATAATATTTAGCTATCTATGAATGGGTAAAATTTTTTCATTATTATGAATTTTTTATTCTCAGTTTGGGTATGGGTTTTTCTCGGAAATTGCTGCATTATTTTGTGCTGTACTGTTTTCTGTTGTCGCGATCTGCCGGCGTCGTAGTTATGCTTAAAAATAATAAAGAGGTACAGTCTCCTAGCTAGGGTTATTTTAATTTATTTAGTTTGCATGTCTGACCTTCATTTTGTCCTTTCTATGCTGAAGGTTATGTAGGTCCTGGCTCTGTTACATCGGGAATTGTGAATGGAGTTGTTGATGTATAAGGGTGTTTTAAAAGTGCTGGGCTCTTCAGCTTTTGGGTGTCCTTGTGGGGGAGGGGGGGTTCCCTTATGAACGAGATCTCTTGGGGGGGTATAGCGTGTATATATGTAATTATGCAGCTCGATGAGATGATGGGACTGACTGAGTGTGATCAGGATGGTACCTGTTTTCCACATCCTTTCTCTGGATGAGCGCATCATAAGATGGTTTGGCTTCATTTGCTCTATGCCTTATTGAATCTCAAGGTTCGGTGATCCATCACGCATGCACACGCACTGGTAATGTTTATGTGTGGATACGTGTTGGATCCGCACCCAATTCGACTCTTACTTTCACTTCGGTCTTCCCAGATAGATTACTATTCCAGTGCCGGATTAATGACTCGAAAGGGTCGTGTTTTAGTTCCCGAACGTTCACAGCACTGATCAGCACTTTCTTGAGGCTTACAGTGTACTGGCGGGACGCGGTCATCAGGCGTCTTCGTCTTCTCCTTTATCGCCCTGAGTGCTCAACGTGATGTTGTTCTTTTCTAGGAACACGCAAAAGATTAAAATAAACCGGTGCAGGATATCGTGTAGCTATGTGTCCAAATGGGAGACTAGCTACGAATCGTTGCGACGGAGTCGTGGTGCACCAATTTTATCCACCCCACGCCCTGTTAGTTTATCCACGGGACGTCCGTCAGGTCTGGTACTAGAGGATTTCAGTCAGTACGAATTGTAGGTGGGTCTATTTTGTTTAGAAAGTTGCTAATATGTGGGGTCGGACTTCTGATGGATGTCCGCCGGAATCGAGATGTGGTGAATTTTATTAAAATATGTATGCAAAAAAATATATATATAAGTTGAACACTATTAAATTAAATGTGTGCAACGCGGCGGTAATTCGTAAAACGCCTGTACTGCCGTTAATCTATAACCCCTGATGGTACGCAACAGTCCAGAGAAGGATTTTGGGAAGAAATCTGGTGTGCTATATCACTAAAGCTTATGAACCGTCTTCATTGTTCCTGGTGAGATCAGGGGGTTCTCTCTTTGGTGCATATATGGGTATATGACTATGTCCGTTGTATAGAAATTATATATTCTCGGAATATAAATGATCTGTGCTTGAGAAGATGAATTCGGTATGTTACGTCCCGGAAAATGTAACATTTTTGGGTAGTGGGGCGTTCTTAGACGGTACTAGGAAGGCCCGATGCTTGTTAGTGTTAGTATAAATAAGGGGGATGATTGGGGATGCCGTGCAGGCTAACTATTGGCTATAGCGTACGTCGTTTCATTCCAGCCACGGAAATCTTCAGCGGTGTTCCTAATACTATATGTGGAGTGGGTTTGTGTGCCCGTTTTGTGTTCTAGAACACGGAGTTTGTGCTGTGTAAATTTCCCTATTTTTAAGCTATTTCATTGGGTTATAGTAGTTAATTTTGTGCGAGTATTTCCTATAATAGATCATAGTGCCGATCTTGCATTATGGTTAGAATGTTAAAAATATGCGAATGTGTACCATACGGATTCACAGATGTTTCTGAGGGGTAGTAGTGTGTGGTATCTCGGTAAGTATGCTTAAGTATTAAAAATCTTATAATATCTTATAAAAATCAAATGAAATGTAATATTGTATTTAGAGTTCAATACTGTGGATATTCGTTCAGAATATGCTCACAGGTTGTTTCTGACCAAAAATTCTTTCTAATTTAGCTTGCCTTGAGTTTGCTGTTTTACAAAATAATTATTTCTGAAGTGTCTAAAAGTGCCGTGATTTTGATCATTTTCAATTTATTTTTTAATTTATTTTATTTTGCTTTTTCATTTACTTATATTCTATAGTTTCCTGTTTTTATTGTTTCTGTTTTTAAAGTGTAATTATTCTGATTAATAAAAATCGCCTATTCAATTTTCGAAGGTGCGTGTGTATATATGTTTGTGTAAATCTTGGGGTGCCAGTTCTTCGGGTGCTGCGCGTGGGGAGGCTTTCTTGGTCATACAATTCAATTTTATATACGCATTTTTGGCTGCACATACTCAAACGCTCTGGGTGCACTTGTGTGATTACTATTGGTGTCGAGGTTGGATAATTACGAATACTACCGATTCTGATGGACCTCATTGTCATGAGGGCCTTTTCAATTATTGTTGTATGGGATTGCTGTGGATGATTTATAAGGTATACTAAAGGTATAGACTTACCAAGTAATGTGTTCTAGAGTTGTTGTTCTGTTTGTTGTGGGATGTCTTAACAGTGCTGATATATGCCGCACTTTATTTCACTATATAATTACCTTTCTGTGTCTATGCACTTAATGTTGTTGTTCGCGGCGCGGTATGATTTATTATTGTTTGTTATGCAAGTAAAAATGGGTGTGCTAATTATGTTCCGGAGTTTGAATGCAGTCGGGTGTTTGCCGTTCAGGCTGTTTTCGAAAAGGATCTTAATCCAATCAATAAATATATTTTTTATTATTATTTCAGAGTGGGTGTGATCTTATAATATGGGGCCTGTGAGCTCGTGACCGTTAGCAAAATATTCTTTCAGGTTGATCTGGCCTGTTTAAATTTTGTGTTGGCTATCTGCCTAAGAATATGGAGTGTGATTTCTATGTGGATCTTCAAAATCGTAAGGTGAGTGGGTTATGTCTTGCTGCTGCATATATATATAGCTTCTAGTGTTATGGTTGAGGGAAGTCAACTGGTTGACCGAATGAAGGTATCGATAGATACTGTTGTTATCGTGGAGGTATGGAGGTTGCCTAGAAGTGGTACCTTGGCGGAAGCTGATTATATATATGATGGCGATTGTGGTGTCTATATAGGACTAGCGAGGATTAATTGTTTATTAATAGCACTTGATTTTATAAGAACTTTTTATGTATATAGAAATACGTTAATTGCTTACTATTGGATACGACTATGGGGTTTTTTGGTTTTGTGTCACTATCACTATGATGCAGCTATCACTTGTTATCGCGTGTGTATCCTAAGCTACTGTTATGCGGTTTATCGTTTAACTATATACCACTAAGCACTGTGATAGAAATATATGGTGCCTATATGATGTTTAAACTGTGAATTTATATCGATTTATATTTTCGAGAAAACACTTTCAAGATTTTAATTTTAATTTCTATGCGTGTCTGAACTACTCGGCGGCGATTAATAATCTGGCTTCTAGTTTTCTTTGGTGGTAATGAGAGGATGCAGAGTGTAGCCCTACTTATTTATAATTATGAGTACTTATTATGTGTAGTTCCTGGCTGAGTAATCTTATGGATCATGGGTTACTACCTGTTGGTGCTGTGTATATCCTTCTGATGGCTTGGGTACATATCGTGATTGGTTCGCTCAATTGGGCTTGTGTACATGGGTTCATCTTTATACATAGAGTTTTTATTATGGGTACCGAGGTGGTTTATTAGTGCGTTTTAAGGGAGAGTAGATTTATTGAGGCCTACGTTTTCTTGTTTATAATTTTTAGCTATCTATGAATGGGTAACATTTTTTTCATTATTATGAATTTTTTATTCTCAGTTTGGGTATGGGTTTTTCTCGGAAATTGCTGCATTATTTTGTGCTGTACTGTTTTCTGTTGTTGCGATCTGCCGGCGTCGTAGTTATGCTTAAAAATAATAAAGAGGTACAGTCTCCTAGCTAGGGTTATTTTAATTTATTTAGTTTGCATGTCTGACCTTCATTTTGTCCTTTCTATGCTGAAGGTTATGTAGGTCCTGGCTCTGTTACATCGGGAATTGTGAATGGAGTTGTTGATGTATAAGGGTGCTTTAAAAGTGGTGGGCTCTTCAGCTTTTGGGTGTCCTTGTGGGGGGGGGGGGTTCCCTTATGAACGAGATCTCTTGGTGGGTATAGCGTGTATATATGTAATTATGCAGCTCGATGAGATGATGGGGCTGACTGCGTGTGATCAGGATGGTACCTGTTTTCCACATCCTTTCTCTGGATGAGCGCATCATAAGATGGTTTGGCTTCATTTGCTCTATGCCTTATTGAATCTCAAGGTTCGGTGATCCATCACGCATGCACACGCACTGGTAATGTTTATGTGTGGATACGTGTTGGATCCGCACCCAATTCGACTCTTACTTTCACTTCGGTCTTCCCAGATAGATTACTATTCCAGTGCCGGATTAATGACTCGAAAGGGTCGTGTTTTAGTTCCGGAACGTTCACAGCACTGATCAGCACTTTCTTGAGGCTTACAGTGTACTGGCGGGACGCGGTCATCAGGCGTCTTCGTCTTCTCCTTTATCGCCCTGAGTGCTCAACGTGATGTTGTTCTTTTCTAGGAACACGCAAAAGATTAAAATAAACCGGTGCAGGATATCGTGTAGCTATGTGTCCAAATGGGAGACTAGCTACGAATCGTTGCGACGGAGTCGTGGTGCACCAATTTTATCCACCCCACGCCCTGTTAGTTTATCCACGGGACGTCCGTCAGGTCTGGTACTAAAGGATTTCATTCAGTACGAATTGTAGGTGGGTCTATTTTGTTTAGAAAGTTGCTAATATGTGGGGTCGGACTTCTGATGGATGTCCGCCGGAATCGAGATGTGGTGAATTTTATTAAAATATGTATGCAAAAAAATATATATATAAGTTGAACACTATTAAATTAAATGTGTGCAACGCGGCGGTAATTCGTAAAACGCCTGTACTGCCGTTACTCTATAACCCCTGATGGTACGCAACAGTCCAGAGAAGGATTTTGGGAAGAAATCTGGTGTGCTATATCACTAAAGCTTATGAACCGTCTTCATTGTTCCTGGTGAGATCAGGGGGTTCTCTCTTTGGTGCATATATGGGTATATGACTATGTCCGTTGTATAGAAATTATATATTCTCGGAATATAAATGATCTGTGCTTGAGAAGATGAATTCGGTATATTACGTCCCGGAAAATGTAACATTTTTGGGTAGTGGGGCGTTCTTAGACGGTACTAGGAAGGCCCGATGCTTGTTAGTGTTAGTATAAATAAGGGGGATGATTGGGGATGCCGTGCAGGCTAACTATTGGCTATACCGTACGTCGTTTCATTCCAGCCACGGAAATCTTCAGCGGTGTTCCTAATACTATATGTAGAGTGGGTTTGTGTGCCCGTTTTGTGTTCTAGAACAAGAGGTTTGTGCTGTGTAAATTTCCCTATTTTTAAGCTATTTCATTGGGTTATAGTTGTTAATTTTGTGCGAGTATTTCCTATAATAGATCATAGTGCCGATCTTGCATTATGGTTAGAATGTTAAAAATATGCGAATGTGTACCATACGGATTCACAGATGTTTCTGAGGGGTAGTAGTGTGTGGTATCTCGGTAAGTATGCTTAAGTATTAAAAATCTTATAATATCTTATAAAAATCAAATGAAATGTAATATTGTATTTAGAGTTCAATACTGTGGATATTCGTTCAGAATATGCTCACAGGTTGTTTCTGACCAAAAATTCTTTCTAATTTAGCTTGCCTTGAGTTTGCTGTTTTACAAAATAATTATTTCTGAAGTGTCTAAAAGTGCCGTGATTTTGATCATTTTCAATTTATTTTTTAATTTATTTTATTTTGCTTTTTCATTTACTTATATTCTATAGTTTCCTGTTTTTATTGTTTATGTTTTTAAAGTGAAATTATTCTGATTAATAAAAATCTCCTATTCAATTTTCGAAGGTGCGTGTGTATATATGTTTGTGTAAATCTTGGGGTGCCAGTTCTTCGGGAGCTGCGCGTGGGGAGGCTTTCTTGGTCATACAATTCAATTTTATATGCGCATTTTTGGCTGCACATGCTCAAACACTCTGGGTGCACTTGTGTGATTACTATTGGTGTCGAGGTTGGATAATTACGAATACTACCGATTCTGATGGACCTCATTGTCATGAGGGCCTTTTCAATTATTGTTGTATGGGATTGCTGTGGATGATTTATAAGGTATACTAAAGGTATAGACTTACCAAGTAATGTGTTCTAGAGTTGTTGTGCTGTTTGTTGTGGGATGTCTTAACAGTGCTATATATATATATAATCACTTTTCTGTGTCTATGCACTTAATGTTGTTGTTCGCGGCGCGGTATGATTTATTATTGTTTGTTATGCAAGTAAAAATGGGTGTGCTAATTATGTTCCGGAGTTTGAATGGAGTCGGGTGTTTGCCGTTCAGGCTGTTTTCGAAAAGGATCTTAATCCAATCAATAAATATATTTTTTATTATTATTTCAGAGTGGGTATGATCTTATAATATGGGGCCTGTGAGCTCGTGACCGTTAGCAAAATTTTCTTTCAGGTTGAGCTGGCCTGTTTAAATTTTGTGTTGGCTATCTGCCTGAAAATATGGAGTGTGATTTCTATGTGGATCTTCAAAATCGTAAGGTGAGTGGGTTATGTCTTGCTGCTGCATATATATATAGCTTCTAGTGTTATGGTTGAGGGAAGTCAACTGGTTGACCGAATGAAGGTATCGATAGATACTGTTGTTACCGTGGAGGTATGGAGGTTGCCTAGAAGTGGTACCTTGGCGGAAGCTGATTATATATATGATGGCGATTGTGGTGTCTGTATAGGACTAGCGAGGATTAATTGTTTATTAATAGCACTTGATTTTATAAGAACTTTTTATGTATATAGAAATACGTTAATTGCTTACTATTGGATACGACTATGGGGTTTTTTGGTTTTGTGTCACTATCACAATGATGCAGCTATCACTTGTTATCGCGTGTGTATCCTAAGCTACTGTTATGCGGTTTATCGTTTAACTATATACCACTAAGCACTGTGATAGAAATATATGGTGCATATATGATGTTTAAACTGTGAATTTATATCGATTTATATTTTCGAGAAAACACTTTCAAGATTTTAATTTTAATTTCTATGCGTGTCTGAACTACTCGGCGGCGATTAATAATCTGGCTTCTAGTTTTCTTTGGCGGTAATGAGAGGATGCAGAGTGTATCCCTACTTATTTATAATTATGAGTACTTATTATGTGTAGTTCCTGGCTGAGTAATCTTATGGATCATGGGTTACTACCTGTTGGTGCTGTGTATATCCTTCTGATGGCTTGGGTACATATCGTGATTGGTTCGCTCAATTGGTCTTGTGTACATGGGTTCATCTTTATACATAGAGTTTTTATTATGGGTACCGAGGTGGTTTATTAGTGCATTTTAAGGGAGAGTAGATTTATGGAGGCCTACGTTTTCTTGTTTATAATTTTTAGCTATCTATGAACGGGTAAAATTTTTTCATTATTATGAATTTTTTATTCTCAGTTTGGGTATGGGTTTTTCTCGGAAATTGCTGCATTATTTTGTGCTGTACTGTTTTCTGTTGTTGCGATCTGCCGGCGTCGTAGTTATGCTTAAAAATAATAAAGAGGTACGGTCTCCTAGCTAGGGTTATTTTAATTTATTTAGTTTGCATGTCTGACCTTCATTTTGTCCTTTCTATGCTGAAGGTTATGTAGGTCCTGGCTCTGTTACATGGGGAATTGTGAATGGAGTTGTTGATGTATAAGGGTGCTTTAAAAGTGCTGGGCTCTTCAGCTTTTGGGTGTCCTTGTGTGGGGGGGGGGGTTCCCTTATGAACGAGATCTCTTGGGGGGTATAGCGTGTATATATGTAATTATGCAGCTCGATGAGATGATGGGACTGACTGCGTGTGATCAGGATGGTACCTGTTTTCCACATCCTTTCTCTGGATGAGCGCGTTATAAGATGGTTTGGCTTCATTTGCTCTATGCCTTATTGAATCTCAAGGTTCGGTGATCCATCACGCATGCACACGCACTGGTAATGTTTATGTGTGGATACGTGTTGGATCCGCACCCAATTCGACTCTTACTTTCACTTCGGTCTTCCCAGATAGATTACTATTCCAGTGCCGGATTAATGACTCGAAAGGGTCCTGTTTTAGTTCCCGAACGTTCACAGCACTGATCAGCACTTTCTTGAGGCTTACAGTGTACTGGCGGGACGCGGTCATCAGGCGTCTTCGTCTTCTCCTTTATCGCCCTGAGTGCTCAACGTGATGTTGTTCTTTTCTAGGAACACGCAAAAGATTAAAATAAACCGGTGCAGGATATCGTGTAGCTATGTGTCCAAATGGGAGACTAGCTACGAATCGTTGCGACGGAGTCGTGGTGCACCAATTTTATCCACCCCACGCCCTGTTAGTTTATCCACGGGACGTCCGTCAGGTCTGGTACTAAAGGATTTCATTCAGTACGAATTGTAGGTGGGTCTATTTTGTTTAGAAAGTTGCTAATATGTGGGGTCGGACTTCTGATGGATGTCCGCCGGAATCGAGATGTGGTGAATTTTATTAAAATATGTATGCAAAAAATATATATATAAGTTGAACACTATTAAATTAAATGTGTGCAACGCGGCGGTAATTCGTAAAACGCCTGTACTGCCGTTACTCTATAACCCTGATGGTACGCAACAGTCCAGAGAAGGATTTTGGGAAGAAATCTGGTGTGCTATATCACTAAAGCTTATGAACCGTCTTCATTGTTCCTGGTGAGATCAGGGGGTTCTCTCTTTGGTGCATATATGGGTATATGACTATGTCCGTTGTATTGAAATTATATATTCTCGAAATATAAATGATCTGTGCTTGAGAAGATGAATTCGGTATGTTACGTCCCGGAAAATGTAACATTTTTGGGTAGTGGGGCGTTCTTAGACGTTACTAGGAAGGCCCGATGCTTGTTAGTGTTAGTATAAATAAGGGGGATGATTGGGGATGCCGTGCAGGCTAACTATTGGCTATACCGTACGTCGTTTCATTCCAGCCACGGAAATCTTCAGCGGTGTTCCTAATACTATATGTGGAGTGGGTTTGTGTGCCCGTTTTGTGTTCTAGAACACGAAGTTTGTGCTGTGTAAATTTCCCTATTTTTAAGCTATTTCATTGGGTTATAGTAGTTAATTTTGTGCGAGTATTTCCTATAATAGATCATAGTGCCGATCTTGCATTATGGTTAGAATGTTAAAAATATGCGAATGTGTACCATACGGATTCACAGATGTTTCTGAGGGGTAGTAGTGTGTGGTATCTCGGTAAGTATGCTTAAGTATTAAAAATCTTATAATATCTTATAAAAATCAAATGAAATGTAATATTGTATTTAGAGTTCAATACTATGGATATTCGTTCAGAATATGCTCACAGGTTGTTTCTGACCAAAAATTCTTTCTAATTTAGCTTGCCTTGAGTTTGCTGTTTTACAAAATAATTATTTCTGAAGTGTCTAAAAGTGCCGTGATTTTGATCATTTTCAATTTATTTTTTAATTTATTTTATTTTGCTTTTTCATTTACTTATATTCTATAGTTTCCTGTTTTTATTGTTTATGTTTTTAAAGTGTAATTATTCTGATTAATAAAAATCTCCTATTCAATTTTCGAAGGTGCGTGTGTATATATGTTTGTGTAAATCTTGGGGTGCCAGTTCTTCGGGAGCTGCGCGTGGGGAGGCTTTCTTGGTCATACAATTCAATTTTATATGCGCATTTTTGGCTGCACATGCTCAAACGCTCTGGGTGCACTTGTGTGATTACTATTGGTGTCGAGGTTGGATAATTACGAATACTACCGATTCTGATGGACCTCATTGTCATGAGGGCCTTTTCAATTATTGTTGTATGGGATTGCTGTGGATGATTTATAAGGTATACTAAAGGTATAGACTTACCAAGTAATGTGTTCTAGAGTTGTTGTGCTGTGTGTTGTGGGATGTCTTAACAGTGCTGATATATGCCGCACTTTATTTCACTATATAATCACTTTTCTGTGTCTATGCACTTAATGTTGTTGTTCGCGGCGCGGTATGATTTATTATTGTTTGTTATGCAAGTAAAAATGGGTGTGCTAATTATGTTCCGGAGTTTGAATGGAGTCGGGTGTTTGCCGTTCAGGCTGTTTTCGAAAAGGATCTTAATCCAATCAATAAATATATATTTTATTATTATTTCAGAGTGGGTGTGATCTTATAATATGGGGCCTGTGAGCTCGTGAACGTTAGCAAAATTTTCTTTCAGGTTGAGCTGGCCTGTTTAAATTTTGTGTTGGCTATCTGCCTGAAAATATGGAGTGTGATTTCTATGTGGATCTTCAAAATCGTAAGGTGAGTGGGTTATGTCTTGCTGCTGCATATATATATAGCTTCTAGTGTTATGGTTGAGGGAAGTCAACTGGTTGACCGAATGAAGGTATCGATAGATACTGCTGTTACCGTGGAGGTATGGAGGTTGCCTAGAAGTGGTACCTTGGCGGAAGCTGATTATATATATGATGGCGATTGTGGTGTCTATATAGGACTAGCGAGGATTGATTGTTTATTAATAGCACTTGATTTTATAAGAACTTTTTATGTATGTAGAAATACGTTAATTGCTTACTATTGTATACGACTATGGGGTTTTTTGGTTTTGTGTCACTATCACTATGATGCAGCTATCACTTGTTATCGCGTGTGTATCCTAAGCTACTGTTATGCGGTTTATCGTTTAACTATATACCATTAAGCACTGTGATAGAAATATATGGTGCCTATATGATGTTTAAACTGTGAATTTATATCGATTAATATTTTCGAGAAAACACTTTCCAGATTTTAATTTTAATTTCTATGCGTGTCTGAACTACTCGGCGGCGATTAATAATCTGGCTTCTAGTTTTCTTTGGTGGTAATGAGAGGATGCAGAGTGTATCCCTACTTATTTATAATTATGAGTACTTATTATGTGTAGTTCCTGGCTGAGTAATCTTATGGATCATGGGTTACTACCTGTTGGTGCTGTGTATATCCTTCTGATGGCTTGGGTACATATCGGGATTGGTTCGCTCAATTGGTCTTGTGTACATGGGTTCATCTTTATACATAGAGTTTTTATTATGGATACCGAGGTGGTTTATTAGTGCATTTTAAGGGAGAGTAGATTTATGGAGGCCTACGTTTTCTTGTTTATAATTTTTAGCTATCTATGAATGCGTAAAATTTTTTCATTATTATGAATTTTTTATTCTCAGTTTAGGTATGGGTTTTTCTCGGAAATTGCTGCATTATTTTGTGCTGTACTGTTTTCTGTTGTTGCGATCTGCCGGCGTCGTAGTTATGCTTAAAAATAATAAAGAGGTACAGTCTCCTAGCTAGGGTTATTTTAATTTATTTAGTTTCCATGTCTGACCTTCATTTTGTCCTTTCTATGCTGAAGGTTATGTAGGTCCTGGCTCTGTTACATGGGGAATTGTGAATGGAGTTGTTTTTTTTTTATATTATTAAGCCAAGCTCAGGGGATACCCTATGATGCAAAGCACAGCGTGGCAGGAAGGAGATAGGGAAAGGATTAAGGGATATGAGGAGAGCGGCGGAGGTGCCGATGTATGTCGCCCTTAAACTTTCGCAGGTTTTATGCCGGAGGAAAGACAGAAGATGGTAAACTGCTCCACATTCGGACAGTTCGGGATAAGAAAGCATCACGGAATTTTAGTGTACGGCCGAAGGTAATTTGAAGTGTAAAAGGATGAGCGCGGGATGCAGCGCGAGTATTGCGTGCAGGAACTATTCTACAAGGGATCAGACTAGACATTTCATCAGAACATTGACCATGCATATAGCGATAAAGGAGCGAAAGGCATCCAACATTGCGACGGTGCTCGAGCGAGTCGATATGACGAGTAATTGCCACATCGCCAATGAGCTTGCAGGCTCTCTTTTGGACAATATCCAATGAAGCTAAGGCTGTGCGACCAGCCCCGGCCCAGATATGGGAACTGTATTCCATTCTAGGTCTGATGTAGGACTTGTAGAGGAGCGCTATATTTGATGGGCTGAAATATTTCTTACACCTTTCCAAAAAACCAAGACATTTTGATGCTTCTTTGGCAACCGAGAAGATGTGATCTGTCCAGCTTAACTTACTGGAAATATTAATGCCAAGAATTCTTAGTGACGGTGAATCAGAAATTAATGCTCCATCAAACGAAACGGGAGTGGTTATGTGATGGTCTTGTTTTAATGAGATGAGACAGCTTTGGGTCTTAGATGCATTGAATTCGACGCGATTCACTTTGCCCCAAGCGAGAATATTGTCAAGATCGTTATTCATTGATGTATAAGGGTGCTTTAAAAGTGCTGGGCTCTTCAGTTTTAAGGTGTCCTTGTGGGGGGGGGGGGGGTTCCCTTACGAACGAGATCTCTTGGGGGGTATAGCGTGTATATATGTAATTATGCAGCTCGATGAGATGATGGGACTGACTGCGTGTGATCAGGATGGTACCTGTTTTCCACATCCTTTCTCTGGATGAGCGCATCATAAGATGGTTTGGCTTCGTTTGCTCTATGCCTTATTGAATCTCAAGGTTCGGTGATCCATCACGCATGCACACGCACTGGTAATGTTTATGTGTGGATACGTGTTGGATCCGCACCCAATTCGACTCTTACTTTCACTTCGGTCTTCCCAGATAGATTACTATTCCAGTGCCGGATTAATGACTCGAAAGGGTCGTGTTTTAGTTCCCGAACGTTCACAGCACTGATCAGCACTTTCTTGAGGCTTACAGTGTACTGGCGGGACGCGGTCATCAGGCGTCTTCGTCTTCTCCTTTATCGCCCTGAGTGCCCAACGTGATGTTGTTCTTTTCTAGGAACACGCAAAAGATTAAAATAAACCGGTGCAGGATATCGTGTAGCTATGTGTCCAAATGGGAGACTAGCTACGAATCGTTGCGACGGAGTCGTGGTGCACCAATTTTATCCACCCCACGCCCTGTTAGTTTATCCACGGGACGTCCGTCAGGTCTGGTACTAAAGGATTTCATTCAGTACGAATTGTAGGTGGGTCTATTTTGTTTAGAAAGTTGCTAATATGTGGGGTCGGACTTCTGACGGATGTCCGTCGGAATCGAGATGTGGTGAATTTTATTAAAATATGTATGCAACAAAATATATATATAAGTTGAACACTATTAAATTAAATGTGTGCAACGCGGCGGTAATTCGTAAAACGCCTGTACTGCCGTTACTCTATAACCCCTGATGGTACGCAACAGTCCAGAGAAGGATTTTGGGAAGAAATCTGGTGTGCTATATCACTAAAGCTTATGAACCGTCTTCATTGTTCCTGGTGAGATCAGGGGGTTCTCTCTTTGGTGCATATATGGGTATATGACTATGTCCGTTGTATAGAAATTATATATTCTCGGAATATAAATGATCTGTGCTTGAGAAGATGAATTCGGTATGTTACGTCCCGGAAAATGTAACATTTTTGGGTAGTGGGGCGTTCTTAGACGGTACTAGGAAGGCCCGATGCTTGTTAGTGTTAGTATAAATAAGGGGGATGATTGGGGATGCCGTGCAGGCTAACTATTGGCTATAACGTACGTCGTTTCATTCCAGCCACAGAAATCTTCAGCGGTGTTCCTAATACTATATGCGGACTTGGTTTGTGTGCCCGTTTTGTGTTCTAGAACACGAAGTTTGTGCTGTGTAAATTTCCCTATTTTTAAGCTATTTCATTGGGTTATAGTAGTTAATTTTGTGCGAGTATTTCCTATAATAGATCATAGTGCCGATCTTGCATTATGGTTAGAATGTTAAAAATATGCGAATGTGTACCATACGGATTCACAGATGTTTCTGAGGGGTAGTAGTGTGTGGTATCTCGGTAAGTATGCTTAAGTATTAAAAATCTTATAATATCTTATAAAAATCAAATGAAATGTAATATTGTATTTAGAGTTCAATACTGTGGATATTCGTTCAGAATATGCTCACAGGTTGCTTCTGACCAAAAATTCTTTCTAATTTAGCTTGCCTTGAGTTTGCTGTTTTACAAAAATAATTATTTCTGAAGTGTCTAAAAGTGGCCGTGATTTTGATCATTTTCAATTTATTTTTTAATTTATTTTATTTTGCTTTTTCATTTTACTTATATTCTATAGTTTCCTGTTTTTATTGTTTATGTTTTAAAGTGTAATTATTCTGATTAATAAAAATCTCCTATTCAATTTTCGAAGGTGCGTGTGTATATATGTTTGTGTAAATCTTAGGGTGCCAGTTCTTCGGGAGCTGCGCGTGGGGAGGCTTTCTTGGTCATACAATTCAATTTTATTATGCGCATTTTTGGCTGCACATGCTCAAACGCTCTGGGTGCACTTGTGTGATTACTATTGGTGTCGAGGTTGGATAATTACGAATACTACCGATTCTGATGGACCTCATTGTCATGAGGGCCTTTTCGATTATTGTTGTATGGGATTGCTGTGGATGATTTATAAGGTATACTAAAGGTATAGACTTAGCAAGTAGTGTGTTCTAGAGTTGTTGTGCTGTTTGTTGTGGGATGTCTTAACAGTGTTGATATATGCCGCACTTTATTTCACTATATAATCACTTTTCTGTGTCTATGCACTTAATGTTGTTGTTCGCGGCGCGGTAATGATTTATTATTGTTTGTTATGCAAGTAAAAATGGGTGTGCTAATTATGTTCCGGAGTTTGAATGGAGTCGGGTGTTTGCCGTTCAGGGCTGTTTTCGAAAAGGATCTTAATCCAATCAATAAATATATTTTTTATTATTATTTCAGAGTGGGTGTGATCTTATAATATGGGGCCTGTGAGCTCGTGACCGTTAGCAAAATTTTCTTTCAGGTTGAGCTGGCCTGTTTAAATTTTGTGTTGGCTATCTGACTGAAAATATGGAGTGTGATTCCTATGTGGATCTTCAAAATCGTAAGGTGAGTGGGTTATGTCTTGCTGCTGCATATATATATAGCTTCTAGTGTTATGGTTGAGGGAAGTCAACTGGTTGACCGAATGAAGATATCGATAGATACTGTTGTTACCGTGGAGGTATGGAGGTTGCCTAGAAGTCGTACCTTGGCGGAAGCTGATTATATATATATGATGGCGATTGTGGTGTCTATATAGGACTAGCGAGGATTAATTGTTTATTAATAGCACTTGATTTTATAAGAACTTTTTATGTATATAGAAATACGTTAATTGCTTACTATTGGATACGACTATCACTATCACTTGTTATCGCGTGTGTATCCTAAGCTACTGTTATGCGGTTTATCGTTTAACTATATACCACTAAGCACTGTGATAGAAATATATGGTGCCTATATGATGTTTAAACTGTGAATTTATATCGATTTATATTTTCGAGAAAACACTTTCAAGATTTTAATTTTAATTTCTATGCGGGTCTGAACTACTCGGCGGCGATTAATAATCTGGCTTCTAGTTTTCTTTGGTGGTAATGAGAGGATGCAGAGTGTATCCCTACTTATTTATAATTATGAGTACTTATTATGTGTAGTTCCTGGCTGAGTAATCTTATGGATCATGGGTTACTACCTGTTGGTGCTGTGTATAACCTTCTGATGGCTTGCGTACATATCGTGATTGGTTCGCTCAATTGGTCTTGTGTAAATGGGTTCATCTTTATACATAGAGTTTTTATTATGGGTACCGGGGTGGTTTATTAGTGCATTTTAAGGGAGAGTAGATTTATTGAGGCCTACGTTTTCTTGCTTATAATTTTTAGCTAACCATAATGCAAGATCGGCACTATGATCTATTATAGGAAATACTCGCACAAAATTAACTACTATAACCCAATGAAATAGCTTAACAATAGGGAAATTTACACAACACAAACTTCGTGTTCTAGAACACAAAACGGGCACACAAACCCACTCCACATATAGTATTAGGAACACCGCTGAAGATTTCCGTGGCTGGAATGAAACGACGTACGGTATAGCCAACAGTTTGCCTGCACGGCATCCCCAATCATCCCCCTTATTTATACTAACACTAACAAGCATCGGGCCTTCCTAGTACCGTCTAAGAACGCCCCACTACCCAAAAATGTTACATTTTCCGGGACGTAACATACCGAATTCATCTTCTCAAGCACAGATCATTTATATTCCGAGAATATATAATTTCTATACAACGGACATAGTCATATACCCATATATGCACCAAAGAGAAAACCCCCTGATCTCACCAGGAACAATGAAGACGGTTCATAAGCTTTAGTGATATAGCACACCAGATTTCTTCCCAAAATCCTTCTCTGGACTGTTGCGTACCATCAGGGGTTATAGAGTAACGGCAGTACAGGCGTTTTACGAATTACCGCCGCGTTGCACACATTTAATTTAATAGTGTTCAACTTATATATATATTTTTTTTGCATACATATTTTAATAAAATTCACCACATCTCGATTCCGGCGGACATCCATCAGAAGTCCGACCCCACATATTAGCAACTTTCTAAACAAAATAGACCCACCTACAATTCGTACTGAATGAAATCCTTTAGTACCAGACCTGACGGACGTCCCGTGGATAAACTAACAGGGCGTGGGGTGGATAAAATTGGTGCACCACGACTCCGTCGCAACGATTCGTAGCTAGTCTCCCATTTGGACACATAGTTACACGATATCCTGCACCGGTTTATTTTAATCTTTTGCGTGTTCCTAGAAAAGAACAACATCACGTTGAGCACTCAGGGCGATAAAGGAGAAGACGCCTGATGACCGCGTCCCGCCAGTACACTGTAAGCCTCAAGAAAGTTCTGATCAGTGCTGTGAACGTTCGGGAACTAAAACACGACCCTTTCGAGTCATTAATCCGGCACTGGAATAGTAATCTATCTGGGAAGACCGAAGTGAAAGTAAGAGTCGAATTGGGTGCGGATCCAACACGTATCCACACATAAACATTACCAGTGCGTGTGCATGCGTGATGGATCACCGAACCTTGAGATTCAATAAGGCATAGAGCAAATGAAGCCAAACCATCTTATGATGCGCACATCCAGAGAAAGGATGTGGAAAACAGGTACCATCCTGATCACACGCAGTCAGTCCCATCATCTCATCGAGCTGCATAATTACATATATACACGCTATACCCCCCAAGAGATCTCGTTCATAAGGGAACCCCCCCCCCCCCCCACAAGGACACCCAAAAGCTGAAGAGCCCAGCACTTTTAAAGCACCCTTATACATCAACAGCTCCATTCACAATTCCCCATGTAACAGAGCCAGGACCTACATAACCTTCAGCATAGAAAGGACAAAATGAAGGTCAGACATGCAAACTAAATAAATTAAAATAACCCTAGCTAGGAGACTGTACCTCTTTATTATTTTTAAGCATAACTACGACGCCGGCAGATCGCAACAACAGAAAACAGTACAGCACAAAATAATGCAGCAATTTCCGAGAAAAACCCATACCCAAACTGAGAATAAAAAATTCATAATAATGAAAAAATTTTACCCATTCATAGATAGCTAAAAATTATAAACAAGAAAACGTAGGCCTCAATAAATCTACTCTCCCTTAAAATGCACTAATAAACCACCTCGGTACCCATAATAAAAACTCTATGTATAAAGATGAACCCATGTACACAAGACCAATTGAGCGAACCAATCACGATATGTACCCAAGCCATCAGAAGGATATACACAGCACCAACAGGTAGTTACCCATTATCCATAAGATTACTCAGCCAGGAACTACAAATAATAAGTACTCATAATTATAAATAAGTAGGGATACACTCTGCATCCTCTCATTACCACCAAAGAAAACTAGAAGCCAGATTATTAATCGCCGTCGAGTAGTTCAGACACGCATAGAAATTAAAATTAAAATCTTGAAAGTGTTTTCTCGAAAATATAAATCGATATAAATTCACAGTTTAAACATCATATAGGCACCATATATTTCTGTCATAGTGCTTAGTGGTATATAGTTAAACGATAAACCGCATGACAGTAGCTTAGGATACACACGCGATAACAAGCGATAGCTGCATCATAGTGATAGTGACACAAAACCAAAAAACCCCATAGTCGTATCCAATAGTAAGCAATTAACGTATTTCTATATACATAAAAAGTTCTTATAAAATCAAGTGCTATTAATAAACAATTAATCCTCGCTAGTCGTATATAGACACCACAATCGCCATCATATATATAATCAGCTTCCGCCAAGGTACCATTTCTAGGCAACCTCCATACCTCCACGGTAACAACAGTATTTATCGATACCTTCATTCGGTCAACCAGTTGACTTCCCTCAACCATAACACTAGAAGCTATATATATATGCAGCAGCAAGACATAACCCACTCACCTTACGGTTTTGAAGATCCACATAGAAATCACACTCCATATTTTCAGGCAGATAGCCAACACAAAATTTAAACAGGCCAGCTCAACCTGAAAGAAAATTTTGCTAACGGTCACGAGCTCACAGGCCCCATATTATAAGATCACACCCACTCTGAAATAATAATAAAAAATATATTTATTGATTGGATTAAGATCCTTTTCGAAAACAGCCTGAACGGCAAACACCCGACTCCATTCAAACTCCGGAACATAATTAGCACACCCATTTTTACTTGCATAACAAACAATAATAAATCATACCGCGCCGCGAACAACAACATTAAGTGCATAGACACAGAAAAGTGATTATATAGTGAAATAAAGTGCGGCATATATCAGCACTGTTAAGACATCCCACAACAAACAGCACCACAACTCTAGAACACATTACTTGGTAAGTCTATACCTTTAGTATACCTTATAAATCATCCACAGCAATCCCATACAACAATAATTGAAAAGGCCCTCATGACAATGAGGTCCATCAGAATCGGTAGTATTCGTAATTATCCAACCTCGACACCAATAGTAATCACACAAGTGCACCCAGAGTGTTTGAGCATGTGCAGCCAAAAATGCGCATATAAAATTGAATTGTATGACCAAGAAAGCCTCCCCACGCGCAGCTCCCGAAGAACTGGCACCCCAAGATTTACACAAACATATATACACACGCACCTTCGAAAATTGAATAGGAGATTTTTATTAATCAGAATAATTACACTTTAAAAACATAAACAATAAAAACAGGAAACTATAGAATATAAGTAAATGAAAAAGCAAAATAAAATAAATTAAAAAATAAATTGAAAATGATCAAAATCACGGCACTTTTAGACACTTCAGAAATAATTATTTTGTAAAACAGCAAACTCAAGGCAAGCTAAATTAGAAAGAATTTTTGGTCAGAAACAACCTGTGAGCATATTCTGAACGAATATCCACAGTATTGAACTCTAAATACAATATTACATTTCATTTGATTTTTATAAGATATTATAAGATTTTTAATACTTAAGGATACTTACCGAGATACCACGCAATACTACCCCTCAGAAACATCTGTGAATCCGTATGGTACACATTCGCATATTTTTAACATTCTAACCATAACGCAAGATCGGCACTATGATCTATTATAGGAAATACTCGCATAAAATTAATTACTATAATCCAATGAAATAGCTTAAAAATAGGGAAATTTACACAGCACAAACTTCGTGTTCTAGAACACAAAACGGGCACACAAACCCACTCCACATATAGTATTAGGAACACCGCTGAAGATTTCCGTGGCTGGAATGAAACGACGTACGGTATAGCCAATAGTTAGCCTGCACGGCATCCCCAATCATCCCCCTTTTTTATACTAACACTAACAAGCATCGGGCCTTCCTAGTACCGTCTAAGAACGCCCCACTACCCAAAAATGTTACATTTTCCGGGACGTAACATACCGAATTCATCTTCTCAAGCACAGATCATTTATATTTCGAGAATATATAATTTCTATACAACGGACATAGTCATATACCCATATATGCACCAAAGAGAGAACCCCCTGATCTCACCAGGAACAATGAAGACGGTTCATAAGCTTTAGTGATATAGCACACCAGATTTCTTCCCAAAATCCTTCTCTGGACTGTTGCGTACCATCAGGGGTTATAGAGTAACGGCAGTACAGGCGTTTTACGAATTACCGCCGCGTTGCACACATTTAATTTAATAGTGTTCAACTTATATATATATTTTTTTGCATAGATATTTTAATAAAATTCACCACATCTCGATTCCGGCGGACATCCATCAGAAGTCCGACCCCACATATTAGCAACTTTCTAAACAAAATAGACCCACCTACAATTCGTACTGAATGAAATCCTTAAGTACCAGACCTGACGGACGTCCCGTGGATAAACTAACAGGGCGTGGGGTGGATAAAGTTGGTGTACCACGACTCCGTCGCAACGATTCGTAGCTAGTCTCCCATTTGGACACATAGCTACACGATATCCTGCAACGGTTTATTTTAATCTTTTGCGTGTTCCTAGAAAAGAACAATATCACGTTGAGCACTCAGGGCAATAAAGGAGAAGACGAAGACGCCTGATGACCGCGTCCCGCCAGTACACTGTAAGCCTCAAGAAAGTGCTGATCAGTGCTGTGAACGTTCGGGAACTAAAACACGACCCTTTCGAGTCATTAATCCGGCACTGGAATTGTAATCTATCTGGGAAGACCGAAGTGAAAATAAGAGTCGAATTGGGTGCGGATCCAACACGTATCCACACATAAACATTACCAGTGCGTGTGCATGCGTGATGGATCACCGAACCTTGAGATTCAATAAGGCATAGAGCAAATGAAGCCAAACCATCTTATGATGCGCACATCCAGAGAAAGGATGTGGAAAACAGGTACCATCCTGATCACACGCAGTCAGTCCCATCATCTCATCGAGCTGCATAATTACATATATACACGCTATACCCCCCAAGAGATCTCGTTCATAAGGGAACCCCCCCCCCCCCCGCCACAACAAGGACACCCAAAAGCTGAAGAGCCCAGCACTTTTAAAGCACACTTATACATCAACAACTCCATTCACCATTCCCCATGTAACAGAGCCAGGACCTACATAACCTTCAGCATAGAAAGGACAAAATGAAGGTCAGACATGCAAACTAAATAAATTAAAATAACCTTAGCTAGGGACTGTACCTCTTTATTATTTTTAAGCATAACTACGACGCCGGCAGATCGCAACAACAGAAAACAGTACAGCACAAAATAATGCAGCAATTTCCGAGAAAAACCCATACCCAAACTGAGAATAAAAAATTCATAATAATGAAAAAATTTTACCCATTCATAGATAGCAAAAAATTATAAACAACAAAACGTAGGCCTCAATAAATCTACTCTCCCTTAAAATGCACTAATAAACCACCTCGGTACCCATAATAAAAACCCTATGTATAAAGATGAACCCATGTACACAAGACCAATTGAGCGAACCAATCACGATATGTACCCAAGCCATCAGAAGAATATACACAGCACCAACAGGTAGTAACCCATGATCCATAAGATTACTCAGCCAGGAAGTACACATAATAAGTACTCATAATTATAAATAAGTAGGGATACACTCTGCATCCTCTCATTACCACCAAAGAAAACTAGAAGCCAGATTATTAATCGCCGTCGAGTAGTTCAGACACGCATAGAAATTAAAATTAAAATCTTGAAAGTGTTTTCTCGAAAATGTAGATCGATATAAATTCACAGTTTAAAAATCATATAGGCACCATATATTTCTATCACAGTGCTTAGTGGTATATAGTTAAACGATAAACCGCATAACAGTAGTTTAGGATACACACGCGATAACAAGTGATAGCTGCATCATAGTGATAGTAACACAAAACCAAAAAACCCCATAGTCGTATCCAATAGTATGCAATTAACGTATTTCTATATACATAAAAAGTTCTTATAAAATCAAGTGCTATTTATAAACAATTAATCCTCGCTAGTCCTATATAGACACCACAATCGCCATCATATATATAATCAGCTTCCGCCAAGGTACCACTTCTGGGCAACCTCCATACCTCCACGGTAACAACAGTATCTATCGATACCTTCATTCGGTCAACCAGTTGACTTCCCTCAACCATAATACTAGAAGCTATATATATATGCAGCAGCAAGACATAACCCACTCACCTTACGATTTTGAAGATCCACATAGAAATCACACTCCATATTTTCAGGCAGATAGCCAACACAAAATTTAAACAGGCCAGCTCAACCTGAAAGAAAATTTTGCAAACGGTCACGAGCTCACAGGCCCCATATTATAAGATCACACCCACTCTGAAATAATAAAAAATATATTTATTGATTGGATTAAGATCCTTTTTCGAAAACAGCCTGAACGGCAAACTCCGGAACATAATTAGCACACCCATTTTTACTTGCATATCAAACAATAATAAATCATACCGCGCCGCGAACAACAACATTAAGTGCATAGACACAGAAAAGTGATTATATAGTGAAATAAAGTGCGGCATATATCAGCACTGTTAAGACATCCCACAACAAACAGCACAACAACTCTAGAACACATTACTTGGTAAGTCTATACCTTTAGTATACCTTATAAATCATCCACAGCAATCCCATACAACGATAATTGAAAAGGCCCTCATGACAATGAGGTCCATCAGAATCGGTAGTATTCGTAATTATCCAACCTCGACACCAATAGTAATCACACAAGTGCACCCAGAGCGTTTGAGCATGTGCAGCCAAAAATGTGCATATAAAATTGAATTGTATGACCAAGAAAGCCTCCCCACGCGCAGCTCCCGAAGAACTGGCACCCCAAGATTTACACAAACATATATACACACGCACCTTCGAAAATTGAATAGGAGATTTTCATTAATCAGAATAATTACACTTTAAAAACATAAACAATAAAAACAGGAAACTATAGAATATAAGTAAATGAAAAAGCAAAATAAAATAAATTAAAAAATAAATTGAAAATGATCAAAATCACGGCACTTTTAGACACTTCAGAAATAATTATTTTGTAAAACAGCAAACTCAAGGCAAGCTAAATTAGAAAGAATTTTTGGTCAGAAACAACCTGTGAGCATATTCTGAACGAATATCCACAGTATTGAACTCTAAATACAATATTACATTTCATTTGATTTTTATAAGATATTATAAGATTTTTAATACTTAAACATACTTACCGAGATACCACACACTACTACCCCTCAGAAACATCTGTGAATCCGTATGGTACACATTCGCATATTTTTAACATTCTAACCATAATGCAAGATCGGCACTATGATCTATTATAGGAAATACTCGCACAAAATTAACTACTATAACCCAATGAAATAGCTTAAAAATAGGGAAATTTACACAGCACAAACTTCGCGTTCTAGAACACAAAACGGGCACACAAACCCACTCCACATATAGTATTAGGAACACCGCTGAAGATTTCCGTGGCTGGAATGAAACGACGTACGGTATAGCCAGTAGTTAGCCTGTACGGCATCCCCAATCATCCCCCTTATTTATACTAACACTAACAAGCATCGGGCCTTCCTAGTACCGTCTAAGAACGCCCCACTACCCAAAAATGTTACATTTTCCGGTACGTAACATACCGAATTCATCTTCTCAAGCACAGATCATTTATATTCCGAGAATATATAATTTCTATACAATGGACATAGTCATATACCCATATATGCACCAAAGAGAGAACTCCCTGATCTCACCGGAACAATGAAGACGGTTCATAAGCTTTAGTGATATAGCACACCAGATTTCTTCCCAAAATCCTTCTCTGGACTGTTGCGTACCATCAGGGGTTATAGAGTAACGGCAGTACAGGCGTTTTACGAATTACCGCCGCGTTGCACACATTTAATTTAATAGTGTTCAACTTATATATATATTTTTTTGCATACATATTTTAATAAAATTCACCACATCTCGATTCCGGCGGACATCCATCAGAAGTCCGACCCCACATATTAGCAACTTTCTAAACAAAATAGACCCACCTACAATTCGTACTGAATGAAATCCTTTAGTACCAGACCTGACGGACGTCCCGTGGATAAACTAACAGGGCGTGGGGTGGATAAAATTGGTGCACCATGACTCCGTCGCAACGATTCGTAGCTAGTCTCCCATTTGGACACATAGCTACATGATATCCTGGACCGGTTTATTTTAATCATTGATGTACTTGCTACATTTATCAGTACTGAAGATTACTACAGCGACCTACAAGAAAAATATCAAACCTTGTTAAACGCACTCCATAACCACGGACATTTATTTGATTTTGTCAGCCAACATGACATTGGTCTTTTAATTCAAAATGTGTCGCATAATATTGGAACCAATCTCCAAATACTATCAACACCACAAGTGCAACTTGATGTGAAACAAGTAAATGATAGCACAATGTTGTTCGGGTATCTGAATATTGTCGAAACAAACAGGTGCGACTTAATTCATGTAACACCCACTCCTTTCATAACTACAAACAACACAATTGCTATAGCTGACTTAAAATTCACAACACTGGCCGTAAGTTTTGACCACCACATGAGACTTATCTCTGCACGCCAGCCATCGTCTATAGCATTGCTGACAGTCCATCATGTATAATCGACGAGATTTATAATCGTTATCCAAGAACAACATGTCAAATGAACCAGGTAAGCTTAACAGGAATAGTCTGGAAGGCCTTAATGACAAGAAATACCTGGATGTACACAACCAATGAGACCAAGGTTGCTGCAATTATCTGTAAAGTCTCGAGAAGAGAACTGTTATTAAACAATACTGGAGTTATTCACCTTCGAGATGAGTGCTATCTGAAAACAAAGGAAATAATCTTGAAGACAAACTTGGACCAGAACATAGAAGTTGTCTCCAGCCATATGAAGGAAGTGGTGCCAGATTCAATAAAATTAAAATTCAACAAGCCTCCTGCTTTGATGCAACCTGGAGTATTGATACCCTCCAATAAGCAGTTCATGGAATTCACTGTAGAACCAAATCTTAAACCAATAATACTCAAGAAGGCTCTTGTTCTGCACACCGTTGCGGCGACAACGACAGTATTACTATTCATCCTATTACTACTAGTTTGGAGATACTGGACCAAGATCAAGTCACTTCAACAGTGCTGCTACAAAAGGGACAAACCAAATTCCATCTATGAGGAACCTGCTGTTCAGCATGAGTTACTTCAGCCACAGTTCAACAAAGTCATACGTTCTGGCGGGCCCCAGCATGTTCAGTGCTGAACAATAACTTTTTCAATTCAGTTCAATATGTAAAAAATTCACGCTAAATTCATCTACCTGTGACCCAATAACAAGGTCAGCAATTCAAACTTCATTCGCAATCACAATAATCAATTGCACTTTTGTTTACATTTCCGCGTGCATTCTTGTTAACCTACATATAGCATGGGCGATGAATTTAGTGTGATGCAACATAATGCGCATATGCATTTCTTTATTACGAGAATTTCTTAATATTTTGTTTTTCATGTTCCAATAATTTTTGTAATGCATTCTTTATTTCTTTTCTAAATGTCATCATTTTTTTGTATATAAATTAAGTGTACTAGTCGAATAAAATTTAGAGTTAAAATCGAAAGCGACAAGTTTTATTTTTACCAGTACTTTTCGACCTCTCCACTCGTTGTAGGAACTCAAGAACCATTGAATTTTCCTCTACACAGTAGTTATCGTTCTATTATTTATTTATTTTATTCCGTCTAGGAAAAAATCTTGGAAAAAACTTTGCAATTATTTATTTGAAAAAACTTTTGCAATTATTTATTTATTTCGTCTAGGAAAAAAACGTTTGAAAAAACTTTTGCAATTATTTATTTATTTATTTCGTCTAGGAAAAATTTTTTTGCAATTATTACGTCTAGGAAAAAACTTTTGAAAAAACCTTTGAAAAAATCCTTTGCAACCGAGATTTAAAATATGTGCTTCGATAGTCACAATTATTGCACTTATGGATTTTGTGAACAAATTGCGCATGGCAGTATTCACAGATTGCTATGATGATATGTGGATATGTGGGGGATATTATGGGGGATATTATGTTCCTTAAGAACCCGGTGTTTGTGGATGATTCTGATGGAGGGAAATTCTTGAGTGTTTCGGGAAATTCTTGAGTGTTCCGGGAAATTCTTGAGTGTTCCGGGGGAACTTCAATTAGTCAGGAAAAGGTGGGAGTCTGGTACTGGGGCTACTAGTCATTTGATGTCATTCGATGGTATTGGGGCTACTAGGATTGTGATCAGGAGTGTAATCAGGAGACTCTGGTGTCATATAGTGTGTATCGTATATTGTGTCTGCTGATGATGAGTGCTTCTTCTAAAAGTTCCAATAGTTCTGTTGGTAGAGTTGTAAACCTGTAAGCCCCCGGCCCTCTGCGTGCTGGCTTGACGTTATGTCGTACACGTTAAATGCGTGATGGCCGGCAACAGCTTTCCAAGACTTTTGAATATTGAATGAAAGGCCCAGCTAACAATTTAATTCACTGCTTTATTACTACTCAAGATTAACTTATTTCTACTCAAGATTTACTTATTTCTACTGTGTCAAGGTTCAAAGTTAAAGAACACTATTTTATGGTGCGTCTGCTGTTGCCGGCGAAAGAACGATGAGAGAGTGAGAGTCGCGAGATGTCATTATCTTCAGAAGTCACGTACGCCTATCAATGGCGCGATCGAGTGAGCCGAAGTTGTGTGCGGTTTGCTACGATGGGTGCGTGCATTCACTACATACTCCCCTTCCAGCGGAGCGCTTTATTTATTTGTCAATTTCTCTTGAATTTTACTGTTTTCCTCGTCTATGGAAGATCGTGGTCGGAGGACATAATATGAGCTGGTTTCAATCTATCAATTGAGATTTTTACCTCTTCGTTATTTATGTTCACTAGGAATTGTTTACGAAGTCTTCGAATCACTTTGTAAGGTCCGTCGTAAGGCGGACTAAGACCCGTGCGTACTTTGTCAACAGAAGCAGGAACGTGGATATTTGTTTGTTTGGTTTTACGTGTGTCTACTGGAATAGTGGACTGCATTGTACTTCTCAGTTGTTGAAGTAACCTATGGGTTTTCATTGGGAGATTCATTCGAAGTGCATGTTGCAAAGAATTCTCCGGGAAGCTTTAAGGTTTGTCCATAGACAAGTTCTGATGCCGAGCACCCAAGACCTTCTTTGATGGCTGTTCGAATGTTCGAATGGAAGTTCATCGCTCCAGTTCATGCAGTTTCCGCGTGCTATCAAGGAAGATTTTAGCTGTCGGTGAAGTCTCTCTACCATTCCGTTTGCTTGGGGGTGATATGCACATGTGCGAATTCGATGCGATCCGAGTAATGAAGAGCTTAGACTCGAATTGTCTGCCCTGATCGGCAGTGATTTCGATTGGGACTCCGAACCGAGAGACAGATTGGTGAATGAAAGTTTTTGCGATATTTTCAGCGGTCAAGTCTTTCATGGGGTATGCTTCGGGCCATCTCGTGAATCTGTCGACTATTGTTAGGATGTATGAGTAATCGTTTGAAGGTGGTAGAGGTCCGACTATATCCATGTGGATATGCTCAAAGCGTCCATTGGGTATTTTAAATTGTCCGAATTCGGACTTCGTATGACGATGTACTTTAGACCGCTGACATGAAATGCATGTTTTCGACCAGCCATTACAGTCTTTGTTCATGAGTGGCCAGAAATATCTTGCTGTGATTTTCTTACGTGTCGCGTGGATCCCATCATGTGACAAGTTGTGTATTGAATCAAAAACTGCTCTTCGTAGTTGATTAGGGACGAAGGGGCGGTTTGTGCTTGAGCTAGTTTCGCACCACAGTCTTTCTCCGGTTACGGGAATTGTGATTAGCTCAAACTTGGTGGTTGATTGTGATCCCGTATCTTTTGATATTATTGTTTGAAGCTCCTCATCATTTTCTTGCAGTTGACTGAGTGACTTTAATGTAAGATCAAGATTGTGTTTCTCTATTCCGGCTCGTGAAAGTAGAGCAGCAACCACATTTTGTTTCCCTGTGATGTGTCTTATGTCGCTTCTGAATTGTGATATGTAATCTAAGTGGTGAGCCTGGCGAGGACTACGCTCGGTTTTAGAAGTGAGTGCCTTTGTTAAAGGTTTATGATCTGTATAGATAATAAATTCTCTGCCTTCAACAAAATAGCGAAAGTGTTTCATTGCTAAATATATAGCGAGGAGTTCGCGATCGAATGCGGAATATTTTTGTTCCGTGCTGGATAGCTTCTTCGAGAAAAACGCAAGAGGTTCCCAATTACCTTGATTACATTGCTGTAAAACAGCACCTACTGCGGTATTAGAAGCATCTGTTGTGATACTGTATATAGTATTCTCGATTGGGTGAGCTAGAAGCGTTCCTGCTGAAAGGGCATGTTTTGTTTTTATAAATGCCTCATTACAGTGGTCAGGCCAAGTGAATTGATTTTTCCTTTTTTGTATTTTTAACATGTTTGCCATATGTGAGTGTATGGGTGTTAGTAACTCGGCCAGTTTTGGTATGAATCTGTTATAGTAATTCACCATACCAACGAATTGTTGCATCTGGCGAATGCTCCAGGGTGCTGGTAAGCTCATGATGGCATCAACTCGTTCCTTGAGTGGAAAGATACCGTCTTTTCTAATTGTATGTCCGAGAAAATTTATTTCTCCAGTTCCAAATATGCATTTCGATGGTTTGATGGTTAAGCCGAAGTCAGACAGTCTTTGGAAGCATAGTTGTAAGTGCCTTTTGTGCTCTTCTGCGTTTTTACTTGCGATCAATATGTCGTCGACATAGGCAAACACAAATTCTAAATCCCCTACTACTTCATTTATGAAGCGTTGAAATGTTTGACTTGCGTTCCGCAAACCGAAAGGCATTCTAGTGAATTCATATAATCCGAATAGAGTTGTTATTGCTGTTTTATAAATGTCTTCTGGGGCAACGGGTATTTGATGGTAGGCCCTTACTAAGTCAATTCTCGAGAATATCGTGCAATCATGTAGCTGCATCGAGAAGTTATGGATGTGAGGGATCGGGTACCTGTCAGGTATTGTTATGGCATTGAGACGCCTGTAACCCCCACATGGGCGCCAGTCTTCGCTTCTCTTTTTACTAACCATATGTAGTCGGGAAGATATTGGTGAAGAAGATGGTCGGCAAATGCCTAAGTCAACCATGTGTTGAAATTCCATTAGGGCTGCTTTATGATGGGCCGGACCTAATCTTCTAGGCTTACTAAAGGGTGTCTGTCCCTTGATCACAATATGATCCCGAATCCTATGCTGAACTGGAAGGTTAAAATTTGATGGTTGTACAACTGAAGGATATTCTTTGAGTAATTTCCCAAAATCGTTGTCAACCGAAAAGTTTATTGGTGTTGGTGGTCAACAATTGCGTTGGTAGCATCGGCTCTAAAGTTAGTTTTTGAATCTACTAAACATTTATTTCATAGATCGACTAGCAACCCGAATTTGCACAAAAAATCGGCTCCAATTATAGGTCGATTGACCTCGGCGATTGTGAATTGGTGAGTGAAATATCTTCTTAAACCTAAATTTACTCTTAGCAACTTGGTGCCGTACGTATCTATTGAAGTTCCGTTTGCTGCGGATAGTGAAAAGCAAGGGCTTTTTATTTTATTTCGATAGAGTGAGTGTGGAACTACCGATAAGTCAGCGCCGGTGTGGATTAAAAATGTTAAGTGATTGTCCGAATCTCGAACGAATAAGCGGCGTGGCTGTGAGGTGGTCCAACTATTTGCCGCCTCAAGAGTTGGATTATCTAGTTTTTTGGAACTTTGTTGCTGCTTAGTGAAGGGTTTTCTGATATTGCCTTATTAAAATTGCATGGGGTGTGACATTTTCGTGCCAGTTTGCCATATTTTTTATGGTACCAACAGGAGTTGCTCTCGCAAGAATTCTTGTTATATCTCGATCTTGAATTTGATCGCGATTGTCGTGGTGCTTGACCATGTCGAAGTTTGTTAAGCCTGTCAGATAAATTTTTTACCATTGTCTTTATCTCTTGTATCTCGTCTCTTAGAGACTGATGCAGAGATTGATCATAAAAATCCGAAGTGTTGTGTTTTGAATTGCCGATACACTTCGAAATGCTGTGGAGGCTTCCCAGATTTTATCGGCAAGAAGAGTTAACTCATTCTCGTCCTTATCTTGATGAGAGATAAGTGCAATATTTATGACTTGGGGAAGTCTCCTAAGCCATAATTTTCGAATGAAATTGTCACTAAAAGTGCTAGAGGCTCCTGCAAACTGTTTGAGTGTTCTCAGAAAATCTGAGGGTTTGCGATCACCTATCTCCTCACTGGAGAGAAGTTTTTCTAAGCGCCGCTCTTCACTAAGCGAGTGGCGTTCAATGAGTGTTTTCTTGAAGGCTTCGTATACATTTGCACTAGGTGGATTTTGAATAAAATCGAGGACCGTTTCTATAACATCTTGCGGTAGTGCCGCCACTACATAATTATATTTCAACAAATCCGCTCTTACTTTTCCGACCACGAATTGTGCCTCCGCCTGTAAGAACCAGGTGACTGGAGATTTTGTCCAAAAAGGAGGAAGTTTTATTGAAAACGAAGAGACGTCGTTTTCTATTTTTATATCGGAATTGTTGTCTTTATTCGTATTATTTTTTTCGTTATTTTCCATTTTAATTGATGTTCGTTATTATTAATTATAAACTTTTTCGTGATGTTTTAATGTTATTCGCACACAACCTGGCTATATATAGTTAAAACGAAAATTATTTTGACTGAGATGTAATTGAATCTCTCGCTGGCAACAACAGAAACGATCTACAACAAAAAAAACAATTTTTTCTTATAATTGCTAATTTAAAAGGAACCTTGAGTTATGTTGTATTTCTCAATTGAATTTGAAGATTTTATGTAAATAAACGTAATGTTCGCACCATATATGTATATATCACTACTGTCACTATTGTGAATATTTCACTGAAAATTGAAAATATTTATGCGATGAAAAATGTAAATTTGCAATGAAAACAATATAAATTTGTAATGAGATAAATTCTGAAATTAATAGAAATTTTAAATTCTAAATTATAATTACTACAGTGATATATGTATTTAATTTCTGCAACTGTCGAGATTCCGTGTGAACCAAATTTATTTAAACCAAAGACAATTAGTATTGTCCGAGATAATTTGCTTATTTGGTTACAAATGATATTGTTTTGAGGTTAGTTTAAGTAGCGCTCATCTTTTACCCCGTGCGGGTATACTTGATGTATGTATGTATGTTGGTATGAACCGTAATATGGTGTACGGACTGCTACGTTCCGTTATTTCCTTTTTATGTCGGAATATGCTTAATACCGTTGCACCCGTGTGTTGATGGTATTTCTCGATGTTTAAGATAATTTTAATTGTTACCTTGTTGCGATGATTACGTCTTATAGCCTTACGTGTATGTATTCACATATGAAAATGATTCCTTTGGAAAATTCCTTGAGCTTGAGTTCCTGAGGTGCTTTTTGCTTTGATTCTGTGCTCCACCAAATTTTGTTCGCTTTTTTCGCCTCGGGGTCACCAGTTTGTTGGTAGAGTTGTAAACCTGTAAGCCCCCGGCCCTCTGCGTGCTGGCTTGTCGTACAAGTTAAATGCGTGATGGCCGGCAACAGCTTTCCAAGACTTTTGAATATTGAATGAAAGACCCAGCTAACAATTTAATTCACTGCTTTATTACTACTCAAGATTAACTTATTTCTACTCAAGATTTACTTATTTCTACTGTGTCAAGGTTCAAATTTAAAGAACACTATTTTATGGTGCGTCTGCTGTTGCCGGCGAAAGAACGATGAGAAAGTGAGAGTCGCGAGATGTCATTATCTTCAGAAGTCACGTACGCCTATCAATGGCGCGATCGAGTGAGCCGAAGTTGTGTGCGGTTTGCTACGATGGGTGCGTGCCTTCACTACAGTTCCATATATGTGTGCTTCTTCTAAAAGTTCCATTAGTTCCATAAATGTGTTTCATATATGTGTTGGGGCCAGCACTAGGGTTCGTGGTGGAGTCTATCGGATTAGTGAAAAAATCATTAGAGACGTGAAATCTGGATGTAGGGTTATTATTAGCAGGAAAGTAATTCTCATTGATTTGCATCAAACGTGAAATCTGGATGTAGGGTTATTATTAGCAGGAACGTAATTCTCTTTCAAAATTTCCAATCCAAAATTTTGGTCTAAAAATTTTAGATTTTAAATTCTAAATTTTAAAAATTTCGTTTTGTGTTGCAGATTTCTCGTTTTGAATAATCGTTTTGTGTTGCAGATTTCTCAATCTAAAATGTCCGTTTTGACCTTCCTTTTCTATATTGTGTTGCAGATTTCAGTGCGGGGGAATTTTTACAAATTATGGATGAAGTCATGGCTTCTCCTGGATTTAAACAAGTTATGGATGAAGTCATGGCTTCTCCTGGATTTAAAAGGTATAGTCCAAACAGGGGGGTATTCAAGTGATAACAAGTAAAAAAGCTAGAATTGGTCTCAGACCAATTCTTATGATACCCTAGATGAATGGCCGTATTAAATTTCGTATGGTCACCGATCTAAGCTAGTTTGATTTTTGAAGTGGATTTTCGCATATATTTCTAGAACGGTTTGTCGCACAGAAAAAATGATTATAACCAATTTTATAGGATTTCGTATTCTGCAAAAGTTTTTAGTACAATAAAAATATCTTGGACTGACCGTTTTCAAAGTATACGTAAAAAACCTAAATTTTTATATGGCAACACCAAGAAGGAGTTGCCCGATATAGTCCATTTTTGAAATTTTATTTGCTAATGTAGTAAAAACATCATGTACGAAATTTCAGCTATCTATGTTGACGCGTTCTCAGGCAGTGTCCAAATATATAGCGGAAAACGAAATTTTTATATGGCAACCCCAAGAAGGAGTTACCAGATATGTCTCATTTTCGAACTTAATTTTCCTTTTATTTTTTTAAGTCCGAGTACAAATTTTCAGCTCTCTAAGTATACGCGTTCTCGAGTTATCGTGCGCACAGACGGATGGACGGACGGACGGACATGCAAAAATCAAAATAACTTTTAATATTATGCATGGGTGTCCCATCCATTTTGCTCTACCATCATTATTTCGAGGTGTTACAAACGGAATGACAAACTTAGTATACCCCTATAGATTTCATCTAGGGTATAACAATTTTATTAATTTATTAATATACCATGTGTCTGTTAAACAATTTTAAGTGATAACAATTTTATTTATATACCATGTGTCTGTCGTGTGCTTCTTATATTCGGGATGAAAATTATTTACGTGATGTGCTTCTTATATTCGGGATGAAATTTATTTACGTGGTGTGCTTCTTATATCCGGGGTGAATCTTATTTGCGTAGTGTGCTTCTTATAATCGGGGTGAAAATTATTTACGTAGTGTGCTTCTTATAATCGGGATGAAAAATTATTTACGTAGTGTGCTTCTTATATTCGGGATGAAAATTATTTACGTAGTGTGCTTCTTATATTCGGGATGAAAATTATTTACGATGAAAATTATTTTCGTGGTGTGCTTCTTATATTTGGGATGGAAATTATTTGCGTGGTGTGCTTCTTATATCCGGGGTGAAGAGATGAAAATTATTTACGTGATGCGCTTCTTATAAATTTATTTACGTGGTGTGCTTCTTATAAATTTATTTACGTGGTGTGCTTCTTACATCCGGGGTGTGCTTCTTATATCCGTGATGATAATGTTCTGTGATGATAATGTTCACTTGCGTTGAGGGGATTTGTGGATGTTGTCCCTATCCCCGAATGTGGAAAGTCTAAGTAGTATGCTTGGGGAATATCGCTAGGATCATCGCTTTCTGAGTAGTATGCTTGGGGAATATCGCTAGGATCATCGCTTTCTGAGGGTATCTCGGGGAATCTCGCTAAGACCGTCGCGATGTCATGATGTGTTGAGGGGAGCTACCCATGTTTGTTCGTTGCTGGTTTGTTAGGTACATGTGATTATTTATAGATGATTCTTGTAGATGATTCTTGATTACTTATAGATGATTCTTGATTACATGGTCTGATTCATTTAGTCTCGTTATGCAAATCAGGGGTGGGTTGTTTAGGGGTATTATGTGGAGATTATCATGGTTGTGAAATGTGTTCCTGTAGGCTGCTATGATAGCCCAAGCTTCTTCATATGAGCTCTCTCTCTGTATGATACGGTATTGTTTGCATGTGCTGTGTTTGTGTGAGGTGTTGTGTTGGATCAAAAGTTTATTGTGAAAATATGTTTTGTTTAGTGTATCGTGGAAGTGGGAGTTGGTATCTGTTTGGTGTGGAGAATTTGTGCGTGGAGAATTTATGCGTGGAGAATTTATACGTGCGTGTGGTTTTGTTATCTGTCTGAGTCTGTGTGTTTGTTTGCTATATGGTATGGGGAGTATACTATTGGATAGTGATCTAATGTGTTTGAGATAAAGGTTAGTGTGTCTGCTGTGGAATGAGATTTTGATTAGTCTCTCATGCTGTGCGGCGAAGAATTTGGTTGGGTAGAAGGGATTCCTTCTCGGAATGTTTGCATATTTACTTGATGTGTATATGCATTGGGTGTCTTCTGTGGTGACTTGGAACCTGTGAAGTAGGATTTCATCGAGTTCTACGCAGACTTCTCCTAATATATTTTCCCTTCGTGATGCTTCTTTGATGCAAGTGGTGATGATGGAATCTGGATATTTGTTGTCCAGCATTTCTTCAATTACAGTAACTATGCGTTGAGCAATGTACTTCGTGTCTGTGAGCTGTAGGATCTGTTGTATTCTGTGTGTCAGGGTATTTGTTTTGTATTGTGGCGGTTAGGTGGAATGGAAGTTTATTAGTCTGTTGGATGCTATGGGTTTCTTGTACCATCTGGTTTTGAAGGAGTCAGAGTCATTTATTATCGTGATGTCTAGGAAATTGATCATTTCGGAATCATTTTCATCGATTGTAATAGGCATCGTTAAATTGTGTGCTAACATTTTCATTACGTTTTTAGTGCTGGAATCTCTGTTGTAAATCAAAATATCATCAACATAGATTCTAAGGAGTTTAACTCCCATGTCTGTAAGTCCTTTAGATATTTTATTGAGTTGGAAGTCTATGAACAATTGTGCATATTTTCCTGCTGTGATGATGCCCATGGGTACTCCTTGCGTTTGTTTGAAAGTATTGCCGTTGATGGAGAAGTAGCCAGTGGAGTGCATGTCAAAATCAATCAAACTTAAGAGTGTGTTTACGTTGTATTTGTCGTGCATGTGTGAGCATATTTTGTTCTTCATTATCTTGTTATTCATTATCTTTAGCAGGAGTTTCGTATCTATGTTGTTGTACATGTTTTCCATGTCTAAGGTACGTCAAGAGAAACGCTCTTCCTTGTCTAAACTCCTGATTTCTCGAACTAGTATGAGTTTGTCTGTTACATTAAAATCTAGGCGAAGATATTTCGATTTCTTCATGTCATCAATGGCTTGGCAAATGTACTTCCCTATGCATGTGTTTATGGCTCTAGTTCTGGACACTACCGGTCTCATTTTGGGAACAGCCTTGTGTATCTTTATTAGCGGCTGCATGGGACTTACGGTGTTGTCGTATCTCATCATGGATTTTATCAGTTTCGAGTCTGAGTAGACATCTCCTTCCATGCTGGGTTTCTTGTAGAATCCATTTTGTATGACATATTCGATTCTCTTATCCATGGATAGGCTCATGGCTTTAAGTATTCTAGATCGTCCCTCTGTGCTAACTTGGTAGTATAATTTGGTATCAATTCCGTCTTGTATCATTTTATTGACAAGGTCTTCATATGTTTGTTTGTACATAGACACTGATATTTTGCCTTTATCTGCTTCCATGATGATGATGTCTTTCTTTGCCTCCAATATTTTCCTGATTCTCAAGGTCGCACGTAGGATTCGTTCCTCTATCTCTGTTAAATGGCCCGTTCTAATTCTATTGAGGTATTCATTGGTGAATTTTATCAGTTCGGTGAGTTTAGTGTTAAATTCTGTTAAATGTCTGGTTTCTAATATCTCTGCAAGTTTGTTTGTTGCGAGGATTGTATCCGTGTTGTTGAATTTCATGATAGGAGGGACAAAGTTTGGTCCGTAGGATAAAATGGCTTGGCAATCCTTATCGAATCGAAAGTCTGTGAGGTTCTTGAATTCATCTTTCACGATATTAAGGGTTGTCATGTCTGAACTGTAAAGGATGAGATGGGGAATGATGTTTGTCGTCGGGTTGTTATGGTTGTCGGGATGTATGTCGTCGGGATGTTATGGTTGTGGGGATGTGGGGATGTTATGGTGGTGATGACGTCGTTATAGGAGGTAGTAGCTGGTGAAAATTCTCCATAAAGGTGATAGCACCTGAGGTGGTGATAGATCCTTAGTTTTCTCGTATGGGTGATACTCGTATGGGTGATAATTCCTTAGATCTGGAACTTGGATTGAGAGATATGATGGATCTTGGGTTCTGTTGAGTATTGTTAGATATATTGGTTAATTCGTTAGCTTCATTGCTTGTTGTGTGGCTTATATGTATAGCAAGAGCGTCTATGTAGCTCAAAGGCTGGTAGAAGATGATGGAGAGTTGATAGAAAATGGAGAGATAGAGGGAGGAGAGTTGGTTAGATGGAGGAGAGTTGGTTAGATGGAGGAAAAAGTGTTGGCTGAGATCATGTGTGAGTAAAAACCCCTTTTTTCAAATTTTTTTTTATTTAATTTTTTATTTAATTTTTTGAAATTTTTTTTTAAACATTTGTTTAAATTTTTTTTTTAAATTTTTTTTTTATTTTTTAATCATTTTATTAAAATTCCCTTTCAAAGTTCCCTTTTTTATTAAAATTCCCTTTCAGGAAACCCTTCCAATACAAAAATTCCTTTATTCAAAATTCAAAGCTCAAGATTCAGAACTCAAAATTCAGAATTTGTTAACCCTAGAGATCCAAGAGTGTGCGTAAAAGGTCCATTGGGAGACTTAGAGAGACTTAGATTTTATGTGTGAAGGTTTAGATATCATGTGTGAAGGTTTAGTGGGAGATTTGGATTTCATGTGTAAAAGGTTATGTGAGATGTGAGATATGGATTTTGTGGATTTTGTGTGAATTTTGTGTAAAAGGTTTTGTGTGTGAATGAAAGGTTTTGTGTGTGAATGGACTATGTGTTGAGTGGGTGAGTGGTGGGTGGTTGGGTGGTTGGGGGTGCGTGGGTGGGGTGGGAGTGGTTGAGTAGGTGAGTGTGTATGTGGTGCAGGAAGGGCGGCATTAGTTGTACCTGTGATGAGGATTATATTGATGGAGATAATGTGGTGGAGATATTATATTGATGGAGATAATGTGGTGGAGATAATATTGATGGAGATAATGTGGTGGATGTGGCTTATGTGGTGAGGATTATATTGATGGAGATTATGTGGTGGATGTGGCTTATGTGGTAGATGTAGCTTATGAGGTGGATGTGGCTGCCTCTGAAAGTGTTGTAGTATTGCATTGAAGATGTCTTGTGTGTATTGAAGATGGCTTGTGTGCAAATGGATGATGATGATCTAAATGTGTCACGATGGATGATGATGATCTAAATGTGTCGATGATGATCTAAATGTGTCATGATGGATGATGATGATCTAAATGTGTCGATGATGATCTAAATGTGTCACGATGGATGATGTGATGATGTTCTGAGGTTTTAAAGTATGATGTTCTAAAAGTGTGATTGTCCTAAAGGTATGATTGGCTTGAGGTTCTAAAGGTATGATGTTCTAAAAGTATGATTGTCCTGAAAGTATGATTGTCTTGAGGTTCTAAAGGTATGATGTTCTAAAGGTATGATTGTCTTGAGTTTCTAAAGTTTCTCAAAGTATGATTGTTTTTAAAGTTTCTAAAGGTATGATTGTCTTAAAAGTATGATTGTCTTCAGTTTCTAAAGGTATGATGTTCTAAAAGTATGATTGTCCTAAAAGTATGATTGTCCTAAAAGTATGATTGTCTTGAGATTCTAAAAGTATGATGTTCTAAAAATATGATTGTCCTCAAAGTATGATTGTCTTGAGGGTGTCACAATGTCTTGAGGGTGTCACAATGTCGCATTGAGGTTCTAAAGGTATGATGTTCTAAAGGTATGATGTTCTAAAGGTATGATGTTCTAAAAATATGATTGTCCTAAAAGTATGATTGTCCTAAAGGTATGATGTTCTAAATGTATGATGTTCTAAAAGTATGATTGTCCTAAAAGTATGATGTTCTAAAAGTATGATTGTCCTAAAAGTATGATTGCCTTGAGGATGTCATAATGTCGCATTGAGAGACTTCTCGAAAATTCTTTGAACAGGTTCATTATAAGCGTAATTATTCCGAAATTCATTCATCAGTGAAATCAGTGAAAAACGTAATTGTAATTGTGAAAAACGTAATTGTAATTGTGAAAAACGTAATTGTAATTGTGAAAAACGTAATTGTACCGCGATTCATGAAAAACGTAATTGTAATTGTGAAAAACGTAATTGTACCTGTGAAAAACGTAATTGTACCGAGATTCATGAAAAACGCAATTGTACCGAGATTCATTCATCAATAACCGGATATGGTGGAAATCAAAAAGTTTTACCCTCCCGACACTACCCTTCGCTGAATATGTGTTTGTACGTTGGGGTCACCTGTGGAGCGTACCATAATGAACTTCACAAATGTATCCTTACGTAAGCACATACACTGTTGTGTGTGTCATATTAAAGGAGCTATAAATTGATGTAAATATATTAATATGGATTATTAATATAGTTGGGAAACATTTTTTGATGAGTCAGTCATCTGAAAGAAACCTAGCAACGATGTGATAAAACAGGTTAACCCAACGATGCCTGCACATGGGTTATGAATCGTGAGATGCGGTTTAAGGATGTTTCAGAATGTTTAAGGAAAGTCTGACAAGCGTGTACATCAAAGATGTCCAAAGATGTCCAAGAGAATCTGACAAGCGCCCAAAGATGTCCAAGAGAATCTGACAAGCGTGTTCTACAAGGATGTCTGTAACCATGAAAGTGTGTATTGGAGTGCTCTTCAGGATTTCGAGTGAATGTTGGATAGTTGGATAGTCATTGACCTGTTGGATGGTCATTGACCTGTATTAAGGATGTCTGTTATATGTAGTATGTAAAGGATGTCTATTATATGTAGTATGTTAAGGATGTCTATTATGTGTGTAGTGTGTTAAGAATGTCTATTTTGTCTATTATGTGTAGTGTGTGAGTGTGTGGGTGTACAAATGTTAAGTATTATGACGGTTGTGTGCTTTGGTAAAATGGTGTGGCTTGTGTTTGCGTTGGTAAAATGGTGTGGCTTGTGTTTGCTTGTGTTTGCTTTGGTAAAATGGTCTGGCTTGTGTTTGCTTTGGTAAAATGGTGTGGCTTGCGTTTGCTTTGGTGGAAAAAGGTGTGGCTTGTGTTTGTTTTGGTAGAAAAAATGTGTGGCTTGTGTTTGTTTTGGTAGAAAAAATGTGTGGCTTGTGTTTGTTTAGGTGGCATGTGTTTGTTTTGGTAGCAAAAATGTGGGATAGGTGAATGGGTGAGGCGGTGTTTGGTGTAGGTTATTTTTGAGTGGATTCTGAAATCCGGTAGTGAATCGCAGATAACTATATAATCAGGATCGGGTCTGAGAAATGCCAGTTAGGTAATTAATTTCTTACAAGATGATGCATATAGTCAGGATCGCGTCTGAGAAATGCCAGTTAGGTAATTAATCTCTTTGATGTAAATATATTAATATGGATTATTGATATAGTTGGGAAACATTTTTTGATGAGTCAGTCATCTGAAAGAAACCTAGCAACGATGTGATAAAACAGGTTAACCCCTGTGGTAAAATGGTGTGGCTTGTGTTTGCTTTGGTGGAAAAAGGTGTGGCTTGTGTTTGTTTTGGTAGAAAAAATGTTTGGCTTGTGTTTGTTTTGGTAGAAAAAATGTGTGGCTTGTGTTTGTTTAGGTGGCATGTGTTTGTTTTGGTAGCAAAAATGTGGGATAGGTGAATGAGTGAGGCGTGGGTGTTTGGTGTAGGTTATTTTTGAGTGGATTGTGAAATCCGGTAGTGAATCGAAGATAACCATATAATCAGGATCGGGTCTGAGAAATGCCAGTTAGCTAATTAATCTCTTACAAGATGATGCATATTGTCAGGATCGGGTCTGAGAAATGCAAGTTAGGTAATTAATCTCTTACAAGATGATGCATATAATAAGGATCGGGTCTGAGAAATGCCAGTCTGAGTGTTCATATTTATCGGAGTGTTCATATTTATCGTTTATTGAGGCCCTATGGTAAATGGGACCATATGGTCAAAACTGTGTATAGCAACTATGTATAGCAACTATGGCCGTGTAAGCACCTTATTTGGCTATGCTCTACGCGTTTCACCCCAGCCATCTGGATCATAAGGAGTTTTTAGTGTATATCGTGTGTGTGGTTGGTTGAGTGTGTGGTTTATCATGGGGTTATCCAAATATGAGGGAATGAACACCTGTTTATCATTTCTCCAAAAAAAATTTTATATTTATATGTTATCTCCAAAATTGTTTTTATATATTTATATATTATTTATATATATCTATCGGGGTTATCCAAATATTAGGGAATGAACCCTGTTTATCATTTCTGGAAAAAAAATTTTATATATATTTTTTCAAAAAATTTTATATAGAGGGTGTTCCGTAAATGTCTTTAATTCTTTAAGGGGATGAAAGTAGAGGTCATTTGGGTAAAAAAAGTCTAGATACTTTTATATCGAACTCCGCTTGGTTTTCGATTAAATCGATAATAACGGTTTTCGAGATTTTTCATACCTCTTCAGAGTAATTTCGTTATAAGTTCTATTGTAATTAATGGATTGTGACGTTCATACCTTTATTTAAAAGAACACATACTAGCCATTCTAAGAATGCATAATTAGTTATAATTGTGCCTTCAATTATTTTAAACAAAAACAGTTTTCTCTAGAATTTTTTATTTCACCAAAATTTTTGTCGCGCTTCAGTGTACATTTATTCGAAATATCACCATTGCATGAACTTGGCAGAACTATGAAAAAATTTGCGCATTATGTCCCCTTTCCAAAATAACCTCCCTAAGTGCTATCAACAATAACAATTAAAAGATATAAACAAACATTTTGAAGATGTGCCCCTCGAGGTAATCTTCAGTTTTTTCGTAGCATTCTATCTCCTCCTACAGTTTTTATCCTACGACAACCATTTATATGTCATTGTACGGGAATCTCAACTGGCTATTAGATAGGGTACTTTTCGATTTCGAATTTCGAAAATGGAGGGGGTAATTTCGAAAAAACACTTTTTTACCAAACTTGATATTTACGTAGATTTCGCTATTCCGCATCTTCATTTTTGCGGGAGGGGCAAGCTCTGGGAGGGGCGGAAGTTCAAAGTTCACGAATATCTTCAACTGGCCACCACTCCTAAAGGAAGGTTTCTAGAGGGGGGTATGTGGAACAATTTTTTGATCAGCTTACCTCAAGGAATCGCGTGGTATACCGGATGGTATCTTGATCAGAATCACCCTGTATATATATATTTTTTTTGTTTTATATATACTATATATCTATCGGGGTGTGGATGCTAATACTGGTGATCTCTAAGCATTGTAGAGTGGGATTTCTTTTATCTTCAGGGAGAAAGAAATGATATAGAGTAAGAAGTGGATTTATGTAAAAATTGATATAGAGTAAGATTTCTTTTATCTTCAGGGAGAAAGAAATAATAGAGAGTAAGAAGTGGATGATCCGACAGAAATCCAGAGCTCCGTTAAGGACTCAAAAGGATCCATTGGGGGCTCAAATGTATCTGATAAGGATCCAATAGGCCCCACGAAGGATACAAAAAGGAAAAGCCGTAAATTGAACGGAGCAGCTAAGAAACGGCTTCAGTGGCTGGTGAAACACGGGCACTGCCCAGCTGAGGCCCGTGAGCTAGCAATGAAGCCAATGCCGAAAAAGGAGACCTTTAAGGGATCCAAACGGAATCACTCCGAGGACTCTACCCCCAAATCCACACAGGTCAAGAGATTGAGAACTCAACAGGGTGAAGAAGCGTAAAGGAAGCAGGAGCAATCCAAAAAGGAAATAGCTCCCTCTCCCACAAACAAGTGGTTGTAGGCGTAAAAATGGGAATCCTTTCAGCGAACTTCCCCGAAAAAATGCTGACGGCAGAGCAAATTATATCTGTCCGTAAGGCGATCCTGGGAAAGATTGTGGAGATGGAGAATGACCAGCTCAAGCCGGCATTCCTCGGATACAGTGCTAGACTCGGATGGCGAGTTCTCACCTGCTCTGACAAGGCTACCTCGGAGTGGCTAAAGCAGATAACGGGTGAGATAAAACCATGGGAAAATGCCAATCTAAGAGCTGTAGGGGAAAGTGAAATTCCTCGAGCAAAGATCCTGGTTGGCTACTTCCCTGAAAGTACAGAGATGCCTGCTGACGAATTGTTACGGTTCGTAGGTGCTCAAAACCATGAGCTTAAAGTAGCTCAGTGGAAGGTCCTAAGGAAAGTGACTGAAGGGGTTGTCTCACAGGTCACTCTCTCAGTGGACCACTGCTCGGTGGAAAAGCTCAAGAAGTTAAACTTCAAGATTAACTTCCTTTTTGGACAGGTGCAGCTTAGACCGAAAGGAGACCTAAAGCTGCAAAAGGAGCAAAGCAACACAACAGAGGCCAACCCAAAGGCTGGGGCGTCCAAGACTGCACATCGGCCATTAGGCCCAGCAGCGGCGGTCACCTCAACCTCGAGTATAAACCTCGAGAGTAATGCTGAGGCTCCTGAGAAAATGGAAGTGGCTGAACCGGAGCACCAAGGGCGATAACCCAAACGGGAACCCCAAGACAGGTTGAGAAGGTAGCCACAACTACCAGTGGGCCTAACAGGCCGGTAATTGCGACACCCTCAACCTCTAAAAAGAGCAATAGGCTGTCCAGTACTGCTGGGGAGCAGGCAGTGGTTAAATTAAAACCGCCCTGCAAAACCACAGTACCCCCACGTTTTTAATTAAAAGGGCCAAAACCCTTAAACGAAAACCAGGGGGCGAAAGCCCGTAAAGGCTTGAAAAAGGGAACTAAAAAGAGTCCCAGAAAAGATGGTCATCCTTAATGACCAGAAGCAGGAGTGATATTAGGCTACTCCAAGTGAATTTTCATCATGCAAAAGCTGCATCAGATGTGCTTAGCAGAAGATTTATTAGGGGTAGTATAGACATAGCACTCCTGCAAGAACCCTGGGTTCTTGGAAGTCAAGTAAAAGGCCTTCCAACTAAACAAGGTAACTTGATCTATGATAGGAACCATGCCACCCCAAGGGTGGCAATGCTTTTTAAACCTAATATCAACTTCCTTCCTATTACAGAACTAATCTCTCGGGACCTAGTGGCTGCCATAGTGGAGGTCCCAACAGATAAAGGCAAACATGAGGTGGTAATGGCCTCAGCCTACTTCCCGGGTGAGATGGATCCTCCTCCTCCAGAGGAAATTACAAAACTGCTGGAGTTCTGCAGAAAAGGAATAAATCCTTCATTATTGGGTGTGATGCGAATGCCCATCACATCGTATGGGGAAGCAGTGACACCAACAGACGAGGTGAGTAGCTTTTTGACTACTTAGTTAAAAATAATGTAGACATAGCCAATATAGGGAATGAACCAACATTATGCAACGCTATTCGCCAAGAGGTGCTGGACTTAACACTCATCAGCCCAAATATGGCGGATGGCATTGTGAATTTGCATGTCTCAAGCGAGGCCTCGATGTTGGACCATAACCATATCAGGTTCCATGTTAAGGCTTCCCCTATGCAAAGGAAGCAAACAAGAGTTCCACGACTCACTGATTGGAATTCCTACAGGGAATACATCAGAATGGGTCTAGAGGAACTCGATAATGGCCAAATAGAGACCCGTACGGATCTAGACCGTATCTCCTCCCAGTTGCACAGACTGATAATCTGCTGCTATGAACAAAGTTGTCCTGCTAAACAAAGGGAAACAACGCGAGCTGTACCCTGGTGGAACAGGGAACTAGATAGATTAAGAGCCAAGTCCAGAAGGCTCTTCAACAAGGCAAAAACAACTGGTGCTTGGGATGAATACAAGCGCGCCTTGACTGAGTATAATAAAGAGCTTAGGAAATCCAAGAGAAGAGCTTGGAGAAATCTGTGCGAGGGTATAGATGATCTACCCACAAGTGCAAGACTTCAAAAGGTTCTCTCCAAGGATCTCTCCAATAGTGTCGGCCTTCTACGGAAAGTCGATGGCAGCTACACGAGTAGCCGGGAAGAAACAGTAAGTTTGTTATTACAAACTCATTTGCCTAATTCAAGAGTTATGCAAGATGACGACGGAACCCCTGAAGAGCCAAGACCTGAATGCAGGCCTTCCAACAGGATTAAAAGTCTCTCTGGCAGAATTTTCACTCAAAAGAAAGTTAAATGGGCCGTCAACTCCTTCAAGCCATTCAAATCGCCTGGAGCTGATGGCATCTTTCCGGCCCTACTTCAACAAGGGCTAGAGGAGATACTGCCAAATCTCATTAAGACCTTTAGAGCAAGCTATGCTCTAGGGTATATACCCAGGACGTGGAGGGAAGATAAGGTATCATTTATACCTAAAGGGGAGGGCGATCACCTGCACTACCCAAATCCTACCGTCCGATCAGTCTAACGTCATTTCTCCTCAAAACACTGGAGAAAGTCTTAGACAATTATATAAGGAGTGGTGCACTTAACCAACATGCTTACCAAGCAGGGAAGTCTACTACAACTGCCCTACATAGTCTTGTTCTAAGACTAGAACAGGCGGTAGAGGATAAAGAGACAGCCCTATGTGCATTCCTAGACATCGAAGGAGCATTTGATAATACCTCCTTTGAAGCCATTGAGAACGCAGCTACCAATAAAGGAATCGAACCTTCCTTGATAAAATGGATAAAAGCTATGCTTGAAAGCCGGAGAATCACAGCTAACCTGGGGGAGGACTCTATAGCAGTAGTGGCTGCTAAAGGGTGTCCCCAAGGTGGGGCTCTGTCCCCTCTACTATGGTCACTGGTTATAGATGATCTTCTACAGAAGCTAACCAACTCCGGCTTTGAAAATCAGGGATATGCAGATGACCTGGTTATTACAATTAGGGGCAAATATGATCAGATAATCTCTGAACTATTGCAGAATGCCCTAAACATAGTCTGCAACTGGTGCCAAACAATGGGACTTCGAGCCAACTCTGGCAAGACAATAGTTGTTCCATTCACAAGAAAAAGGAAGCTTTGTTTGAAAGCACCATCTCTTGAGGGAACAACAGTGGAATTCTCAAAGGAGGTCAAATATCTGGGTATTACCTTAGATAATAGACTAACCTGGAACTCCTGGAACTCTCACTTAAAAAGAATACTAGATAAAGCTACAGTGGCAACATGGACATGCCGCAGGCTTTTTGGCAAAACTTGGGGTCTAAAACCAAAAATGACTCTGTGGTCATATACATCTATTATAAGACCCATGGTCACATACGCTTCACTCGTTTGGTGGCCAAAAACAAAACAAAAGACGGCTCAAGCTAGTTTGCAAAAACTACAACGGCTTGCATGTCTAGGAGTAACAGGTGCCATGCGTACCTGCCCAACCACAGCCTTAGAGGCTATGTTGGACCTGCTACCCTTACATTTGCATGTGAGAGGGCAGGCCATACTTAGTGCAATAAGACTGCAAAGGGCAAACCTCCAAACCACAAACAATTTGGCTGGCCACCTGAGAGTCCTCCAGGAATTCGTAGAGGACTCGATGACTAACCCAATTTCAGATGTTATGCAAAAACGCCATAGCTTTGAAACGCCATTTAAGGTGATCTTGGGGGACCGTCAACAGTGGCACACTGGGGACCTACCCTTTGATAAAGGATCTCTTAAATGGTACACGGATGGGTCCAAAATGGAAGGTAAAGCAGCCGTGGGCATATATGGGCCAAGGTGCCATCTCGCAATGGCACTGGGGGCCTCACCAACCATTTTTCAGGCAGCGTTAAACTCGTTTACGTTTGAGTCTAAGCTGGTTTGGGACTGTCTTACTGTCTTGAAGCAACTGGCTGAGACAAATAGGGTGACACTAATATGGGTACCAGGACATGAAGGCATTAAGGGGAACGAGATTGCGGACCGCCTTGCAAAGGAAGGAGCCAAATCTCCGTTTATTGGCCCGGAGCCTGTCTTTGGACACCCAAAGACTCACCTCTTGGCTCAGATCAGGCTTTGGGAGGACAGAACTAAAAAGGAATACTGGGAAAACACTCCGGGGCTGAGACAAGCGAAAAAATTTATAAAGTATTCGCAACAGAGCACAAAAGAACTCCTCACACTCAGCAGAAAGGAACTAAGGCTCATAACGGGCCTACTTACTGGGCATTGCCCCAATCTCAAGAAGATGGGTAAGGTCGATGATGAGACCTTACCCATCCTGTATGGAAGACGATGAAACTGCTGAGCATATCCTGTGTGATTGTGAAGCCCTATGCCGCATAAGGCTAAGGCATCTAGGAAAGGCATTTCCACTGCCAGAGGATGTTGTTAAAATGGCTCCCAAGGACATTATAGGTTTCATTAAAGACCTTAAGTTCGAATGGGCGCCCTAGGGCGTTTAGGGGTAATGTCACAAAAGATCTCCTAGGTCGCGGTGGCAGGATGAGAGACGGGAGTCCTGTCTCCATCCCCCGGAATAATAACAATAATAATAATAATAAGAAGTGGATTTATGTAAAAATTGATATAGAGTAAGAAGTGGATTTATGGAGTGGAGTAGTGGTGTTCTTAATTGATATAGAGTAAGAAGTGGATTTATGGAGTGGAGTAGTGGTGTTCTTAGTTGACGTATCATCAGAAAGAATACGCATATATATATTATGCATATATATATTATGCACATATACATATATTATAGCTTCCTGGATCGAAGCTTCCCTAGAAGAAGGCGTGCGGCACCTGTGGTACCTGTGGTTGAAGCGACATCCCCCCAGGGTTGATCATAGATCCATAATCCCACCGTTGCAAAAGCTTTATGGATGAAAGCGATATCTACTTGGGCTGATCATAGATCCATAGATACATATCCACAGTATGTACGAATCTCTCATATGAAAACTTCGTGTAAAAATCTCTCCGTGTAAAAATCTCTCATATGAAAACCCTTTATATGAAAACTCCGTGTAAAAACAATTATGATGTCTAGGTCTAAGTGAATAGGTCTGAGACCCTCTATTCAATATTCCATCCGACTTCCTGCAATGTGACATTCCTGCAATGTGACAATCCACCCAGAACTTGTAGCTTGAAAATATCATTTGGTTAAGATGAAGTGTGTACTAGAAAAATATCATTTGGTTAAGATGAAGTGTGTCTACTAGAAACATATCATTTGATTAAGATGAAGTGTGTCTACTAGAAACCCAAGGGGACCTCAAAGGGGTCTTTAGTCAAGGTTCGGTATATGATGTTTCAAAAGTATGCGATGTATCTCCCCCAGTCTGCGTCATTAAGTATGTGATGTTTCAAGAAGTATGCGATGTTATGTTTCAAGAAGTGTGCGATGTATTTCCCAAATCTGCGTCGTTGAGTATGTGATGTTTCAATTAACCCAGAATCTAAAATCAACTCAGAATCTAAATTCAATCCATAGAGACGTGGATCAAAGCAATCCAAACTAGCTGTACAGCCAGATCAACTAAAAGGCTGCACAGCCAATGCTAACTAGTTGTGTGGCCAGATCAACTAAAGGTTGTATGGCCAGATCAACTAAAAGATCCCATGAACTAAAAGATCCCATGAACTTCAAATCTCCGAACAGATTCTCCTCGAGACTGCTCCCAAAAATTTTTTGATTAGAGTGTTTTTCATTGTGTTGGGACTCAGTTGTTCAGAGGTCCGTATCTGGAGTCGCATCCAGTGTAGAGAATTCCATCCGTTTGTTGGGTCCCCGTGAAATAAGATTCACCCCGGATATAAGAAGCACACCACGTAAATAAATTTCATCCCGAATATAATAAGCACACCACGTAAATAATTTTCATCGTAAATAATTTTCATCCCGAATATAAGAAGCACACCACAGACACATGGTATATAAATAAAATTGTTATCACTTAAAATTGTTTAACAGACACATGGTATATTAATAAATTAATAAAATTGTTATCACTCCAGGAGAAGCCATAACTTCATCCATAACTTTTTCATCCATAACTTGTTTAAATCCAGGAGAAGCCATGACTTCATCCATAATTTGTAAAAAATTCCCCGCACTGAAATCTGCAACACAACATAGAAAAGGAAGGTCAAAACGGACATTTTAGATTGAAAAATCTGCAACACAAAACGATTATTCAAAACGAGAAATCTGCAAAACAAAACGAAATTTTTAAAATTTAGAATTTAAAATCTAAAATTTTGAGACCAGAAATTTTGGATTGGAAATTTTGAAAGAGAATTACGTTCCTGCTAATAATAACCCTACATCCAGATTTCACGTTTGATGCAAATCAATGAGAATTACGTTCCTGCTAATAATAACCCTACTTCCAGATTTCACGTCTCTAATGATTTCTTCACTAATCCGATAGACTCCACCACGAACCCTAGCCCTGGCCACAACACATATATGAAACACATATATGGAACTAATGGAACTTTTAGAAGAAGCACACATATATGGAACTAATGGAACTTTTAGAAGAAGGACTCATCTTCAACAGACACAATATACGATAGACACTATATGACACCAGAGTCTCCTGATTACACTCCTGATCACAATCCTAGTAGCCCCAATACCATCGAATGACATCAAATGACTAGTAGCCCCAGTAGCAGACTCCCACCTTTTCCTGACTAATTGAAGTTCCCCCGGAACACTCAAGAATTTCCCGGAACACTCAAGAATTTCCCGGAACACTCAAGAATTTCCCGGAACACTCAAGAATTTCCCGGAACACTCAAGAATTTCCCGAAACACTCAAGAATTTCCCCCATCAGAATCATCCACAAACACCGGGTTCTTAAGGAACATAATATCCCCCATAATATCCCCCACATATCATCATAGCAATCTGTGAATACTGCCATGCGCAATTTGTTCACAAAATCCATAAGTACAATAATTGTGACTGGCGAAGCACATATCTTAAATCTCGGTTGCAAAAGATTTTTTCAAAGGTTTTTTCAAAAGTTTTTTCCTAGACGAAATAATTGCAAAAAGTTTTTTTCCTAGACGAAATAAATAATTGCAAAAGTTTTTTCAAAAGTTTATTCCTAGACGAAATAAATAAATATTTGCAAAAGTTTTTTCCAAGATTAGAACGATTAGAACGATAACTAAACTAAAAATAAAATAAAAATAAAAATAAAAATAAAAATAAAAATACATACATATTTAATTTGAACGGACCTACAAACATATTTAATTTTAAAATGGATTTATTTAAATTGAATTAATTTGAAATAATTTAAAATAAATTATTATGAATTATTTTCAATTGGTTTAAAATAGATTTATTTAAAATAAATTTAAAATAAAATAAATTAAAATAAATTAAAATAAAATAAATTAAAATAATTAAAATATAACAAATTTTTTTGCCTCAATCTGAAGAATTTTTTCTAATCTGAAGAACAACTACGGGATCTCTGAAGAATTTACACATATTCCCGTGATATTATAAGAAGAGTTTTTCACAGAACTTCACAGAACCAATAGGTAAAACAACAATAGATATATAAAAAACACAGAACCTATAAATAAAATAATAAAAAAATATATGATCAACTTGAGATTGTGAGAGGAAGACTTTTCACAGGAGTTATACAAATATTTCTGAAAAGGAAGACTTTTCAGGGGAGTTATACAAATATTTCTGAAATTGACTTCCCCTGGATGGACCAATTATTTGGATTTCCGACACAGTTTTCTAAATAAACGCACATGTAAGCTCCTTAAATAAGATTTGTTTTCAGGGGTCTCACATAATTGACTTTCAAATAATAGTTTTGATGGATGTATGTACATATATTTTTGAAGGACGTATGTATGTGCATATATATTTTTGAATGCTTCCTGGGATTTTGAAGAACTTTTGAAGGGCCTTTGGAATAGGTTTTTGGTGGAATCTGAAGAAGACGTCAGAGGAGTTTTCCAAGTATACAATTCTTTCTCGGAGGAGCTTTTAAAACAGCTCTGATAACAGCTTAACAGCTTTTAAAACCGCTCTGATAACAGCTTAACAGCTTTTCAAACAGGTCCGATAACAGCTTAACAGCTTTTAAAACAGGTCTGGTAACAGCTTTTAAAACAGCTTATAAAACAGGTCTGATAACAGCTTAACAGCTTTTAAACAGTTCTGATAACAATTTAACAGCTGTTAAAACAGGTCTGGTAACAGCTTAACAGCTTATAAAACAGCTCTTGCAGCTCATTCACAAATAAAAGGGCAGATCCTAGAGTAGTCAGCGTCAAATTGATGCCACGCGTCAAATATCCGTTTCAAGCGCCATCCAAGACCAGGCACCCACCACCACAACCAATACCACCACCACCCAACACCACCACCCACCACCACAACCACCACCACCCACCACCACCACCCACCACCACCACCCACCACCACCACCACCCGTTGTAGTGGTCAAACATTATTCGGGAGTTCTGGACTTAGTATGGGAAATTGAATAAAAACAAGGCCATTATAAATTGAAAAATATTACCATTTAATTCTTAAGGCATCATTCTAGATTAACATTTAATTCTTAAGGTATCATTCTATATTAGGCTTCCTTAAATCGGTTACCCTATATTTATAATATTTTCCTTTATATTACAATAGTGTATATCATCTTAGACTATAATACAATTAAAACAAACTATTTCATTAAATGGTATTTTAGCTATAATACAATTTTTATTTACAATACATATCTTAGACTAGCCTTAGATTATATGTTTTCTGCGTCTGCTCCTTGCTGTTCTGATTGAATAGAGCAATGTCCCCATGGTAGAGTATTCGTTGTCCCACTCATAATATACCGCTTGTTATCATATGGATTCAATGCAATTTTCTTTTGGCTGATCGTGTAGACATTATGGTTATGCGATCGTATGGAGCTCTGATTAGCAGTTAATACTCGCTTGTAATTCAAACATTCGACGTAGTCTTCGAAATTGATATGCCTCTGGACTACATTAGTCTTTACTCCTTTTGCTTTCTTTACAGTTTTACCATCGCTTATACGTAGACTGTACATTTTCGAGCGCAAGCCTGCAAATTCACTCATGATTTTCCCATTCACCTCAACCTTCATTAGACCAGGAATCTTTTTATTCACTTGTATCAAATTTGTTTATATTTTCAACCATAAACTCATATGCATTTTTCTCTTCAAGTTCATATATTAGAGAATCTGTATCTGTATACATGACTTTACATTTATCTCCAAATTCACGCTGCATAAAACTGTAGTGGAAATCATAGAGGCATATCTTTGAAATTTCCAAAACTGCCATTCCAATATAGACGGGCTTGTTGAATAAGATTTTGAGTCGCCTTAATTCCACAGCAACTAAATTCTCATCAAATATCGTTGCACTGTGGAAGTTGGGTGCCGTAATCCGAGCTTTTGCACCATAGCGACCTTCCCACTTTATGCAAAGCTTTATATCGCTATACTTGCGAACATTTTCCATGGTCTTACCAAAAGCTGCATTATTCATCTTCTTATAGCTGTCCTTCTCATGATCGCTGGTAGCCTGCTTCCGGGTGGGTGGTATTTAAGTCAATATATGGTTTAAGCCAAGCTGATTGGTTGAATTGAAGAATTCGGTGCACTTTTTTCAGGATGAGACCATATGATAAGCATTGCTTCAAATTTCGGTAGTGTATAACATATTTAGTTTTAGGATTTAAAGTTGTCAAAAGCTTTTCTAATTTTGCTCCAAGTGGTGCTGCATGCTCAGAGCAAAACGGTAAATCCTTATGTGTATCTTGTAGATGTTGAGGATAGTCCAAGTCGACTTCGAATATGTATCCAATTAGCGAATCATCAGGAATCTCGAAAACGTTGATATTGGGAGCATCAACCCATTTGAATCCTCCGGTTGGTAAATGCTGTGACATAGCCCATCCATAAAGGTTATTTACATCATAATACATCAGGTATTTCTCTTTCTCGTCAGGCTTAAAATCATCCATATATTTATTATTTGCTTTACTATATCTGTTCGAGCATTGACTTATACCACCTCGAATACCTCTCTCTATGAATAGCAGTATATCTACATCGGTTATCAGCTCTAGTTTCACTTTGGTATATTTTAACATTGCATCCAATGTTAGACCTGGCATGGTGTAATAATGTGCAGGATCTAAATTGTACGTCTTCATACAGACATCTCGAAAGTTCTCAAACACATCGGCCAATAGAAGGATATCAGTTTTCAGGTATAGATCGGAATATTCGCCAAGTGTCTGTATTTCAAATGTCCTCCACACCTTTTCTGCGCGGCTGTAGTCCTCAGCAGATATATCACTGTCAGTCATTTTATTATAGAATTGCTCCAGTGCTGGCAAGTGTTGGAAATCCAATTTTGTCCAATCATCAACGAAGTCGTATGGGAAGACACCTTTGCACGTAAGTAGTTTAAAATCATCATCATCCAATTCCTGCCATACAGCTCTTGTAATGTTTAATTTATCCATTGGCAGCAATGATGATAGCTTATCTAAGGATTCTGCCATAAAACGGAAGGAATCGATGAATCTGAATTTGATATGACTGTCTTCAACGTGCTTGGTGAACGAAATGTATCTTTCTTTATTTATTGGCAGAAGATCCACTTTCCCAGGAATGGCTGTAGCTATATCCTTAATAATGAAGTGAGCATCATACCCAGATAAATTGTGAAAAATGACTGGAACTATGGGACAATCTTGATACATCAGGTTACATGCATTGTGGGCTGGTCCTCGGTATTTTCCTGTTAAAAGAAATTATGAAAAAAATGAATGAAATTATGATTCTCAGTATTTACCTGTTAAGTGACAATGGTCTCGGACTCGTTCCTCATCGGCTGCAAACGTTTTTTCGCATATATGGCAGCAAGTACTTTCCATATGAGATCGCCGTTCCTCTTTAATCAAGGGCTGCATTGGTCTGATATTCAGCTTTTCCTGTACAGCTATGGATGCAATATTTTGCAATTCTAATGCAAACCATTGTTGGCAATTCTTGCCTCGATATGCTCTGTAATATGAGAGCTTAGCTTCATGCTTGCAGTAGAAATAGAAGCCTATACTGGATTCGCTGTGTATTTTGATCTTTTGCCTGAATCGGCTTCAATATTGACTCAAGATCTGCATACACACAAAATGGCACTTCGGTCTTATGGTTATAATTTTTGTATTCTAGCCATTTCTTTTCTTCTGATGGAAACATAATTCTGCAATCATTTTGTTTCTCGCATTCAGTAGTGTGAGATGCTAATTTTGCAGCAGAGTAAAAGTAGAGCAAACATCTATCACAAATATGCCTTCTACCTCCACCATGTTTCGAAATTTGTTTCGATACAAGGCGCGAAAGATCTTTGATCCAGCAGAAATGATATCTGCCAGCATCATCATCGTCATCCATATGATCTTCAACCTGGTCATAGTAATCTTGTAGCATTAGGAGATTAACATGTCGCTCCATCCTGTGTTTCGTAAGTCTAACTGGAACTGTGGTGAAGAAACGCTCTTTCTCTAGGATGAATATGTTTACTGATATCTCGTTCTGGTCTTCAAATTGCGTTATTTGCTTAAGTGTCTTGGGAAATGTTATCCCATTTAAATTAAGTACAGTTGAATAATGTGGGTATGATGAGGTCCTGTCGGTGTGAACATTTGTAGGGTAGAGCGCTGATGTTACGGCCCACGCGAAGCATGCTACATCATTATTTTTCAAATTAATGCAAGCTTGCTTTAAAGCAATCTCCTTTGGTAGAGGTATATACGAAGATCTTCGAAGCTGTTCAAACATGTTGATGTGTACTGCTAGATGTATTATAGACTGCAGTGCCCAGCCACTGTCTTTTTCCTGGAATTCTTCCAGCTGAGTATGTATTGGATCCAAAATGTTTGATTTAAACCACTCCTCTAAATTATCATCTGCACTAATTGGAGCAGTTCTCGCTTGGAAATATTTAATGTCTTTTATAATTTCATTGTCACCAGTTTCCTTAACAGATTCACCGCAAAACGTTGTAGAAACTTTAATATTAAAATAATGTTTTAAGGTATTTTTAACACGACGTGTAAATAATTTGGCAGCGTCTTGCATAAATAGCTTCGGATCGATAAGTTTTAAATTTGCAATAACACCTTGTCGAATTCTGTCTGCGAACGCTGTCTTTACTTCCTCCCACTTTACAAAATCACTTCTTCTTACGCGAGTAATTCCTCCACCTCGACGGGGAGTTCTCAATAGTGCTCTCATTGATTTAATTTGCTCGGGACAGCTCTCGAAATGTCGTTTCCTAGCACTCTTATTGCACTTCCGAAATGCAACTTGAAATTTATGCATGTTTCTATTGCACTTTTTAACAATATAGTCTTTATTCACTGAATTTTTTAAACACTCCATCACATTTTTTCGCAAATTTTCAATTATTGAAAAAATTTTATTTACTAACACCGAAGACATTTTTAATTTTTTATGTACTATCACTGAGACTCACTAAAACTGACTGATGCTCCCCAAGAGTTTGCTTGGGCTTTTATAGCAAAAGTTTGTAAACATGAATGATCCTGCTGCTGCAATAATCATTGCACAGGATAAATTCCAACGAATTTGCTTACAGGCTGAGATGATATCGAATAAACAATAAAACACAAAAAACATAAATCATCCAAATTAATTTGATTACTTTATTCTGTTGGTTGAATTTGCAAATAAGATTGTTTACATGAATGCATACATGAAAATGTGAAAATTTGTTAACATTACAATGAAACGTTTCGATCAGCAAAATTGTTGGAATAATAAAATTTTTGGCTGCCTACAGGAAGTGTGGGTATCAAATTACATGAAAAGAATAAATGTGCTGATATTGCTTAAATTTGTTTACACAGGTGTGCATGACTCATTCAGCTAAAATGCGAATATTTTAAACAGGAAGTTTACACAGGTGTGTATGAACCATTCAGCTGAAATGCAAATTTGTTTACAGCGGTGATATCAAATTACATCATAAGCAGGGGAAGCATGCCTAATGTATAGTTTGGTGCCCAGAACCCCACTGCCCCAGAACGCCTATAGAAAGTCATCCGGAACTTTTGATATCTACAAATTCCTCACTAAGAAATATTCAAGTAAGAAAACAGCAAATCCAAGGCGACATTATGCTGATATCTACAACTCCCCAAAGTAACTTGAATTATTAGTAATATTGAATGGAAATATCGCTAATATCTCGAAAACCACAGTCCGTAGAGGATTTCTGATGAAAATGTTGTCCCCCAACAGTACCAATACCCTATCCACTGGCACCTCCTAGAATCTATTGGTATGAAAAAGAATAGCATAGCGTTAACTTGAATTATTACTAATATTAACTATATCTAAAAAGGTAAAATCGCTAATATCTCGAGAACCATAGCCCGTAGAGGATTTCTGATAAAAATTTTGTCCCCCAACAGTATCAATACCCTATCCGCTGGCACCTTCCAGAATCTATTGGTATGAAAAAGAATAGCATAGCGTTAACTTTAATTATTACTAATATTAGTTCAAAACCAAAAGCCCACATTTAGGCGCAACACTTGAAAACAGCAAAATCATAATAAAAAAGCCTACATTTAGGCGCAGCACACCATGAGTAAAAAAAAATAAAACTTGAATTATTACTAAAAAAAGTTAATGTCATCTCCTGGTCAGCCAGACGGTAGGAAAGGAATTCTCCAGGCAGGCCTTGTGACGTAGACCACTAGACGGAATCCCCCTCAGTGGCCCAGAATCCGATCCAGAAACCACCAAAATAGTTGGAATTTTCCGGACACTTTTTGTATGGAAAAAGTGGTCTGGTGGCGCCATAGCTACACTACTGAAGAACGATTTCCCAATATTAACAGATGGTATATTAGGAAGGGATTTCTTAATACAAAATAATTGCAAAATTGACTATGAGAACTTCACGATTTCAATTTCTACCTCTGATCAGGATATAATAGTACCCATGATAACAAAACAGCCAAAAATAGAGAATATAAGAGTACCAGCAAGAACACAAATCATCCAAGCCCTAGATCTAGAAGTGTCAGAAAATAGTATTGTATTAAAAGAGGAAATTCAGGATGGCATTTTTCTAGCAAATTCAATAATACCAGCTAAAGGTATTGCTCATGTAAAAATCCTAAATACGTCAGATAAAGATATAATTTTAAATAAAATATCTCCAAAAATGGAACCCCTAAGAAATTATAACGTAGTGCATTTTAGTAAAAGCAATAAATCTAAATCAGAAAGGCTAGACAAGTTGGTATCAAAAATCAACTTAGATAACATTGATTCATCAGCAAAGCACTCAATTTTGGAAATCTGTAAAAATTTCGCGGATATATTTCACCTTACAGGTGATAGACTGAGTACAAATAACTTCTACAAACAAAATATTTCAGTATTAGACAACACTACAGTTTATATAAAAAATTATAGATCCTGAGGTGAGGTTAAAGAAATAGATAAACAAGTAAATAAACTTATCGAGGATCAAATCATTGAACCCTCAGTAAGTCCTTACAATTCGCCGCTATTATTAGTAGCCAAGAAAACTAATAATGCAAACAAAGAGTGGAGACTCGTGGTAGATTTCCGGCAATTAAATAAGAAAATAGCAAATGATAAATTTCCGTTAACAAGGATAGAGGATATATTGGATAATTTAGGCAGAGCAAAGTATTTCTCAACCCTAGATTTAACTAGCTCTTTTCATCAAATAGAATTAGATAAATCTTCAAGACCTCTGCCTTTTCTACAAGCAAAGGGCATTATCATTTCAAACGTTTGCCATTTGGTCTAAAAATCTCGACCAATAGTTTTCAAAGAATGTTATCAATTGCACTGGCTGGCCTAGAGTCAGAAGCATTTCTTTACGTAGATGACATAATAATATTCGGATGTAGTTTAAACCATCACAATAAAAATCTCATAAAAACTTTTGAAAGATTAAGAAATTACAACCTAAAACTTAATCCTAAAAAATGTAATTTCCTGCAAACACAAGTCACGTATCTAGGACATCTCATAACAAACAAAGGAGTTAAAACAGATGCAAAGAAATATGATACAATAATAAACTACCCAAAACCTCAAAATAAAGACGAAGTTAGAAGATTCACAGCTTTTTGCAATTACTATAGAAGGTTTATCGAAAACTTTGCTGCAATTGCAAAGCCACTAAATACTCTATTGCGAAAAGATACACCATTCATATGGTCAGAGGACTGCCAAAATGCCTTTATCACACTGAAACATAAAATAATGAACCCACCAATCCTGCAATACCCTAATTTCGAAGAAAAATTCATCCTCACGACAGATGCTTCCAACTTTGCCATAGGAGCAATCTTATCACAAGGTGAAATTGGCAAAGACTTACCAATTTCATATGCAAGTAGAATTCTGAACAAACATGAGCTGAACAAGCCAGTTATAGAGAAAGAACTGTTAGGAATTCATTGGGCAATACAGTTTTTTAGACCATATTTATACGGTAGGAGATTTATAGTGGTCACGGACCACAGACCCCTAATTAGTCTTTTTACTCACAAAAATCCCACTTCTAAACTCACACGCATAAGGTTAGATTTGGCAGATTATGATTTTGATATAGTATATAAGAAAGGTTCTTTGAATACAAACGCAGATGCACTATCCAGAATTAAGATAAACTCAGACTCAGACCAAGCGCAGACATTAACATAATAACAAGAGAAATGTCTAGAAAATCAAAAGAAGACATAGATAAAAAAAGGAAACACAAAAGAAATGGACACACATGCTAAAAAGCCTGATCAACTTTACGCATGGGAATGTTCTTCGATATCAGAAACAAGAAATGTAACTAAACTAACATTTATAAAAACCGCGGATATAAAAATAAATGGAGGTAATAAAAATAAAATTAAAAATACGATGCTCTATAAGAAAAGAAGTTTACCAAAAATCCGTATAAATAAGAAAGAAGTTTTGGTAGAATACAGCGATAATCCACGTCTTAACTTAGGTTTGATCCTGGAGAAGTTGATATTCAATATAAAAAAACATAACATAATAAAGCTAGCTATAGCCAAAGATGATAGCATATTTGAGCACATAAATATAGATGAATTCAAGAAAACATGTAATGCATTACAACGAAATATACAGAACAAGAATATAGAATTAAAAATTTTAATATATAAACCTCCGATTAGAATTGAAGATGAAGTCACAAAAATAAAAATTATAAAAGAATTTCATGATTCACCGCAATCAGGTGGACATTCTGGAGTGAAAAGAACAATCAATAAAATCAAACAAAGGTATTGTTGGAAAAATTTAAACAAGATGGTAAAGAAATAAATTAATGGATGTAAATTGTGTGCACAAAACAAACAAGTCAGACACACACGAGAAAAATTGTTACTAACAGAAACCCCAACAAATAGCTTCGAAACAATATCCATCGACACAGTAGGACCGCTAAGACCATCTAGCGAATTTAGATACATACTAACGCTTCAATGTGAATTAACTAAATACACAGAAGCAATACCAATAGAAAACAAAGAAGCCAAAACAATAGCAAGGGTGATAGTAGAGAAATTTATATTGAAATATGGTTCATTTAAAACATTAAAAAGTGATCTGGGAACAGAATTTGTAAATACAATCATAGCAAATATTTGTAAAATTTTCAAAATTGAACATAAAACTTCCACGCCATTTCACCATGAAAGTTTAGGTTCAATAGAAAGAAATCATAGAGTACTTAATGAATACTTGTTATCATTTGCAACACATGATAATTGGCACGAATGGTTACCATACTTTATATTTTGCTACAATACAACACCCCATTCGGACACCAACATTTCACCTTTTGAATTAATTTTCGGGAGACTAGCAAGTTTACCGTCCGAAGCAAAAACCGATAATCCACCACGTATACATATATAATATTGATGATTACATACAAGAACTTAAATTTAGACTACAACAAGCTAATGCAACAGCAACAATTTTATTAGATAAAGCAAAAATTAATAGAAAAAAACTAGTAGATAAGAAGTCAAATCCATTAAGGATATCGAAAGGAGACTCAGTATGGCTTAAAGTAGGAAATCGTAAAAAATTAGATTCACCATACAAAGGCCCATATGAGGTCATCGATGTAAATGGTGTAAATACAAAAATAAGAATTGGAAAAGAAATCAAAGAGATACATAATAATCGATTAAAGAAGAATCTGTAAATATAATACACAAGAAACTTAAGAGAATAAGTATGTACATAGGATATGATAAAGTAGAAAGAGCTAAGTTTACTATTCTAAGATAGATAATAATAATAAAAAAAAATATATATATATATATATATAATATACATACATATTTTTTTTTCCCAAAGGGAATGGATGTAATACATCTTAACCCAAATTAAGATGTACTACTAAATAAATTGAATCATAAGCACACGTAATTAATCATCAAAACAATAACCATGAAAAACATGCCAACAAAAGTAGGTATGTTAATGGGTCAAATCTTTGCTCGCGATGAATGAAATAAAGAAAGCATGAGTCAAATTACATCATGTACTGACCGATCACTCACAACAATGAGTGAACGTAAAATTCAAAGGTGTGATTCATGTTACGTGTGAATATGACATTATTTGTAAATAACCAAACCAATTTTATTGTTCTGAATTGTTCTGATTTTTGTAATATATGATCGATAGTCATAATTGCTAAGTAAGTGAAAATTTTGTGTATAAATTTAGCGTAAGTAATCGAAGAGAATCAGAATAAAGTCAAGCTTGAACAAGAGCATTTTTATTCTCTAGAAGTCGGCGTAATAGCCTTAAAAATTAAATCGGCGTAATAGCCTAAAGCAAAGTTGGCGTCATAGCCTGAAAAGCTAAATATCGGCACTATTGCCTTTTGCAAACGTCCGTAATAGAGGACAAACATTACAGTCTGTTATTACTCCAATAGAAAAGTTTAAGAATTCAAACAAATGTGTGGACTTTCGACCGATTACTGCAATGTTATTAGGGGAGAAATTATTGGAAAAAGTTGTTTATCAGCAGTTGGAAGCTTATCTTGAAACTAATAAAATAATAGTGGAAAACCAATCTGGTTTCCGTCGGAACCATTCATGCGTGTCAGCAATCAATATGGTCCTTAGCTTATGGAAAGAGTAGTTGGCAAGCAGAAAGAAAGTAATATGTGTATTTTTGGACTTAAAAAGAGCATTCGAAACGATTGACAGGGACATTCTCCTTATGAAGTTAGAGAAATATGGAGTAAGAGATGTTGAACTCAACTGGTTTAAAGACTATTTGACGAATAGGAGACAGAGGACCAAAGTAAACGGGCAGGAGTCTCGATCAGTTCGAATTGACATTGGTGTTCCACAGGGATCAGTGTTGGGAACATTATTGTTTATTATCTACATAAACGACATGCAAAGGGTCTTAAAACGTGTTAAGTTGGCGCTTTTTGCTGATGATGCTTTATTGTATACAGCTGAAGATAATTTTGAAGAAGGGAAGCGAATAATGCAAGAAGATTTAGATAATGTGAGTGTGTGGCTTAAAGCAAATAAGTTAAAACTGAACGTGACAAAGACCAAATATATGTGCTTAAACAATGAAAATGACCTAAATCTTACAACAGATAACTCAACCATAGAACAAGTGTATCAAATAAAATATCTGGGTGTAATTATAGACTATAAGCTGAAATTCGATGGTCATGTTTCGTACATATGTAAAAAGATAGCAAAGAAAATAGGTTTCCCGCGAAGAATCAGGCAGAGGTTATCACTTATGTGCGCAATAAATATATATAACATAATAATTAAACCCCACTTCGAATACTGCGCTACAGTTTTGTTCTTATGCAACCAGGAGCAAGCGAAGGAACTACAAAGGCTACAGAACAAAGCAATGAGGTGTATACTAAAATGTGATCTATATACGAGTACAAATCTTATGTTGCTTAAAGTTGAAACTTTGAACTCCCGCCCCTCCCAGAGCTTTCCCCTCCCGCAAAAATGAAGATGCGGAATAACGAAATCTACGTAAATGTCAAGTTTGGTAAAAAAGTGTTTTTTCGAAATTATCCTCTCCATTTTCGAAATTCGAAATCGAAGAGTACCCTATCTAATAGCCAGTTCAGATTCCCGTACAATGACATATAAATGGTTGTCGTAGGTTAAAAACTGTAGGAGGAGATAGAATCCTACGAAAAAACTGAAGATTACCCCGATGGGCACATCTTCCAAATGTTTACTTATAACTTTTGATTGTTATTGTTGATAGCACTTATGGAGGTCATCTTGGAAAGGGGACATAACGCGCAAAATTTTTCATAGTTTTGCCAAGTTCGTGCAATGTTGATATTTCGAATAAATGTACACTGAAGCGCGACAAAAGTTTTGGTGAAATAAAAAATTCTAGAGAAAACTGTTTTTTTTTTAAATAATTGAAGGCACAATTATAACTAATTATGCATTCTTAGAAACGCCAATATGTGTTCACTTAAATAAAGGTTTGAACGTCACAATCCATTAATTGCATTAGAACTTATAACGAAATTACTCTGAAGAGGTAGGCAAAATCTCGAAAATAGATATTATCGATTTACTCGAAAACCAAGCGGAGTTCGATATAAAAGTATCTAGACTTTTTTGATCCAAATGACCTCTACTTTCATCCCCTTAAAGGATTAAAGACATTTACGGAACACCCTGTATATAAATAATATATAAATATATAAAAAAAATTTTGGAGATAATATATAAATATAATTTTTTTTTTGGAGAAATGATAAACAGGGTTCATTCCCTCATATTTGGATAACCCCATGATAAACCACACACTCAACCAACCACACAAACGATATACACAAAAAACTCCTGATGATTCCTATGGCTCGGGTGAAACGCGTAGAGTATAGCCAAATAAGGTGCTTACACGGCCATAGATGCTATACATAGTTTTTGAGCATATGGTCCCATTTACCATAGGGCCTCAATAAACGACAAATATGAACACTCAGACAAATCATATCAATAAACTGGCTTTCTCAGACCCGTTCCCGATTAACTGGCATTTCTCAGACCCGATCCTGATTATATGGTTATCTGCGATTCACTATCGGATTTTAAAATCCACTCAAAAATAACCTACACCAAACACCCACGCCTCACCCATTCACCTATCCCACATTTTTGCTACCAAAACAAACACATGCCACCTAAACAAACACAAGCCACACATTTTTGCTACCAAAAACAAACACATGCCACCTAAACAAGCACAAGCCTCACATTTTTTCTACCAAAACAAACACAAGCCACACATTTTTTCTACCAAAACAAACACAAGCCACACCTATTTCCACCAAAGCAAACACAAGCCACACCGTTTTAGCAAAGCAAACACAAGCCACACCATTTTACCAAAGCAAACACAAGCAAACACAAGCCACACCATTTTACCAAAGCAAACACAAGCCACACCATTTTACCAAAGCAAGCAAACACAAGCGTCACAATACTTAACATCACAATACTTAACATTTTTACACCCACACACTCACACACTACACATAATAGACAAAATAGACATCCTTAACTCACTACACACATAATAGACATCCTTAACATACTACACATAATAAACATCCTTAACATACTACATATAATAGACATCCTTAATACAGGTCAATGACCATCCAACAGGTCAATGACTATCCAACTATCCAACATTCACTCGAAATCCTGAAGAGCACTCCAATACACACACTTTCATGGTTACAGACATCCTTGCAGAACACGCTTGTCAGATTCTCTTGGACATCTTTGGGCGCTTGTCAGATTCTCTTGGACATCTTTGGACACCTCTGAAGAACACGCTTGTCAGACTTTCCTTAAACATTCTTGAACATCCTTAAACCGCGTCTCACAAATTTGAACCGCGTCTCACGATTCATAACCCATGTGCATCGTTGGGTTAACCTGTTTTATCACATCGTTGCTAGGTTTCTTTCAGATGACTGACTCATCAAAAAATGTTTCCCAACTATATTAATAATCCATATTAATATATTTACATCATTAACACATATCCCCATGATATTATAAGAAGAGTTTTTCACAGGACTTCACAGAACCAATAGGTAAAACAACAATAGATATATAAGATACACAGAACCTATAAATAAAATAATAAAAAAATATATGAACAACTTGAGATTGTGAGAGGAAGACTTCTCACAGGAGTTATACAAATAGTTCTGAAAAGGAAGAATTTTCACGGGAGTTATACAAATATTTCTGACATTGACTTCCCCTGGATTGACCAATTATTTGGATGTCCGACACAGTTTTCTAAATAAACGCACATGTAAGCTCCTTAAATAAGATTTGTTTTCAGGGGTCTCATATAATTGACTTTCAAATAATAGTTTTGATGGATGTATGTACATATATTTTTGAAGGACGTATGTATGTGCATATATATATTTTTGAATGCTTCCTGGGATTTTGAAGGACTTTTGAAGGGCCTTTGGAATAGATTTTTGGTGTAATCTAAAGAAGACATCAGAGGAGTTTTCCAAGTATACAATTCTTTCTCGGAGGAATTTTCCAAGTATACAATTCTTTCTTAGAGGAGTTTTTCAAGATACACAATTCTTTCAGCGAGATTCCGGGAACTTTTCCCTTGTTACTTTTTACTTTATTTAACTATTTTTTACTTTCTTTACTTTATTTAACTATTTTTTACTTTATTTAACTATATTTTAACTTTATTTTACTATATTTTAACTATATTTAACTAGCATTTTTAAATACGTTTTCCGGATTAGCCGCGTTATAAATAAATTTTTTAATGAGAGCTGAAACAAGTACTCACCCCAACGTTTCGCTTCAAGTTACATTGAGCGTGGTCACCGGGTAACTGTCTGAAATGTTACATACGATTGGAGATACGCAGATTGTACCGGTGCGTATGCTGTTGCTGTGGTTGATGCATTTGTAGTTGCTGTTGTGCAGAGTTTTGTGAACAAACATAACTCACTACGTCACTTTTTAAGCCAACCTTATTTCGGATTAACACTGAAGATGTTTTAAGGATGGGATCCCAAGTTCGTGAAAGCTGAAAACTGTTGTCGCGATTAAAATTAAGTCGACGTTTTATTTCAATCGGCTCACGAACAAGAGGAGGAGTATAATAAGGCTCGCGAGCCAGGACTTCTGCCTTTTCAAAATGAATCCAATGATGTTCTGTTGGATGGTCCAGAATATGCTCGCAAATTGCTGATTTCTCCCGCTGGTTCTTGCTTACAGCATTTATATGTTCTTTTAGGCGGGTAGCATTACTACAAGGGACTGCATATTCGCCTGGTGTTTGGAGTGGAAAGCGATCTTTTGGTGATTGCAGGTGATAAAAATGTCAGTAAGCAACCGCGAAAGCCTTAAAAGTTATATATTTAACTACCTTTATTTTTTACCTTTTCACTTCCTGAACTCTTGTGCATGCATACAACCTTTGAATTTCTAACGCATGTATGTGTATATATATATATATTTAATTTTCACGAGGATTCCTTGGGTTCATTGGTTCCCTGGGTGGATCTTTAAAAGTTTTGTAAGGGTTTTCAAGGTTTTTCAAGTCTAAAGAGTCTTTAAGGGTTTCCAAGTTCAGGTTCAAGTCTAAGGAGTTTTTAAGAGTTTTCAAGTCTAAAGAGATTTTTAAGGGAAAGGGGATTGTTGAAAGAAAAAAGGAAGATTTTTGGAAGGAAAGAAAGAAGATTTATGAAAGAAAGAAGATATTTGGGGATTTTTGAATTCCTAGTTACGTGTGCGTGAGGGAGTCTCTTGCAATAATATAATGTGATCGATTGGATTGTCGAATTCACACACATAACATTAACATAATTATATAGATTGACCTGCGAGTGCTTTCAAGGGGACCCAACAAACTGATGGAATTCCCTCACTGGATGCGACGGACTTCTGAACAACTGAGTCCCAACACACTGAGTAGTTACGCTACGACAGTTCTGGTGCACTTTTTTCATACCAAAAGTGTCCGGAAAATTCCAACTATTTTGGTGTACCGGACCGGGCGCTCTGGGCCACTGGGGGATTCCGTCTAGTGGTCTACGTCAAAGGGCCTACCTGGGGGAATTCCTTTCCTACCGTCTGGCTGACCAGGGGATGACGTCATCTGGTTGGCTGATCCCCATCAGCTGTTCAAGCTCTTGTCTTAGCTGATTTTTTTAATAAAATAATGTTGGATTTTTTTGCTGGAATCGAACCGAGAACGCTTGGTTTTGTGAAATCCGAGGTGCTCTACCATGAGACCATGGAGGTGTTGTGTGAATATTCTTTAAAGTTGCTATATATGGGTAGAGTTCTGGACCAGAGTTTTTTATGTAGAACTCTCGGCGCCACCATCGGTAGGTGGTTTGAGTACATACTAAATGTGGGCTTGTGTCTTGACTGTACTGCTTTATGTCTTGGCTGCACCATTGGGTCTTGGCTTGCTGGTTAATGTCTTGGCTGCACCATTGAATTTTGACTGGCTTATGTCTTGGATACACAATTGAGTCTTGACTTGCTTAGTCTTGGATGTGTCATTTGGTCTTCACTGCGCCGTAGCGGCATTAGCTGATACTACCAGCATGTTCCGGTACTACGGCTTTCTTGGACGTGTGGTACGGTTCTCTGGGATATGTGAAGTTTTTTGCTTCACTTTGGCCCACACGTGGCAGCATTATACGGTTGTGAGAAGTTTTTGCTTCACTTTTGCCCACACGTGGCAGTATGCTATGGTTTTGGGAAGTTTTTTGCTTCACTTGTGTGGTGCGCCTAAATGTAGGCTTTTGTTGTTTTCAAGTGTTGCGCCTGGTTTTGAATTCATATTAGTAATAATTAAAGTTAATAGTAGGAAAATTTTGTTCATGCCAATGGATTCTAGATGGTGGGTATGTTAGGGGGATAATAAAGATAGTGAGGGGGGGGGGGGGGGGGGGGGGTAATAAAGATAGGGAGGGGGGGGGGGTAATGAAATTTTCATCAGAAATCCTCTACGGGCTTTGGTTTTCGAGATATTAGCGTATTAATAATTCAAGTTATTTTTGTTCATGCCAATGGATTCTAGGTGGTGTGGGGTGGGAGGGGGAACGATATTTTCATCAGAAATCTTCTACGGGCTTTGGTTTTCGAGACATTAGCTATCTTACCTTTTCAGGTGTAATCAATATTACTAATAATTCAAGTTACCCTGGGGAGTTGTAGATATCAGCATGACGTCATTTTGGATTTTCTGTTTTCTTACTTGAATATTTCTTAGCGAGGAATTTGTAGATATCAGAAGTTCTGGATCACCTTCTATGGGGGTTCTGGGTATCAAATATTAAATGTTTACCAAACATTAGGCATGGTTCCCCTGTTTATGATGTAATTTGATATCACCGCTGTAAACAAATTCGCATTTAAACTTCCTGCTTACAAATTCGCATTTTAGCTGAATGAGTATGCACACCTGTGTAAATAAATTTAAGCTATATCAGCACATTTATTCTTTTCATCTAATTTGATACCACACTTCCTGTAGGCATCCAAAAATTTTATTGTTCCAAGAATTTGACCGATCGAAACGTTTCATTGGAATTCGCATAAAGTAAACAAATTTTCACATTTTCTTGTATGCATTCATGTAAACAATCTCCTTCCGCAAGTTTTTAATTACTGAAAAACTTTTATTTACTAGCTATTTTTTTATGTTTTTAAACTATCTCTGAGACTCACTAAAACTGACTGATGCTCCTCAAGAGTTTGCTTGGGCTTTTATAGAAACGGTTTGTAAACATGAATGATCCTGCTGCTACAATAATCATTGCACAGGATTAATTCCAACGAATTTGCTTACAGGCTGAGATGATATCGAATTACACGATAAACAAAAAAATAATTCAAATTAATTTGATTACTTTATTCTGCTGGTCCAATTTGCAAGTGAGATTGTTTACATGAATGCATACAAGAAAATGTGAAAATTTGTTTACTTTATGCGAATTCCAATGAAACATTTCGATCGGTCCAATTCTTGGAACAATAAAATTTTTGGCTGCCTACAGGAAGTGTGGTATCAAATTAGATGAAAAGAATAAATGTGCTGATATAGCTTAAATTTATTTACACAGGTGTGCATACTCATTCAGCTAAAATGCACACAAGTGAAGCAAAAAACGTCCGAAAACCATAGCATACTGCCACGTGTGGGCAAAAGTGAAGCAAAAACTTTCCAAAACCGTATAATGCTGCCACGTGTGGGCCAAAGTGAAGCAAAAAACTTCCCAAAACCGTAGCAAGCTGCCACGTGTGGGCAAAAGTGAAGTAAAAAACTTCACATATCCAAGAGAACCGTACCACAAGCCGTACCAAGAAAGCCGTAGTACCGGAACATGCTGGTAGTATCAGCTGCGCTACGGCGCAGTGAAGACCAAATGACACATCCAAGACTAAGCAAGTCAAGACTCAATGGTGTATCCAAGACATAAGCCAGTCAAAATTCAATGGTGCATCCAAGACATTAACCAGCAAGCCAAGACGCAATGGTGCAGCCAAGACATAAAGCAGTACAGTCAAGACACAAGCCCACATTTAGTATGTACTCAAACCACCTACCGATGGTGGCGCCGAGAGTTCTACATAAAAAACTCTGGTCCAGAACTCTACCCATATATAGCAACTTTAAAGAATATTCACACAACACCTCCATGGTCTCATGGTAGAGCACCTCGAATTTCACAAAACCAAGCGTTCTCGGTTCGATTCCAGCAAAAAAATCCAACATTATTTTATTAAAAAAATCAGCTAAGACAAGAGCTTAAACAGCTGATGGGGATCAGCCAACCAGATGACGTCATCCCCTGGTCAGCCAGACGGTAGGAAAGGAATTCCCCCAGGCAGGCCCTTTGACGTAGACCACTAGACGGAATCCCCCAGTGGCCCAGAGCGCCCGGTCCGGACCACCAAAATAGCTGGAATTTTCCGGACACTTTTTGTATGGAAAAAGTGCGCCAGAACTTTCCTAGTGTAACTACTACACTGAGTCCCAACACAATGAAAAACACTCTACTCAAAAATATTTTGGGAGCAGTCTCGAGGAGAATCTGTTCGGAGATTTGAAGTTCATGGGATCTTTTAGTTGATCTGGCCATACAACCTTTAGTTGATCTGGCAACACAACTGGTTAGCATTGGCTGTGCAGCCTGTGTGTGATCTGGCTGTACAGCTAGTTTGGATTGTTTTGATCCACGTCACTATGGATTGAATTTAGATTCTGAGTTGAGTTTAGATTCTGAGTTGAATTGAAACATCACATACTCAACGACGCAGATTGGGGAAATACATCGCACACTTCTTGAAACATAACATCGCATACTTCTTGAAACATCACATACTTAATGACGCAGACTGGGGGAGATACATCGCATACTTTTGAAACATCATATACCGAACCTTGACTAAAGACCCCTTTGAGGTCCCCTTGGGTTTCTAGTAGACACACTTCATCTTAATCAAATGATATGTTTCTAGTAGACACACTTCATCTTAACCAAATGATATTTTTCTAGTACACACTTCATCTTAACCAAATGATATTTTCAAGCTACAAGTTCTGGGTGGATTGTCACATTGCAGGAATGTCACATTGCAGGAAGTCGGATGGAATATTGAATAGAGGGTCTCAGACCTATTCACTTAGACCTAGACATCATAATTGTTTTTACACGGAGTTTTCATATAAAGGGTTTTCATATGAGAGATTTTTACACGGAGAGATTTTTACACGAAGTTTTCATATGAGAGATTCGTACATACTGTGGATATGTATCTATGGATCTATGATCAGCCCAAGTAGATATCGCTTTCATCCATAAAGCTTTTGCAACGGTGGGATTATGGATCTATGATCAACCCTGGGGGGATGTCGCTTCAACCACAGGTACCACAGGTGCCGCACGCCTTCTTCTAGGGAAGCTTCGATCCAGGAAGCTATAATATATGTATATGTGCATAATATATATATGCATAATATATATATGCGTATTCTTTCTGATGATACGTCAACTAAGAACACCACTACTCCACTCCATAAATCCACTTCTTACTCTATATCAATTAAGAACACCACTACTCCACTCCATAAATCCACTTCTTACTCTATATCAATTTTTACATAAATCCACTTCTTATTATTATTATTATTGTTATTATTCCGGGGGATGGAGACAGGACTCCCGTCTCTCATCCTGCCACCGCGACCTAGGAGATCTTTTGTGACATTACCCCTAAACGCCCTAGGGCGCCCATTCGAACTTAAGGTCTTTAATGAAACCTATAATGTCCTTGGGAGCCATTTTAACAACATCCTCTGGCAGTGGAAATGCCTTTCCTAGATGTCTTAGCCTTATGCGGCATAGGGCTTCACAATCACACAGGATATGCTCAGCAGTTTCATCGTCTTCCATACAGGATGGGTAAGGTCTCATCATCGACCTTACCCATCTTCTTGAGATTGGGGCAATGCCCAGTAAGTAGGTCCGTTATGAGCCTTAGTTCCTTTCTGCTGAGTGTGTGGAGTTCTTTTGTGCTCTGTTGCGAATACTTTATAAATTTTTTCGCTTGTCTCAGCCCCGGAGTGTTTTCCCAGTATTCCTTTTTAGTTCTGTCCTCCCAAAGCCTGATCTGAGCCAAGAGGTGAGTCTTTGGGTGTCCAAAGACAGGATCCGGGCCAATAAACGGCTCCTTCCTTTGCAAAGCGGTCCGCAATCTCGTTCCCCTTAATGCCTTCATGTCCTGGTACCCATATTAGTGTCACCCTATTTGTCTCAGCCAGTTGCTTCAAGACAGTAAGACAGTCCCAAACCAGCTTAGACTCAAACGTAAACGAGTTTAACGCTGCCTGAAAAATGGTTGGTGAGGCCCCCAGTGCCATTGCGAGATGGCACCTTGGCCCATATATGCCCACGCCTGCTTTACCTTCCATTTTGGACCCATCCGTGTACCATTTAAGAGATCCTTTATCAAAGGGTAGGTCCCCAGTGTGCCACTGTTGACGGTCCCCCAAGATCACCTTAAATGGCGTTTCAAAGCTATGGCGTTTTTGCATAACATCTGAAATTGGGTTAGTCATCGAGTCCTCTTCGAATTCCTGGAGGACTCTCAGGTGGCCAGCCAAATTGTTTGTGGTTTGGCGGTTTGCCCTTTGCAGTCTTATTGCACTAAGTATGGCCTGCCCTCTCACATGCAAATGTAAGGGTAGCAGGTCCAACATAGCCTCTAAGGCTGTGGTTGGTCAGGTACGCATGGCACCTGTTACTCCTAGACATGCAAGCCGTTGTAGTTTTTGCAAACTAGCTTGAGCCGTCTTTTGTTTTGTTTTTGGCCACCAAACGAGTGAAGCGTATGTGACCATGGGTCTTATAATAGATGTATATGACCACAGAGTCATTTTTGGTTTTAGAACCCAAGTTTTGCCAAAAAGCCTGCGGCATGTCCATGTTGCCACTGTAGCTTTATCTAGTATTCTTTTTAAGTGAGAGTTCCAGGAGTTCCAGGTTAGTCTATTATCTAAGGTAATACCCAGATATTTGACCTCCTTTGAGAATTCCACTGTTGTTCCCTCAAGAGATGGTGCTTTCAAAGAAAGCTTCCTTTTTCTTGTGAATGGAACAACTATTGTCTTGCCAGAGTTGGCTCGAAGTCCCATTGTTTGGCACCAGTTGCAGACTATGTTTAGGGCATTCTGCAATAGTTCAGATATTATCTGATCATATTTGCCCCTAATTGTAATAACCAGGTCATCTGCATATCCCTGATTTTCAAAGCCGGAGTTGGTTAGCTTCTGTAGAAGATCATCTATAACCAGTGACCATAGTAGAGGGGACAGAGCCCCACCTTGGGGACATACTTTAGCAGCCACTACTGCTATAGAGTCCTCCCCCAGGTTAGCTGTGATTCTCCGGCTTTCAAGCATAGCTTTTATCCATTTTATCAAGGAAGGTTCGATTCCTTTATTGGTAGCTGCGTTCTCAATGGCTTCAAAGGAGGTATTATCAAATGCTCCTTCGATGTCTAGGAATGCACATAGGGCTGTCTCTTTATCCTCTACCGCCTGTTCTAGTCTTAGAACAAGACTATGTAGGGCAGTTGTAGTAGACTTCCCTGCTTGGTAAGCATGTTGGTTAAGTGCACCACTCCTTATATAATTGTCTAAGACTTTCTCCAGTGTTTTGAGGAGAAATGACGTTAGACTGATCGGACGGTAGGATTTGGGTAGTGCAGGTGAACGCCCTCCCCTTTAGGTATAAATGATACCTTATCTTCCCTCCACGTCCTGGGTATATACCCTAGAGCATAGCTTGCTCTAAAGGTCTTAATGAGATTTGGCAGTATCTCCTCTAGCCCTTGTTGAAGTAGGGCCGGAAAGATGCCATCAGCTCCAGGCGATTTGAATGGCTTGAAGGAGTTGACGGCCCATTTAACTTTCTTTTGAGTGAAAATTCTGCCAGAGAGACTTTTAATCCTGTTGGAAGGCCTGCATTCAGGTCTTGGCTCTTCAGGGGTTCCGTCGTCATCTTGCATAACTCTTGAATTAGGCAAATGAGTTTGTAATAACAAACTTACTGTTTCTTCCCGGCTACTCGTGTAGCTGCCATCGACTTTCCGTAGAAGGCCGACACTATTGGAGAGATCCTTGGAGAGAACCTTTTGAAGTCTTGCACTTGTGGGTAGATCATCTATACCCTCGCACAGATTTCTCCAAGCTCTTCTCTTGGATTTCCTAAGCTCTTTATTATACTCAGTCAAGGCGCGCTTGTATTCATCCCAAGCACCAGTTGTTTTTGCCTTGTTGAAGAGCCTTCTGGACTTGGCTCTTAATCTATCTAGTTCCCTGTTCCACCAGGGTACAGCTCGCGTTGTTTCCCTTTGTTTAGCAGGACAACTTTGTTCATAGCAGCAGATTATCAGTCTGTGCAACTGGGAGGAGATACGGTCTAGATCCGTACGGGTCTCTATTTGGCCATTATCGAGTTCCTCTAGACCCATTCTGATGTATTCCCTGTAGGAATTCCAATCAGTGAGTCGTGGAACTCTTGTTTGCTTCCTTTGCATAGGGGAAGCCTTAACATGGAACCTGATATGGTTATGGTCCAACATCGAGGCCTCGCTTGAGACATGCAAATTCACAATGCCATCCGCCATATTTGGGCTGATGAGTGTTAAGTCCAGCACCTCTTGGCGAATAGCGTTGCATAATGTTGGTTCATTCCCTATATTGGCTATGTCTACATTATTTTTAACTAAGTAGTCAAAAAGCTACTCACCTCGTCTGTTGGTGTCACTGCTTCCCCATACGATGTGATGGGCATTCGCATCACACCCAATAATGAAGGATTTATTCCTTTTCTGCAGAACTCCAGCAGTTTTGTAATTTCCTCTGGAGGAGGAGGATCCATCTCACCCGGGAAGTAGGCTGAGGCCATTACCACCTCATGTTTGCCTTTATCTGTTGGGACCTCCACTATGGCAGCCACTAGGTCCCGAGAGATTAGTTCTGTAATAGGAAGGAAGTTGATATTAGGTTTAAAAAGCATTGCCACCCTTGGGGTGGCATGGTTCCTATCATAGATCAACTTACCTTGTTTAGTTGGAAGGCCTTTTACTTGACTTCCAAGAACCCAGGGTTCTTGCAGGAGTGCTATGTCTATACTACCCCTAATAAATCTTCTGCTAAGCACATCTGATGCAGCTTTTGCATGATGAAAATTCACTTGGAGTAGCCTAATATCACTCCTGCTTCTGGTCATTAAGGATGACCATCTTTTCTGGGACTCTTTTTAGTTCCCTTTTTCAAGCCTTTACGGGCTTTCGCCCCCTGGTTTTCGTTTAAGGGTTTTGGCCCTTTTAATTAAAAACGTGGGGGTACTGTGGTTTTGCAGGGCGGTTTTAATTTAACCACTGCCTGCTCCCCAGCAGTACTGGACAGCCTATTGCTCTTTTTAGAGGTTGAGGGTGTCGCAATTACCGGCCTGTTAGGCCCACTGGTAGTTGTGGCTACCTTCTCAACCTGTCTTGGGGTTCCCGTTTGGGTTATCGCCCTTGGTGCTCCGGTTCAGCCACTTCCATTTTCTCAGGAGCCTCAGCATTACTCTCGAGGTTTATACTCGAGGTTGAGGTGACCGCCGCTGCTGGGCCTAATGGCCGATGTGCAGTCTTGGACGCCCCAGCCTTTGGGTTGGCCTCTGTTGTGTTGCTTTGCTCCTTTTGCAGCTTTAGGTCTCCTTTCGGTCTAAGCTGCACCTGTCCAAAAAGGAAGTTAATCTTGAAGTTTAACTTCTTGAGCTTTCCGCCGAGCAGTGGTCCACTGAGAGAGTGACCTGTGAGACAACCCCTTCAGTCACTTTCCTTAGGACCTTCCACTCAGCTACTTTAAGCTCATGGTTTTGAGCACCTACGAACCGTAACAATTCGTCAGCAGGCATCTCTGTACTTTCAGGGAAGTAGCCAACCAGGATCTTTGCTCGAGGAATTTCACTTTCCCCTACTGCCCTTAGATTGGCATTTTCCCATGGTTTTATCTCACCCGTTATCTGCTTTAGCCACTCCGAGGTAGCCTTGTCAGAGCAGGTGAGAACTAGCCATCCGAGTCTAGCACTGTATCCGAGGAATGCCGGCTTGAGCTGGTCATTCTCCATCTCCAGAATCTTTCCCAGGATCGCCTTACGGACAGATATAATTTGCTCTGCCATCAGCATTTTTTCGGGGAAGTTCGCTGAAAGGATTCCCATTTTTACGCCTACAACCACTTGTTTGTGGGAGAGGGAGCTATTTCCTTTTTGGATTGCTCCTGCTTCCTTTACGCTTCTTCACCCTGTTGAGTTCTCAATCTCTTGACCTGTGTGGATTTGGGGGTAGAGTCCTCGGAGTGATTCCGTTTGGATCCCTTAAAGGTCTCCTTTTTCGGCATTGGCTTCATTGCTAGCTCACGGGCCTCAGCTGGGCAGTGCCCGTGTTTCACCAGCCACTGAAGCCGTTTCTTAGCTGCTCCGTTCAATTTACGGCTTTTCCTTTTTGTATCCTTCGTGGGGCCTATTGGATCCTTATCAGATACATTTGAGCCCCCAATGGATCCTTTTGAGTCCTTAACGGAGCTCTGGATTTCTGTCGGATCATCCACTTCTTACTCTCTATTATTTCTTTCTCCCTGAAGATAAAAGAAATCTTACTCTATATCAATTTTTACATAAATCCACTTCTTACTCTATATCATTTCTTTCTCCCTGAAGATAAAAGAAATCCCACTCTACAATGCTTAGAGATCACCAGTATTAGCATCCTCACCCAGTATTAGCATCCTCACCCCGATAGATATATATAGAAAAAAATATATATATATAAAATTGTTTGAAAAAATATATATATAAATTTTTTTGGAGAAATGATAAACAGGGTTCATTCCCTCATATTTGGATAACCCCGATAGATATATATAAATATATAAAAAAATTTGTGGAGATAATATATAAATATAAAACTTTTTTTGGAGAAATTATAAACAGGGTTCATTCCCTCATATTTGGATAACCCCATGATAAACCACACACTTAACCAACCACACACACGATATATACATAAAACTCCTGATGATCTCGATGGCTCGGGTGAAACGCGTAGAGCATAGCCAAATAAGGTGCTTACACGGCCATAGTTGCTATACATATTTGCTATACACAGTTTTGACCATATGGTTCCATTTACTATAGTGCCTCAATAAATGATAAATATGAACACTCCGATAAATATGAACACTCAGACAAATCATATCAATAAACTGGCTTTCTCAGACCCGTTCCCGATTAATTACCTAACTGGCATTTCTCAGATCCGATCCTGACTATATGCATCATCTTGTAAGAGATTAATTACCTAACTGGCATTTTTCATACCCGATCCTGGCCATATGCATCATCTTGTAAGAGATTAGTTACCTAACTGGCATTTTTCAGGCCCGATCCTGGCATTTCTCAGACCCGATCCTGATTATATGGTTATCTGCGATTCACTACCGGATTTCATAATCCACTCAAAAATAACCTACACCAAACATCCACGCCTCACCCATTCACCTATCCCACATTTTTGCTACCAAAACAAACACATGCCACCTAAACAAACACAAGCCACACATTTTTCTACCGAAACAAACACAAGCCACACATTTCTTCTACCAAAACAAACACAAGCCACACCTTTTCCACCAAAGCAAACACAAGCCACACCATTTTACCAAAGCAAACACAAGCCACACCATTTTACCAAAGCAAGCAAACACAAGCGTTACAATACTTAACATCACAATACTTAACATTTTTACACCCACTCACTCACACACTACGCATAATAGACAAAATAGACATCCTTAACACACTACACACGTCATAGACATTCTTAACATGCTACATATAATAGACATCCTTAACATACTACATATAATAGACATCCTTAATACAGGTCAATCACCATCCAACAGGTCAATGACTATCCAACTATCCAACATTCACTCGAAATCCTGAAGAGCACTCCAATACACACACTTTTATGGTTACAGACATCCTTGTAGAACACGCTTGTCAGATTCTCTTGGACATCTTTGGGCGCTCGTCAGATTTTCTTGGACATCTTTGGGCATCTTTGAAGAACACGCTTGTCAGACTTTCCTTAAACATTCTTAAACATCCTTAAACCGCGTCTCACCATTCATAACCCATGTGCAGGCATCGGTGGGTTAACCTATTTTATCACATCGTTGCTAGGTTTCTTTCAGATGACTGACTCATCAAAAAATGTTTCCCAACTATATTAATAATCCATATTAATATATTTACATCAGTTCGAAGAGGGGGTATCAGTAATTAGCAGAACAGTGAATGTCAAACGTCGGAAATAAATTTTATACTGATAATAACTTCTATGATTTATATTCCCTGCACCCTAGAACATAGAAAACGAATGAGCTGGAGAATGATTCCTAAACTGAAGTTCGCACCATTGGGAGGTAAGATAAGGGATATTTTGTTCATTTTGGTTTATAATTGAGCGGTAAATATGAGTATTCAAATTCTTACAATTGATATTATAACTGAAAACTATACGTAAAATATCGTTTACAAATCGTATGTGTGAGCGGCAATCTTCACTTTGGACAAAAGTAAACTACGTAAAAGTAGCCAGGGGCAGGGATGGTTTTGTGAAGTTATGCTTATTGACCTTAGGTAAATTAAAAAATTGAATAGTTTCGATCAGGTTAGCGTTATAACTCCCGGCTGTTAATTTAAATAAAAAACTTACAAAAAGGATACAGGTTAAACTTAAATTGATAGTGACTTCAACTTTTTATACCCTAAATGAAATCTGTTTGTAACGCATAGAAATAATAATAATTTTTTTTATGTATATAAGATCTTTATTAAACGTTATAAATTGACTCTTAAAATTAAAAAACAAACAAAAAGTGGCTCTGTAAAAAGGAGAAAAGGCTCTAACTGACTAATATAAAAAATAACAATATACAAGTCAATAGGGACAGCAAGATAAACTAACATTTAAAGGCACAAAAAAGCACAAACTGAAACAATGTTCTCAAAAGAGACAATATATACGGTTACAAGAATTTTGGAAAATGCCTATAAGATGAAAAACAACAAATTTTTCACTTGTCCCTATTTTGACAATAGGGTAAGTGGCAGTTCCAAGAAGATCCAAATTTCCCAAAAATTATCTAATAAAAATTATTTCCTAAACGATCGAAATTTCAACATATAAATTTTACAATTTTGTACCGAGACCGAAACCGAATTGGAATCTAATAACCGAACGAACGAAAAAATTTAGCCGATACCGTTATAGAGTCCCGCGAGGGCAGCCTGTAGTATCGTAGACCTCTACAAACTGCCCTCATCATCCCTCCAGCTTAGCATCTCTAACAGAGTGCTTGTCCTTCCCACAGCACGTGCAACGATTCCTAAGCGGGGAGAAGCCCCGTGGACTAGCGTTGCAAATGCTATCACCAGCGAAAGACAAGAGCTCCGTCCTGCAGCGACGATAGTGTTTGCCATGTGCAGTTGAATGTGTCTGCGTTCGTTGCCAGATATTCAAGACGTAAACGTCTCTTCAATCTGTCAACGAAATGGCGCTTAAGTGCGTGTGGCCCCCATAGAAACGATGTTCTAGTAATGCTGAAATTCGGGTGGATCAACTGACACATACCGCGCACGATATCCATTAGACCCCGCAAAGCCGGACAAGTGAAGAACCTGTGAAACAGGGTGCCTTCACCACCACAAACTGTGGAAATTCTCTGAACCCGCCGGTCAATATGTGACAAATGATTAGGAAGCACAAGATTGTGATGCAGCAATTTGAATGCTACATCAGCATCTTTGTAATTAGAATGATAACTGTAGACTACTCTGCAAGTTATCCCTCCCATCACGCCCGTATTCACCCCGAGGTGTGTTCGCCATCTGTTGTATCCTGTATACTCCGGAGGTCTTATTGACATAAGCACGTCACATAGCACACGTGTTGTAAGTGTGCTGAAAGGTGTGTGTGGTGGCCTGTTCAGAACGAAAGCATCTTCCAACTTAGTGCCAGTGTCACTTGTCCCAAGTTGGCGAAATCTATCCCGCGCAGAAGCAGCCAGGTCGTGTAGTTGTGAAGTGTTAGTGTTTATTCGACAGTTTCCAGAGATATCAATAATATCTCCGAGAACTGTCAGTGTATGCGTGTCAGATTCAAAACCCCGAGCATTACTGAACACTGAATCTATTAATTCAGGATTAAACCTGATTGGAATCGACGCGAATTGCGTGTACATTAGAGCATTCCACTGAAGGTGAAATGCTGGCCTGATTCTGCCCCAGGTCTGAATCGTTGAGATTAGATCCTGTGGCCAGTCACGAGGATAAGGTGGTCGAACAGAGAGTAGGTAGTAATAATCCCCTATGCCGATCCCTCCCAGTCCATTCACCCACAGTTGAGAAATCAAGCTGTCTCTCTGGCAAAACACTCTTTGGAATGCACACACTTGGAGACACCTTGATTTCACAACCAAGTTAGTGAGACCTAATCCACCTATTTTGATGGGCAGACAGAACGTGCTTTCAGCAACCCTTCGTCTTCCGCACCAAAAGGCGTCTATCGCTTTTGCTTGAAGAAGACCTACGAAGCCTTCATCAAACGTCTCAGACTTTAGCAGATGAACGATGGACGAGGTATTCAAATAGTTTATCACGACTGACCTACCCATTAAGGATAATGGAAACAGTCGACTACGCCATGAGTTTACAGCTCTAGAGAGTCTCTAGAGAGCGATGCGGCTATTATTTGATTTACTCTCGCGTCCGATATACACACCTAAATACTTCAGGCAAGTATTACTCCATTGGATGTTCAGTGGAGTATCTGTACGATCTCTCCACCTTCCACACCACCAGCCTTGACTCTTACTAAGATTGATTTTAGCGCCCGTTATACATTCGAACTGTTCGAAAACAGCACGAGTGACCGGAAAAGCTTCATCTCCTGTCACGAAAATAGACAGATCATCCGCATACGCCAACATAAGAGGCCTCACATTGGTATATGGTAGATGAACCGCATACTGTCAGAGCATTCGACGAAGATTCACCAGTAGCGGCTCCAACGAAAGATCATAAAGCATTCCTGACAATGGACAGCCCTGTCTGATACCTCGATGAAACGAGATAGGACCCAGAACTTGTCCTTTATGCTTAATCAAAATTGCTGAATCTCTGTACAGTTTCCCGACGATATCGAGCCACCTGGGCGGAAACCCAAATGCCTCGAGAGCAGTGAAGAGATACTCATGCGAGACACTATCAAAATCCTTTTGTTGGTCTAACGAAATCATGGTCATTTGTGCAATTGTCTGTTCATGGTAGGCAAACAAATGCTTGGCTACCGCAATGTTGTCGTAGATACTACGACCAGGTACACAATAGGACTGTTCCGGGTGTATTACCGAAGCAATCACTGAGGGGAGTATCGCCCCTAATGCTTTGCAGACGATTTTGTAGTCTACATTGCATAGGGTTACTGGCCTCCAGTTCCCCATCCTCTGCAAATCTCCTTTCCTTGGAATCAAGCGCATAACAGATCTCCTCCAACTAGAAGGAAAATCTGAATGTGTCTCAACCGCCGAATTGAAGACTTCCAAAAGGTCAGGAATTAATAAATCCCTGAAACGTATGAAGAATTCTGGAGTCAAGCCGTCATAACCAGGTGAAGTGTGTCGCCTTAGATCCTTTGTCGCAGCAATCATATCCTCCAATGTGATTACTGTATCCAGGAGCTCCTTACTGTCTTCAGAGAAAGTGGGAATATTCTCAAGAAATTCATGAGTGGTCGAGGATGTTGTCGACGTCGATTCAGAGTAGAGACTACTGTAGTAGTCTCGAATATATTCTGATAGCTGTTGTCCGTTGAGGACATCAATTATCGATTCGACCTCACAAGAAGCAGTACGACGTCTAGTCGTCTGAACGAAGTACTCGGTTGGAGAATCGCCTTCTCTCAGCCAGCGCGATTGTCCGCGCAGCACAAACTCCAAGCTGTGCTTGTAAGTCTGTGTCGCCAAGCATTCCTTTATTCCATTGAAATAAAGAATCAACCCCGGCTGAGTTGGGAGAAGAGCTGCCACCAGAGAGACATTCGCCGACAAGCTAGAAGCTTGATAGCCACTTCGATTGAAATTCGTCTCGATAAAAGGCCGAATCCGGAGCTTTCCAACATTCCACCATTGACTAAGAAAAGGAAAGTCAGCTTTCCTCTCTTGCCAATCGTGCCAGAAATCAATCAACTCATTGATGAACTGCTCGGAATTCAACAAATAGTTGTTGAATATCCAGTATACAGTTCGTCTTTCAACTAGAGTGCTGGTCGCCACTACAAGAAGATGATCACTAATCGAACACACTTCATGAGTGACAGCAACGAAATGTTCTAGTATTCCAGGTGAGACGTAAAGTCTATCAATTCTGGAGCCTGCGACACTTCCATGGATATTTCGCGAGACCCTCACGTATGATCTAGTCGTAGGATGCATCCAACGATAGATATCCACGAGTCTGAAAACACCGACAAAATTCCTCAATCGCGTAGCATTGACAGAGCTGAACTCAACTCCAGAGTGCCGATCCATTGAGGGATTCATACTGCAGTTGAAATCACCTCCGAGGACATTTTCACCGCTAAATTCACCAGACAGGACTCAACACAATCAAGAACTTGTCTTGTAATGTCCTGGTCATGAGGAAGGTACACGTTTACTACGTTGATATGTTTATCTTGAATGACAAAGTCCAAGGAAGAAGCGAAGCCTGGGAAGATATCTGTATAGACAGGAGACGATAGCGTAAATTTGTTGGATACAATGATTGCCAACCTGAGCCTCGGCGAGGCGCAGGTGTGGCAAACATTGCATAGCCAGTGTGTAAATAAGCATAGCGCTCAAGTTGTGTATATATGTCTTGAGTTAAATTCGTCTCCTGCAGAAGTGTAATGTCTATATCGAACATTTTGACATGTTCGATAGTACTGTGTAATCTTGTATGAGCACTTAAACCTCCGGTGTTGAGAGAGCCTATCTTACACATTCAAAGAGATGAAAAGCTCAAACGATGAATGTTCGACATCTACTGACGAGGAGAATTGGCCAAGCGGTGCTCCTGAAGCAACTCCTCCACCTTCTTATGGAGACGATCTAACCGAGCTACATGGTTGTACTTCCTCCTCTTCTTGGACTCCTGTTGTATGATTCGAAGCTGAGGAAGTAACAACTCTGGCCTCTCCAGCTCCTTTACAAGAATGCTCCAGATTTTATCTGAGTTCTTCTTGTACTGGAGCTGGCCAAGAATTTCAGAGATCTTCTCCCTAGGAATGTTTTCCATCCCCTTCGAGACCTCAAATTGGCTACCAGTCGAAATGGTGCTACCACACGACTCGCAGCCACTGAAGCTCGAAAGACCAGTCTCATCCAAACCGGTCATATCGCAGTCCGAAAGCTGTTCGAGAGATGCTTTCGCCTCTCTCACAACAACCTTTGAACCGCGAGCTCCACTATCGTCCTCCTCCGAGTGGGGCTGTTTTGGAGCGACCGGCTTTGCTGGCTCCGGAGGAGGTAGCATCGCCCGGTCCACCTTCGTCTTCCTCCTCGTGCTCCTTTTTTTACCTAATTGGTTGCTCGACTCCTCGTTGGAAGTAGCCCTGTTTTCACGTGCCGACGTGGCGCCGTTTACAACCATAAGTACTTTTGCCTCTAGGACAACTTCAGGCACCTTAGCCACTGGCTGCTCCGAAACAGCAGGTTGAGTGCCGGCCGAAGGCTCCTTCTCCAGATCCGCTACTGTAGTAGTGGCTTCCTTCGAGGGAACCCTCGGTTCAGCCTTCTTCCCGCTTCTCCTGGGGCAGTCAGCAATAAAATGCCCTACCAAATGGCAAGCATGGCATTTCGCTTCGGTGCCCACGTCTATCCAGTATCTCGAGCAGGATATGCTCAGGTAAAAGCCTGACGGAAGCGTACACCCCTTATTCAAGGTGATGGACGCTTCCCGACTAGTACCGAAGATACCCCGCCCGAGACCCTCGTCCCCAATTTTAATGGGAATAGCGCGAACTTTTCCATGAACCCTCCCAAGTCTCCCAAGGAAATTCGAGAGGTCTTTATGTTGGGCTCGCATAGGAACCCGCGTAAACACGACCTTCGTGGGCTTCTCTTTTAACGGGAATGGAACGAGGTGTCTACCCTCCAGCTGGATGCCCTCAAGCAATAGCTTGGTAGCACTTTCGAGGGTTGTGGTATACACCTCAACCATTCCCCCAGCTATTATCCCCATGGAGAATAGCTGCTCGCAGGAGACGATGCGGAAGATTGCCTTCAGGTATGCGCTCTGAGGACATCCTCTGATGTGCTCTAGCTGCATACCGTAGCTCTCATCCTGCCATCTCCCGTCAAAGAAGCCCTGGAGGCCCGCATTGGTCTTGGGTCGAGGCTTACACGCGTCTAGTGGGGCTGGACGAGGATTGATGCCTTTACCTATAATTTCGATGGATGACTCCTTATTGGAACTGCCACTTACCTGTGCATAAGATAAGCCTGCGACTAACGACGAGGTTCGTGTTGGTGCTGCTGAGCTCACTGCTGTTGCTGCTGGTGTTGACGGCCAAAGCCGTTTCAACGACTTCCTTCAGCGTTGGGCGTTTTGGGCTTGAACCCCTCGGCAGTTCATTTGCTATAGCGGCAGCTACAGATGCTGCAGGAATATCCGTTGATTTTGGATCTGTTACTCCAGTTTCTTCTCGGACAATCTCGGTTGTGCTGGAAATAGTCTTCTCCAATGGAGATGGCTGCAGGTTTTGGCCTTTGAACTCATCAGTAGGGCCCTTGATGGCCTTTTCTGTGGGCCCTTTGCGAATTGTTTTGGAAGAAGAAGAAGGAGAAGCATTTGTGGTCTTCTTCCTTCTTCCTCTTAATTTCAGGGGATCACCTGTCCCCCAGAATCGCTGCTGCTCGTACTCAAACTGAGTACGGCAGAGTAACTTGAACTTTCTTTTTAATTTATAAGATTGTTTTGTTTTTTCCTTTTTTTTAATTTGTAAATAGTTTTTATTTGTCACTAATTTTTTCCTTTGAATTTCTAAATTTAAACTAGAAATTGTAAGGGTGCCATGTTGTCATGGCAACGACCGAAATTAAATTAATTAATTTTTCTGAATGTCAGAAAATTTTTATTTTTCACAATTTTTTATGCTTTTTTATGTAGTTTTTTTAAGGAAGGACACAAAAAAACTCCTTGAGCAACACACTCACACACTGTTCGTCACTTATTGCACCTTTTCACTTGTATTTTTGCGCGTTTTCTCCAATTTTCACGGACTCAAATTTGACGCGTCCGCACTCTTTACAATAATAATAATAATAATAACAATTTTTGTTTTTATGTATATAAGATCTTTATTAAACGTTATAAATTGACTCTTAAAATTAAAAAAACAAACAAAAAGTGGCTCTGTAAAAAGGAGAAAAGACTCTAACTGACTAATATAAAAAATAACAATATACAAGTCAATAGGGACAACAAGTTAAGCTAACATTTAAAGGCACAAAAAAGCACAAACTAAAACAATGTTCTCAAAAGAGACAATATATACGGTTAAAAGAATTTTGGAAAATGCCTAAAAGATGAAAAACAAAAAATTTTTCACTCGTATGTATAATAAAAATTATTTCCTAAACGATCGAAATTTCAACATGTAAATTTTACAATTTTGTACCGAGACCGAAACCGAATTGGAATCTAATAACCGAACGAACGAAAAAATTTAGCCGATACCGTTATAGAGTCCCGCGAGGGCAGCCTGTAGTATCGTAGACCTCTACAAACTGCCCTCATCATCCCTGCAGCTTAGCATCTCTAACAGAGTGCTTGTCGTTCCCACAGCACGTGCAACGATTCCTAAGCGGGGAGAAGCCCCGCGGACTAGTGTTGCAAATGCTGTGGCCTGCTAGCACCAGCGAAAGACAAGAGCTCCGTCCTGTACCGACGATAGTGTTTGCCATGTGCAGTTGAATGTGTCTGCGTTCGTTGCCAGATATTCAAGACGTAAACGTCTCTTCAATCTGTCAACGAAGTGGCGTTTAATTGCGTGTGTGTAGTGTTATGGGTCAGTGTTCTGATTCCCAGCTTCGACTCTCATGTAGTACAGGTGAATTGTAGATTTGGCCAGTGTCAACACAAAGCTAATAAAACAATTCACTCGACTACAGACCTTTGGTCCCCATAGAAACGATGTCCTAGTAATGCCGAAATTCGGGTCGATCAACTGACACATACCGCGCACGAGATCCATTAGACCGTGCAAAGCCGGACAAGTGAAGAACCTCTGAAACAGGGTGCCTTTACCAGCACAAACTGTGCAAATTCTCTGAGCCCGCCGGTCAATATGTGACAACCGATTAGGATGCACAAGACTGTGATGCAGCAATTTGAATGCTACATCAGCATCTTTGTAATTAGAAGGATAACTGTAGACTACTCTGCAAGTTATCCCTCCCATCACGCCCATATTCACCCCGGGGTGTGTTCGCCATCTGTTGTATCCTGTATACTCCGGGGGTCTAATTGACATAAGCACGTCACGGAGCACACGTGTTGTAAGTGTGCTGAAAGGTGTGTTTGGTGTCCTGTTCAGAACGAAAGCATCTTCCAACTTAGTGCCAGGGTCACTGGCCCCAAGTTGGCGAAATCTCTCCCGCGCAGAAGCAGCCAGGTCGTGTAGTTGTGAAGTGTTAGTGTTTATTCGACAGTTTCCAGAGATATCAATAATATCTCCGAGAACTGTCAGTGTATGCGTGTCAGCTTCAAAACCCCGAGCATTACTGAACACTGAATCTATTAATTCAGGATTAAACCTTATTGGAATCGACGCGAATTGCGTGTACCTTAGAGCATACCACTGAAGGTGAAATGCTGGCCTGATTCTGCCCCAGGTCTGAATCATTGAGATTAGATCCTGTGGCCAGTCACGAGGATAAGGCGGTCGAACAGAGAGTAGGTCGCAGACTTTAGCAGATGAACGAAGGACGAGGTAATCAAATAGTTTACCACGACAGACCTACCCATTAAGGATAGTGGAAACAGTCGACTACGACATGAGTTTACAGCTCTAGGGAGTTTCTCAAGAGGGATGCGGCTATTATTTGATTTACTCTCGTGTCCGATATACACACCTAAATATTTCAGGTAAGTATTAGTCCATTGGATGTTCAGTGGAGTATCTGTATGATCTTTCCACCTTCCACACCACAAGCCTTGACTCTTACTAAGGTTGATTTTAGTGCCCGCTATACGTTCGAACTGTTCGAACACAGCACGAGCGACCGGAAAAGCTTCATCTCTTGTCACGAAAATAGACAGATCATCCGCATACGCTAATATAAGAGGCCTCACATTGGTATATGGTAGATGAACCGCATACTGTCCGAGCATTCGACGAAGATTCACCAGTAGCGGCTCCAACGAGAGATCATAAAGCATACCTGACAATGGACAGCCCTGTCTGATACCTCGGTGAAACGAGATAGGAGCCAGAACTTGTCCTTGATGCTTTATTAAAATCGCTGAATCTCTATACAGTTTCCCGACGATATCGAGCCAAATGTGCGGAAACCCAAATGCCTCGAGAGCAGTCAAGAGATACTCATGCGAGACACTATCAAAAGCCTTTTGCTAGTCAAGCGAAATCATGCACATTTGTGTACCTGTCTGTTCATGGTAGGCAAACAAATGCTTGGCTACCGCGATGTTGTCGTAGATACTATGACCAGGTACACAATAGGACTGTTCCGGGTGTATTACCGAAGCAATCACTGAGGGGAGTATCGCCCCTAATGCTTTGCATACGATTTTGTAGTCTACGTTGCATAGGGTTACTGGCCTCCAGTTCCCCATCCTCTGCAAATCTCCCTTCCTTGGAATCAAGCGCATAACAGATTTCCTCCAATTAGAAGGAAAGTCTGAATGTGTCTCAACCGCCAAATTGAAGACTTCCAAAAGGTTAGGAATTAATAAATCCCTGAAACGTATGAAGAATTCTGGAGTCAAGCCGTCATAACCAGGTGAAGTGTGTCGTCTTAGATCATTTGTCGCAGCAATCATATCCTCCAATGTGATTACTGTATCCAGGAGTTCCTTACTGTCTTCAGAGAAAGTGGGAATATTCTCAAGAAATTCATGAGTGGTCGAGGATGTTGTCGACGTCGATTCAGAGTAGAGACTACTGTAGTAGTCTCGAATATATTCTGATAGCTGTTGTCCGTTGAGGACATCAATTATCGATTCGACCTCACAAGAAGCAGTACGACGTCTAGTCGTCTGAACGAAGTACTCGGTTGGAGAATCGCCTTCTCTCAGCCAGCGCGATTGTCCGCGCAGCACAAACTCCAAGCTGTGCTTGTAAGTCTGTGTCGCCAAGCATTCCTTTATTCCATTGAAATAAAGAATCAACCCCGGCTGAGTTGGGAGAAGAGCTGCCACCAGAGAGACATTCGCCGACAAGCTAGAAGCTTGATAGCCACTTCGATTGAAATTCGTCTCGATAAAAGGCCGAATCCGGAGCTTTCCAACATTCCACCATTGACTAAGAAAAGGAAAGTCAGCTTTCCTCTCTTGCTTATCGTGCCAGAAATCAATGAACTCATTGATGAACTGCTCGGAGTTCAACAAATAGTTGTTGAATATCCAGTATACAGTTCGTCTTTCAACTAGAGTGCTGGTCGCCACTACAAGAAGATGATCACTAATCGAACACACTTCATGAGTGACACCAACGAAATGTTCTAGTATACCAGGTGAGACGTAAAGTCTATCAATTCTGGAGCCTGCGACACTTCCATGGATATTTCGCGAGACCCTCGTGTATGATCTAGTCGTAGGATGCATCCAACGACAGATATCCACGAGTCTGAAAACACCGACAAAATTCCTGAATCGAGTAGCATTGACAGAGTTGAACTCAACTCCAGAGTGCCGATCCATTGAAATCACCTCCGAGGACAGCTTCACCGCTAAAATTCACCAGACAGGACTGAACACTATCAAGAACTTGTCTTGTAATGTCCTGGTCATGAGGAAGGTACACATTTACTACCTTGCTATTTTTGTCTTGAATGACAAAGTCCAAGGAAGAAGCGAAGCCTGGGAAGATATCTGTATGGACAGGAGACGATACTGTAAATTTGTTGGATACCTCGGCGAGGCGCAGGTGTGGCAAACATTGCATAGCCAGTGTGTAAATAAGCATAGCGCTCAAGTTATTTATATGTGTCTTGTGTAAAGTTCGTCTCCTGTAGAAGCGCGATGTCTATATCGAACATTTTGACATGTTCGATAGTGCTGTGTAACCTTGTATGTGCACTTAAACCCCCGGTGTTGATAGAGCCTATCTTACATATTCAAAGAGATGAAAAGCTCAAACGATGAATGTTCGACATCTACTGATGAGAGAATCGGCCAAGCGATGCTCCTGAAGCAACTCCTCCACCTTCCTATGGAGACGATCTAACCGAGCTACATGGTTGTACTTCCTCCTCTTCTTGGACTCCTGTTGTAGGATTCGAAGCTGAGGAAGTAACAACTCTGGCCTCTCCAGCTCCTTTACAAGAATGCTCCAGATTTTATCTGAGTTCTTCTTGTACTAGAGCTGGCCAAGAATTTCAGAGATCTTCTCCCTAGGAATGTTTTCCATCCCCTTCGAAACCTCAAATTGGCTACCAGTCGAAATGGTGCTACCACACGACTCGTAGCCACTGAAGCTCGAGAGACCAGTCTCATCCAAACCGGTCATTTCGCAGTCCGAAAGCCGCTCTAGAGATGATTCCGCCTCGCTCACAACAACCTTCGAACCGCGGGCACCACTATCGTCCTCCTCCGAGTGGGGCCGTTTTGGAGCGACTGGCTTTGCTGGCTCTGGAGGAGACAGCATCACCCGGTCAACTTTCTTTCTCCCCGTCCTCTTTTTTTGTACTAAATGGCTAGTCGACTCCTCGTCGGAAGTAGCCGTGCCTTCACGTGCCGACGCGGCGCCCTTTACAGCCATAATTGTTTTTGCCTCTAAGAGAACTACAGGCAATTTATCCACTGGCTGCTCCAAAATAGCTGGCTGAGAGCCGCCTGAAGATTCCTTCTCCGGAGCCACTACTGTAGCAGTGGTTTCCTTTGAAAGAGCCGTCCGATCAGCCTTCCTCCCGCTTCTCCTGGGGCAGTCAGCAATAAAATGCCCTACCAAATGGCAAGCATGGCATTTCGCTTCGGTGCCAACTTCAATCCAGTATCTCGAGCCGGATATGCTCAGGTAAAAGCCTGACGGAAGCGTACACCCCTTATTCAAGGTGATGGATGCTTCCCGGCTAGTACCGAAGATACCCCGCCCGAGACCATCGTCCCCAATTTTAATGGGAATAGCGCGAACCTTTCTATGAACCTTCCCGAATCTCCCAAGGAAATTCGAGAGGTCTTCATGTTTGGCTCACATAGGGACCCGCGAACACACGACCTTCGTGGGCTTCTCTTTTAACGGGAATGGAACGAGGTGCCTACCCTCCACCTCGATGCCCTCAAATATAAGCTTAGTGGCGCTTTCGAGGGTTGTGGTATACACCTCGACCATTCCTTCAACTATAATTCCCATTGAGAAAAGCTGCTCACAGAAGATGACGCGGAAGATTGCCTTCAGGTATGCAGTCTGAGGACATCCTCTGATATGCTCAAGCTGCATCCCGTAGCTCTCGTCCTGCCATCTCCCGTCAAAGAAGCCCTGGAGACCTGCACTGGTGTTGGGCCGAGGCTTACCCGCGTCCAATGGGGGTGGACGAGGAGTGATGCCCCTGCTCTGAATTTCAATATTGGAAATGTTCTTGGAACCACCACTTACCTGCGCATAAGAGATCCCTGACTGTAATGCTGGGGATCGTAGTGCTGCTACTGATCTTGCTGCTGGTGCCACTGGCTTCTGGTTTGAGGCATTTGTCTTCACTGAAGAAAGCGGTGGCCTCATGATAATACCGCTCGGCTTTGGCGCTGAAGCTGAAGCTGCTTCAACGACTTCCACCAAGCTTGGGTTTTTCCTTGGCTGGATGAAGTCGTCGATGGTTTTTCCCCACAGAATCGCTGCTGCTGCACGTACTCATATTGAGTGCGGCAGTAAATGTTTTTAATCTTTTCAATAGAAAATTTTCTTATTAATATATTAACAAATTTTTTCACTTCAAAATATAAATTTTACTGTTCACACTGTAATTTTTCACGATTTTGACGTTGCCATGGCAACGAAAAAATTAAATTAAATTAAATCGAAATAATAAACTGTCATCCACTTTCAGAATTTTCAAATTTAAATTCTTAAAGTATTTATCTTTCTTTCAAATTTTTTTTATATGCAGTTCACACACACAACTTGCGTATTAAATGTCACTATTTATCATGCACTTTTTCCGTAAGAATCGCGGTTTTTTTTCTTTATTATTGGTCAGAGCTAAAATGACACGTCCGCACTCTTTAGAATAATAATAATAATAATAATGTATTTATTTGGAACAGTACTAAGATAACAAGATCTTTACATGTACATTACATGTAGGCATTCAACGTGGAAAAAAAAAAACTTAAAGCAAAAGACTGATATGTATTTACAAATGAAGAAATGAGTAGAATTAAAATAATGCTCAGTGAAAAGAAAATAGAAAAAAAAAGAAAATTAAGAGAAAAAAAATTATAAATTTAGAAAAATAAAAATAAAGATAACTAAATAAAGTAATCCAATAAAAACTAAGGTGGTAAATATTTACTTAGCAAGGTCATCCAAAACGAGCTGATCTGATTTTTATATTATATCAATTGATTTTAATTGTCTACTGAAAGTCTCTCTGGTCCTAGTAAGTTGCATACCATGTGGTAACAAATTCCATTTGCGGGCTCATTGGACAAAGTAGGAACGCTGCCCGTATTGGGATCTACATCGCGGTATTAGGAGATTCTTATGTCTATTCGACTGCAAGAAACTCAGCTTTTCAAATAGGTATCCGGGCTGCTGGCTGAATATGAGTCGATGTAAAAACTTTAGCCTAGGCTTCTAATGGGCAACCAAGCAAAGAAGTAATATATGAGGAGATATGACTACCTCGAGATAATTTATATATAAAGCGAAGTACATCATTATAAGCCACTAGCAGCCTTCTTCGGCAGACGGAGTCAAGCGAGGAAAATATTATACAGCCATAAGTAAAGTAGGGAAGAATTAGGGATTTGACAAGCTTTTTGCGAACATGGAGTGCTAGTAGTTCTGAATTTAGCCATAGTCTTCTTAAGCAGCCATATATTTTACCTAAGGTAGCACTAATGTGGTCACAATAAGAAAACTTTGAATTGAGTTCAAAATCCAGACTTTTAGCAGAATCAACGTAGCCAAGTCTCGTTTTATTGAAAAATATGGCTGGTAAAGAGAGGATCGATTTTATTCCTATAAACTGCCAGGCATGTAGATTTGTCAAGATTTAAGTCTAATTTATTAGGCAAAGAACAGTTATAAATGCGTTGTAGATCATCGTTTAACCGGCATACACAGTCTTCCATTAAGCCTATGGGTCTGGTTAAGTATATCTGAACATCATTAGCATACATATGAATAGATGCATCCATGACGGCATCAGGAAGGTCATTTATGTAAAGACTGAATAATAATGGACCCAATATAGATCCTTGAGGAACACCGCGGTGTAAGAATGCTATATCTGAGATCTTGTCATGTACTCTTACCACTTGGCTGCGCCTATTTAGCAGGCTGCAAATTAGTTTAGCTGCTGATGATGAAAAAGAGAATTGGCGAGACAGCTTTTGCAGCAAATGACGATGGTCAATAGAGTCAAACGCTTAGCTGAAATCTAGTAGTGCTAATATTGATAGATGGTCATTATCTAAAGCCTCGTGAATATCTGATGTTACTTTAAGCATCGCAGTTTCACAGCTATGATTACAGCGGGATCCTGATTGGCAGTGGGTTAAGAGACCTTTGTGGTCTATATATTCCGTGATTTGCGAATATAGCACCTTTTCAAATACTTTGGCAAAGAAACAGAGAAGACTAATTGGACGGTAATTACTGGGCAGAGAACTATTAGACTTTTTAGGAATGGGTACCACTAGAGCTCTTTTCCATTGAGTAGGAAACTGACATGTCATGAGGCAGTGGTTGAAGATATGAGCTAGTATCTTAGCTATATCTGGTCCAATCAATTTAACAAAGCGGGGAGGTAGCTCATCTGGTCCCGTTGCATTAGATTTTATAGAGGACATAGTCAGTAAAACTTCTCTTTCATCAATGTTTCGAAAAGCAAAGCCATCAGAATAAAAGTCTTCAGCAGAAACATCAGTAAGTGAAGCTTTTGAAAAAGTATTAGGTGCTAACGAATTTCCTGCGAAGTAATTATTCAATGCATTTGGATCTACACATACTTTTGTGGATTCACGTCCAGATATCCCAAAACTTCGAATGTTTGCCCATAGTTTCTTTGGTGGTAATTTCACGTCTAGTTTACTATTAAAATAAGCTTGCTTTGAATATCTTATCAGTACACTGGTTCTATTACGAACTTTCTTGTACATGCTACGAACTTCATCAGAGCGCGTAGTTTTATAGCGTCTATAAAGGAAATCACGTTCCGCCAGTAGACTGTGAATTTGAGGAGTCAACCATGGGCAACCTTTATTTTTGATATTACAAATTCGCTCTGGGACATATTTATTGTATAGATTTAAAAGTGTGACTTCAAAAGTAGCTACCTTGTTATCTACAGATACTGAGTTATATATGTTTTCCCATGTTGTTTGTCGGCATTCAGATAAAAGCTGTTCAAGATTTATATTTTTGAAGTCGCGATACAAGAGAGAAGTTACTCTAGGGACAGGTTTCAATTTAAGGTCATAGGTCATGAATAGAAAATCATGATCAAATTCACTTGGTGGACTAATTTGATTATGAAATAGAACCTTGACAATATCGGTCGTAAGTACATGGTCGAGCTGAGATGGGTTAGCAGTATTAAAATAAGTTGGCAGGCTATTAACCATTTTTAAGTTGAGCGTTCTGTATAAGTAATGTAAATGCTCAGTAGTAGTACAAGAACTAAGATTATTTACATTCATATCACCGCAAACGACTACATTATCACTTTTTAGAATCTGCTGTAACATTGAGTCTTTGAAACGCATGGCAGTTTCATCATTAAAAACATTTGGCGGACAACAGCTGCTAATTAGGAGACATTTTTCGAAACCGGAGTCAATCTCAACACTTAAGAATTCCAATTTATCTTCTGCAGCAGAAGATTGTGTTACCGTCGCCTTTAAGGAATTATGAACATAGATCGCAACGCCTCCCCCAATTCTGCCAACACGATCATTTCGTAATACAGTGTAACCTGGCAAAGATATAGATTGTGAGGCTAGATCGCTAGTAAGCCAGGTCTCACATACTAATAATGCATGGACAGTACTACCGGAGAAAATTTCCTGCAGCAGACCGATTTTATTTCTAAGACTTCTTGCATTGAAACAGCATATGTTAAACCCATTCGCGCGAGAACTGAAGATATTAAAAAGCGTTCTTACTTTCACCAATGGAGAGATACTATCGCCCATTATTTCTTAATGTACGAAGACCAGAAGAACTTTAGCAGACGTGAGTATAGATCATCAGTTTCAATGACCATTTTGCGGATGACACAAGCATTACAAAGATTTAATAAAAAGAGATAAAAAAAGAATAAAGAAGAGATAGAGAAAGATAAGCAAAAAAAAAAACAAAAACCATTCACCATTACGAGTAAAAGCTGCGTGTAAGTGACCCTCTCTGTTAGATTTTAAAGCATTTCGCAGAATTTTATAGTTACATTGTGTAAGGCTTTCGAACACATTGATCTTATTATCGGAGAGAAATCCGCGGTCTATACTACTCAGCGTGACGGTGCCGGACCTCTTAAATTTGTAAATAAGCTCCCTTTGATTAGCATGGGTAGGAAACTTTACAACAGTTGGTACGATCGAACTACGCTTATTTTGTTTGAGAGCTGATGGCCTTGGTCTAAATACTGTCACATTAGCTGGGAGCATATAATCTACTTTTGCAGAAACTTGATTCAGTATTTGCCTTGGGTTTTCATTCTGGACATGAGGAATACCGGTAATAATAACATCAGTGCATCTGCTAATGCGACGAATATCATTCATTTCATGACGAGTTTCAGCGAGCTCTACTTTCAGCCGTTCCAATTCATCACTCAGTGTAGTTAGCTCTGCCTGTGTTGATGTGACTAAAGCATCAATTTTGTGGGAGATGCGCTCCTCAAATTCTTCTAGCTTTTCAGAAAATGCTGCCATTAAATTTTTTACGAGCCTTCTCTCGAGCAATTCCATGCAATCAGCGGAGCAAATGGAACTAGACCTGCCTGTTGTAAGAGATCCATTTTCATTATTTTGGATCTTATGACTCTTAGATACCCCCCGTGTTAGTATTGGAGTATTTGTAACATGCACAGTTACCTCCGAATTTGATTTAGAGTTTGCGGATTTGCTTATGATGAGAGACTTTTTTCACTTTTACACTTAATATAAAAGGAATCAATTCAAGTTTTTCTAATATTTTTGCGGAAGCAATGTTTTATGTTGAATCACTATTGCACTAAAATTGGAAAAGAAAACTCGCGGAATAAAACAAACTATGAAGGAGCTTTTCAAAACACGTCTATTCACTGGCAAATATCTGTGATTATGGTAGAGTAAAATGGATTGGATACCCATGCATAATATTAAAAGTTATTTTGATTTTTGCATGTTCGTTAGTCCGTCCTCACGATAACTTGAGAAGGCTTAGAGAACTGAAATTTTGCATACAGGCTTTTTAAAAAAAAAAAATCGGGTGACTCCTTCGTAGGGTTGTTACACAAACATTTCTTTTTTTAATATATATTTGGAAATGGACGTAGAGAGCTGAAATTTGGTACATGGTGTTTTCATAGCAATAGTGAACGAAATTTCAAAAATGGATTAAATCGGGCAACTCCTCGGTGTTGCCATATAAATTTTTTGGTTTTTTAGGCATACCGTGAAAACGATTAATCTTAGTGTAATGACAAATGAGCCTACAGCCTCATAACCTTCTCCAAATCCCCAACTGGCTAAAACGCTAATACTCTATCAAATCATTTCGCATTTCATGCCAAATATCTAAATTATTTCTAAATCTCCATCCCAATTTTAGTTCCCACGGGAGAAAATTCTTAAATTCCCAGGGAAGATATTTCAAACAAAAGCAGACTAATAAACCTTAAAATATTCTAAAAAATCAAAATCTCTATATTTACTCTGCATAGTTTCGCTTTCTAAATGCGAACATTTTCGCATAAACAATTTGCTACATATTCCCACATTAGTTCCGCTTATCAAAAGTTTTCTGTGAAAATGCAGTCACAACACAATTGAACAAAATTCACGTAAAGTGTCATAAAGTGTCGCAACCCGTTTTCAAGTACACAATGCACATGCACTTGAAAAAGTTGGCCGTCATGTATCCCACAGTGCCGGGTCTTGCATCATAAAAAGTAAACAAGCATACAGCACATGTTTACTTTTTCCATGATTCAAGCTATCGCACTGCTGGTCGTGACGATATGTCGATATACATACAAATTATATATTTACCATTGTCCAATAGCGGACATTTCTCTACCCATGCTTGAACGGCCTTTGAGAAAAGATATACATCGTTGCTCATGGCAGCAATTCAGGTTTTTCCGCTTATGTGCCTGAACGGCTTACTGCTGCAACGATATTACACGCTGGGCATGTTTTTACTTTCAAAGTTTCATATTCAACGAGTCGTTTTTTCAACTATTCTCAAATCAGATTTTAATCTTTCGTCTGACAGTGATGATCCACGGAGTGTCAGTAAGTTAGTCAGTTCGGAGTCAAACTATTCAAGTTTTTGCTCAAACCCTGTAACACTCCTGAGGCCGGATTCACTAACAAGGAGAGTTGTGGAGATGAGAGTGACACTCTCTCCACTCGGAATTTGTATTGAGAATTACTAAACTCTATTCCAAGCGACAAAACTCTCGGCTGTGTTTGTGTGGAGAAGTAAGAACAATAATTCTCTGTTGACAGCAGAGGCCATTGCGTGTATTTACATAAACATATATATACCAATTTTGCGTGGCGAACGTGATTTTTCTCACTTTCTAACATATGGTTACATCTCTGTCTACATGTACCCTAAGTGCATGATACAAAGTTAACAAGCTATGGCCGATTCGAGAGGAATTTTGTGTGTTACTACGTCATGGAGTGATAGTGTCATTTCGAGCGAATTTGTTTTGAGTTTTTCGGATTTTATTTACTGAAATAAGTTTTGAATATATGAAAATATTTAACAAAACATTAGTTCGTTTAAATCACTTGGAGAAAAGTAATTATGTGGTAGTGGGAAAGCAAAGAAATTTCCAAATAGAAATTTTTTTCACTTTGATAGGGACGATTGAATTTGAGACGAACAAATTTGTGACAATTGTCGCCAAAGGAGGTAAGCAACCAATTGACAGATTTTTCGGCCATACTTGTTAATCTTTGTATGTAGGTGTTTTTATTCGATAAAGCCGTAGGTACCGTTAAAATTGGAAGGGAATTAAATAGAAGTTGTTCCCCTGATAAATTTCATCAGTCGTATAAGAATGGTAAAAATTGCTGCAAGCGTAATGGACGAATTTTGGCCTCTCCAAAACCTTCGAGAATACTTCAATTCAATTAAATTTTTATATCCTGGCAAATTGTACAATAAGACTTACAAAATCTTTTACCTGCACCGACTGTTACTGAATATATAATGTATGAAAATTAAAAGCTAATGGATAAACTTAAGAGAAAAACAAAATGAAATAAAGCTAAAAAGTTAGAAGATTAAGAAAAAAAGAATTAACATGAAACAATAATATTGTTACGAGCGTGGCCTTAGCTCGTTATTTAAAACACAATATTTCGGATATAATTCAAAAGTTCTTTCTTTTACTTAACTTCACTATTTACTTTTAGAACATTTACAAACAATTATCAAATCAACTCTTTAGTTATCGCTAGTACTGTACTTCTAATTATCGCAATCCAAATAGTTTACTTCGTTCATTTCACTGGCTGAAATAATGCTCCGCCTCCTGGATGTGAGTAGCGCCGTATTTATACTCTGCAAATTATACTAGAACCTTCCAGAATATTCCGTTTTCCGAACCCAAGGTTTACTAAGATGTCACTAGCCTAAAGTTGCTTCCATTTCCAACAGATGTCGCTCGTGTCACTTTGTGGCACGTAACAATATTATAAAAATTAAACAAGAGCAGAATTCAGAATGAAGTATATAAATTCGATAATAGCAATTCCCAAGCCATGAAACAGAAACCTACATGTGTGCGTTCCGAGTCCGATCTCTAAAATGTTCTATATTGATGCTTATGGAAAAGTGCTAAGCATTGACTTTATATATGCCATAGAGCCTAAACTACTATCCATACAGGAAAATAGTCTTCTAGTAATTTACAGCTTGGTTCCTTACCATCCCAAAGGCTACACTTACTATATACATTGCTTAAGAAAATAATAAAATAGTTTTGATTACAAAGTATTTTACGTTTAATAACTCTCAGCAGAGTAATAATTTCATGTATGTATGTGCAGCCGGAGTCAGGCAGCTACATTCGATATCAGCCCACGGCCTGCCATGACGGCACAGCGGCTTATACAATGAGAGTTTTTGTTTGAGGAATCGCAGTTATTTGGTTAAGATAAATTTTTTTAAATAATTTTGTTAGAAAAGGTAAACAAATTTTATTCCGATTCGTAAGAGAAGAAAGCAAGCTTAAGATTATCAGAACACCATTTTTCTATTATTCAGTAGGGCGGAGGAGCTATTCAAATCAAACTTTTGTCAAATTTCCATAAGAACACTGCAAATATTTTAGAATGTAAGGACTCCTTTAGGCCTCGTATTTGATACGGAGGGAGTCTGTTTTTTTGGCAAAACCCTCGAGAATACTTTACAAGCCATGAGACAGAAATCTATATGTAGGTATGCGTTGTGAGTCTGTTTTCTATAATGTTCTATATCGATACTTATGGAAATGTGCCAAACATTGACTTTATATATCCTATAGATCCTAAACTACTATCCATTCAGGAAAATAGTCTTCTAGTAACTTACAGATTGGTTGGCAAGGTAAGGCCAAAGTCTACACTTCCTATTTACCTTACTTAACAAAATGATAAAATAGTTTTGATTACAAAGTAACCTTACCATTTTACGCTCAATACTTCTCAGCTGAGTGATAATTGCATGTGCGTATGTGCAGCCGGAGTCCGAATCTGTAGGCAGCTACATTCGATTTCATCAGCAACGCCATGTTACGACGACACAGCGGCATATACAATGATTAATCAGCTGAGAGTTTTTGTTTGAGGAATCATAGTCCTTTGGATAAGATAAATTTTTTTAAATAATTTTGTTAGGAAAAGTATGAAAATTTTATTACGGTTCGGAAGATAGGTAAGCAAGCTTAAGATAATCAGTACACCACTTTTCTGTATGAATAGTAGTTTAGCGCGGAGGAGCTATTCAAATCAAACTTTTGTCAGTTTTACATAGGAACACTGCAAATATTTTAGAATGTAGGGACTCCGTTGGGCCTCGCATGTGGTGTTCAAGAACTATTTTGTTCTCTATGAAATTTTAATAAGTCAAGGTGTTGCACCTTGGCTTTTGTTGAGAGTGCAGCGGCTCTTGTACCACTACGCCAAAATTAGATATCTGAAAGGGAAGCTTTGATTAAGTGAACTCAAAATAAAAACAACTGTTTGCTACTAAAAACAAGACTGGACGTTTATTACAAGCCATATTCAATTTATATTAAAATTGTACTTAACTAAGCAAATCTTAATATGTTCCTACCTATCACTAATTGCGAAAATCAATACCTACATACATATTTACTAATAACTTAAAATTGCAATAAATTGCTTGCAAGGCGATAACAAAAAAAAAAAAACGAATAATGAAATAACTTAAATGTGAAATGCTTACCTACTTAAAGTACAATCAGGCGAGTAATTCTTGCATTCTTCTCTTGCACCTTTGACTGGGTATCATATTCATAAAAATATTTGCAATGACACATTGAATGCAAGAATTATTCGCTAGAATTAGCGTTATTGCTTTGGGGGCAAGCGCCCGCTTATAGAGCAAGTACTTGCCAATTCTATGCGACCATTGACCTTTTTGCCGAGTGCAAACATTCTCCCCACGTTGAACAAATAATCAATTTATGCTGACGCGAAAGTCCGGCTCTTTGTGATTCCTAGGTTTGGGTATTGGCACTGTAGACTGCTGCTTCTGCCTTTTTGATAATATTAATTTTGTAATTATTGATATGAACACAATTATTGTAAGACATGTTATGGTCGTAGCGTATTTCATATAGCAATATGCTACACGTACTGATGCGTGTGAGCCGGCCGCGATCAAGTTTATAAAACTGAACGCGCCCCGAAGAAGCAATACTTCCTCAAGCTCTTGTGACATGCGGGTTGTGAAAAGAAAAGAAGAAGAAGAGCCATCTTGTGTCAAGAAAGCTCTTTTGGCAAAGAAAACGAGGTCGAAAGGATTGTAGCAACTAAAATAAATAAAAAAGAGAAAACAAGTGAACCGGAGAATAGTGGCGGAAAGAAAAATCTTTTTAAATTTGGTGAGTTAATTGGCGATATAGTATGAAAAAGGAAATGAAATTATTATTGAATATAGAATAGATCTGAAAAGAAATATTGACGAGGAATTCCCAGCGGAACACGAGGAAGACGCATCCGAGGGCGGCCATTGCCGAATCGAAATTCTTCTAGAATTTTTGTACAATAAGGAGACTATAGCGACCAAGTTAATTAATTAATTTCCACCAGGTATTTAGTAGATTTTAGTTTCTGGTCTTAGACCTCAAATTTTCTGTATATAAAAAAAAAAGAATGTGCTCACTTAGTGTAATTGTCCGCCCATAAAGGTGTGCCCGCTACCGGTGATGAAAAGGGACCTCATCGTGATCCTCCCGGTACAGTAGCTCTCCGAGAAAGTCGTCAGTACCAAAAGTTACAAAATTGGTGATTCGCAAACTGCCCTACCAGCGTTTGATTCGTGAAATTGCACGAGATTTCCAAACAGATTTACGTTTTCCAATCGGTAGCCATTGAAGCCCTACATGAGGCCAGAGGAGCATACATTTTCGATCTCCTTGAAGATACTAACTGTGCGCCATCCACGCCCAGCGAGTAACAATTATATCAAAAGACACTCCATTGTGCAGACGTGTGTGAGGTAAAAGTGCTTAGAATAATTCGCTTCTTTGAAAATTTTGTCACAAGCTTCGTATACTTAGACTTAAGAGGTTACATTTAACTGGAAATTTCTTTACTACCGTAATTCCTAGAGTTAAGTTATTTAAGTTGTCTACAAACAGTACCTATTGCGTGGTAAAATTTGAGACATTTTTTCGAATTCAAAGAAAAAGGGAAAGACTTTGATAGTTTGAAGTTATAAAGTGATGGCATATGGTGACAGTGTTTGAGTGGGTGGATACCTCAATGAGTAGATTAAATCTCTTCGTTTAATTAAAGAGGTACATGTAATAAAATGTAGTTAGAATAGTTTCAGTACTTACTTCGATTGTCAGTTTCCTTGTCATAAAGTTTTCCTTATTGCTAGAATCAAAACAAAAAGGTATTAATAATCTTCAAGGCTATATTAATTACAACGTTGAGTTAGATCTACTATTAGATTTTTCTTCCTTATAGCGTACCCTTCTTGCTACACAATCTAAGGATGGAATGCCTATTCAGTGACATAACAAGATATTAGACCAATGCGTGCCTAGTAAAAAGTTAAATAATGTTTATTTAAGTCAATTTAGTTCAAGAACCATTTATTCACGGAACTCCATAGAATTTTATTAATTTCTTTATCGGTTTCAATATTTTATCGTCTCAAAGTTCACCGGTTAGTTCTTTACTTGACATGATGCATCTAGGTCACTTCTTCCAATGCTAACCAACGAGTAAGACTAGGATTAATAGCTCAGTAGCCAGTTTACCTTTGATAGTACTACCTGAAACTAATTTAAATATTCTCTTGGGCAATAGTGTAAGTAATGAACTTCAATCTAGTAATAGTTGTGAGCCCAATGTGATTCTTGATTCACGGCACCCACGGCAGAAATTCGGGCATAATCAGCTTTTACTTAATTTATACAGGTACTTGCTGCGGCTGGAGCGCTTCACCCTGTCTACGAGTCTTGATCGTAAGTACATTCAACCTAAAATATCTTTTCAACTTATACAAAAACATTTTTTATATAAATTTTCTATTGGGTCGCCACGCTCATCAAGTCGAGCATGGGACTAATTGAAGTCTTAGTGAAATGCATTCACAAATGTGTTGGGGTCTCCCGGATTTATGTATTGTGTTTGTTTAAACTTTAACCTCAGAGAAATGAAATCGCGTAGTCATAGGTTTTAACTAAGAGATTTGGCCATTGAATTGAAGTCAGCTTGGAAACTATTAGAATAAGATTTTCTTTCAATTATTTTTCTTTGTCTTGCCTATATACACTTGGTACAAATATTGACTGTATATACTTTGGTTATTAATCTTTCGAAATGCGGAACACGTTCGTTTGTTTATTGGGATCAGACCCACTGGATAAAATATTCCGCATCCTTGTTTATCAGAATTCATGAAATTACTTCAGAGAAGTATTGGTTTATGTTCATTCATTCACAAGATTATAGGCAAACTAGTACGTTGAGATATTTAAGGTTTTTTTTCTATTTGGTTGTAAAGAAAAATTATAACACGATTTAATACTGGAGTCAAAGGGGAATTCCGCAAGGATCAAAAATGTCTCGCCCGAGTTTATATCATGAATTGAACGTTAAGTTCAAGAGATGTTAATAGAAGATAACGATGAACTGAATTATAACGTAAAAATGAAGTGCTGAGAGCTTTTATTTCTTCCTTTCACATCCCGGAGCCCTCTCATCCGAAGGTCGTGTATGTTCGCTCGTTTGCTCTCTTTACAGGTCGACATAGGGACTTTGGACAATTGTGCCACCCAAAGTCAATGGGCTTGGCAAAGAAGGCAGACCATCTGCGCCTTCATTGGAATGCAGGTAAGTGACGTAAGGGTCCCTTCAGGACCGAGTGTGTGCTGGCTTGGTGGTTGTTGGCACGAAAATCTTTTTTTTGATTATGGTTGGTGACAAGCGGCAGGTTATTTCGGGAACTCCCCCACACTCTCCGCCACCCTTAGCCGAGGTGCTAGCGTGCCGCCCTGTACTAACGCTGTCATCGAGTGATCTGTCAGCTCATGCTGGCAGTTTGGACTTCACGCCATCAACATACATACCATAACAGACAGATACTGATAGATCCAATGATAGTTGTGTGAGATGTCCGTTCGTGTATTAATTTCGGCAGCTCTAGATTTTGAGATGAGAGTTGTTGCTGTAAGAGGCTGAGTTCCTTCCATTGTGCATGGTAAGTGGGTGAATCTACCAAGGCTGGGGCCGGTGATAATGAAACTGACGTTTTGAAATCATTAATCAGCTTCTCATATGATGTTGTTAAATTACTCGGATATTTATGTTGCCCTTCGATAGTAACTGAATCGTGCTTAAGTATGCAATTGGGTTAGATGGTTAGGAGGCCAGATCCTTGCAATGTTGTAGAAAAGGCCTTATTTTCACACACCGCGTTGATTATTAAGGCCTCCTTAAGTGCATATATCCATTTGTTTTTATGGAGAGTCTGAATCCATACTGAGTTGTCTCTTATATCCTTTAATTGACACTCCTTTGGAGTGGGTGCGTCATTTAAGAAACTGATCTCACACTTGCTGATTTGAGACCCTCTGTTGTATATTGGATGATGCTGATTGCATAGATAATGTTCCTCATATCCAGTTGCCACGCATGACGAAATTTCTTGATCGGACAGCGGGTAATAGTTGTCTCGATGCGAGCTGATAGCTCAATGGTCGAATGCGGCCTTATGCACATTATTGTTCCACTTATCAGGAATGGTATTGGAAGTACCTTCAATAACTCGAACTCTTCTGCATTTATGAGTGGTAGTTTAATTTGGAAGATTGCGAGTTTGTCAACTACCCGTCTTTTCACTATTATTAGTTGGTATAGATGTAAGATCTCATTTTGTTTCATTGGCAAGCGCAAAGTTGATGGTAAATTCATTTTTATGATTGCTATTGGTTCCCTTAGTTGTTGTGGTGCAAGCAGCAGTGGACTGATTTTTCCGTGACGGATGTCGGTTAACGTGTCTATGAGAGATGGCTGAATTCTCTGTACACTTGTGATAATCAACTTTAATTGGAGGGATAATGACATCACAAGGTGCCGTACATTTTGTTGATAGACTTCCTTTTCAGTAGTGCCGATCTGGTTGCTTAGTTGACTCAACTGATTGTTTATTGCGTGGAATTTTTCTTGAGTAGCTAGCTCATCTCGTTTTATTATATTAATGGTGGAATCCACTATGGAGGTTTGATTTTTTAGGAGAGAAAGTAAGTGATTGTCATCTTCCTTGATATCCTGAATGACTTGAGACATTTTCTCTGCGTATTCGTTGTCGAGAACTCCGAATAATGAGTTAGCTACATTTCCCACGAAGTTGAGTGCTCCCCGTTTTTGTCTAAGGACTGATGAATCGGCCGAAAGCAGCTCATTGTCTCTGTCTATCTCATCCTTAATGTGTTCTAGTTGTTTAAGTATCTGAGTGCAACCACTGTTAGTGTCGATCTGGTTACAAAGATGCTGCACTGCAGTGGTACCCTTGATTAGTGCCGCATATTCAAGCTAATATGATTTCAGATTATAGTATACCACCAGATCCCATTCAGATGACACTAAGCTTGTTGTTCCCATTTTGTCAAACCGAATACCCGGGCGATTATGAAACCTTGTGTTTTCGATTGGATTTGCTTCAGTGATTGGAAGAATGAAGCAAGTTAAGAGTAAACTTATTAGTGCAGATCCAATTGAAGGACGCATTTTCTTCCTTGGAGCTTCTCTAACAAGTCTACTGTCTCGATTCGATGGTGTAATATCGTTCGATTGGTTGATTGTATTCGTCCCCGTTTGAGATGATTCGTGACGACTCTTCTTCGCATGGAAGTGGGGAGAGCCTATGTATAGGTCGCCGAAGAATTCCGGTCGCAGTCTTTACGTTTGCTACTCTGATACATCCATCATTGCCTTGGTAAGTTTTTAAAATTCTACCTAGAGGCCATTTCATGACGGGTAGATTATCTTCCTTCAAGATCACTATGCTTCCTGGTTTAACATTGTGACAGATTCGATTCCATTTGAGGCGGTATTGCAATTCGTTGAGGTATTCCTTTGACCAACGTATCCAGAATTCTAGTTTTTGGTGTGTGATCATTTTCCACCTGTTCTGTAGATTTGTCTTGATCGGTTCTGACCTAGCATCAATTGTGGATGTTAGAGGCTCTCCAATAAGAAAGTGGCCCGGTGTTAAGGCGTTCAAGTCATTCGGATCATTGGACATTGACGTAAGTGGCCTAGAATTCAATATCGCCTCTACCTCTATCATTACAGTTTCTCACTCCTCATAGGTTAACGACATTGATGCAATGCTTCTATGTAATAGATGTTTAGCAGATTTTACTGCGGCTTCCCAAAGTCCACCGAAATTAGGGGCCCTTGGTGGTATAAAATAGAAGTCAATGCCTCTTGTACTGCAACTGGTAGAAATTCTTTCTTTTGACTGATCTGAATAGATGATTTCTTTAAGTTCTTGCAGTTGATTTTTCGCTCCCACGAAGTTCGTTGCGTTGTCGCAATAAAGATTGAGACAATGACCTCTTCTGCCTATAAAGCATTTTAGTGCAGCGATGAAGGCATCTGAGATGGACGGCCTTTGTAGCGAAACAGCAGAATACTGCAACATATCCCTTGTTGGGTCTTTTGCCTGTTAAACGAATATGGATTGTTATTGGTCCACAAAAATCAACTCCAGAGTTGACAAATGGCCGAGCAGGTTGAACTCTGGCAGCTGGGAGGTTACCCATTAGTTGTGTAAACATTTTCGGTTTTGCCCTTACACAACGAGTGCAGTGCTGTACTATTGATCGTGCAATTGACTTGCCCTTAATAGGCCAAAAGCGTTGTCTAGCGATATTAAGCAATGCTTGCGGACACACATGTAAGTTTTCTTTGTGAATGTCATTCATTAGCAGCTAAGTGAATTGATGAGCGTATGGCAGCAGCATCGGATGGCGTGCGTCATAAGATAGCATAGACGCTTCTAGTCTTCCCCCAACACGAACGAGGCCCTTCTCATCAAGGAATGGAGTTAAAGTGCTGAGTGAACTGTTTTTCTTCGTTTCATTATATTGACGAATATGGCTGATGTCTTCTTTAAATTCTGCTGCTTGCATATTCTTTATTATGAAATAAAGGGCTTCGTCCAACTCTCCTGTCGATAACGTGCGACTCTTTATTCCTTGACTATTTAGCCTTCTAGTAGTATTCAAAAATCGAAATATATAGGCGTAGATGCGCTACAACTTACGGAATGAATTTTCGTGATTGATGTCGAGAATAGGCTTTTCCAATACATTGTTCCTGGATTCATCATTTGTTGTTCCTGATAAAGTTATGCCCTTTCTTTCCAGATTAACTTGCCTCTCTTTTACATATGATGGAGGCCATATTGATTCACTTCCATGTAAGAATGGTGGTCCGTAGAACCAGATATTGCAGGTTGCCAATTTTTCTGGAGAAATTCCTCTGCAGAGGACATCAGCTGGATTTTCCTTAGAACTAACATGACGCCATTGTTCAACTATGGATAATGATTGGATGGATGATATCCTGTTTGCCACAAACGTATGAAGGGATGAAGATTATGCATTTATCCATGCTAGGACAATCTCGGAATCTGACCAGTAGTATGTGGGTGTGTCTTTGGCTCCTAGAATTTCCTTTACTCGGTTGGTAAGTTGTGCAGCTAGGTTAGCAGCACATAGTTCTAGACGCGGGATTGTTGCCTTCTTTAGTGGAGCTACCCTGGATTTGGCGCACAATAGGCGCACTATAATTGATCCCCTTTGGTTGATGGATCGCATGTAGATCGCTGCCAAATACGCTTTTCGGAGGCGTCGGATAAAGTGTGGATCTGCATTTGTTTGGATGTTTCATGGCCAAAAACATGTCTAGGAACCTAACCTGTATGTTTTTCAGATGGCTGAGGTCGTAACGAAAATTCATCCATTTGGTGTGTGAATCTTGAGGTAGGGCCGCATCTCAATCAAGTCGAAGTTGCCATAACTCTTGCAGAAAGATTTTGGCGGTGACTATAACAGGAGCCATCATTCCGAGAGGATCAAACAATTTTACTATGTCTGAAGCTACTATTCGCTTTGACACTCTTTGTTCATTGGCTTCATTGACCTTTATACAAAAATTATCGGTCTTTGGTAGCCATGTCAAACCTAGAGTTTTGATCCGCTCTTCAGTTTCATCTGTGAAATCTAATTGCACTTCTTGATCTTCTGGTTTGACGTTTTGAAGGAGTCTAGGATGGTTGGCGCACCATTTTCTCAAAGTAAAGCCTCATTCGCGAAGCAATTTTGTAAGTTGCTCTTGCATTTCGAGGATTTCCATTATGCTGTTGGATCCCGTCATTACATCGTCAACATAAATGTCAGTTTTTAAAACCTGAGATCCAAGTGGATAGCTTTCGTGTCGTTCTTGGGCCAACCTTTGCAAGCACTTTCTTGCTAAATATGGAGCTGATGTCGTTCCATATGTAACTGTGAATAGTTGATAGTATCTAAGAGGCTCATTTGGATGGTTCTCCAAACTATGATGTGGTATTTTCTATCTTCCTCATCTAGTTTTACCTGCCGATACATTTTTTGAATTTTAGCGGTAAATACAAATCGTGTCATTCTGAAACGCAGCAGGATGGCGAAGAGTTCATCTTGAATGGTTGGTCCTGCACATAGTAGTTCGTTTAGCGATATGTTTGCAGACGTCTTTGTAGATGCAACAAACACGACTCTAAGTGGTGTCGTCGTGCTATCTGGTTTCAATACGCTGTGGTGAGGCAGGAAATAATATGGTGGCTCAATAGTCTCAAGATTGATGGGTTTCATATATCCTGCCCTTAGATACTTGTTCATAAACTCTGTATATTGACATCGTAAGGTGGGATTCTTAGCTAAGCTTTTTTCTAGTGCGAAGAATCGTCTGATGGCTATGTCTTTGGATCCTCCCAGTTTACTTGGGGCGTCAGCGAATGGTAGCTTTACTATGTAGCGCCCATCGGAACTCCTTCTAGTTGTTTGAGCGCTTCTCTAACGGAGTGCGATTGGACTTGACTTCCATAGGGTCTTCCAGTTTCCAGAATTTTTCAATTCTTAGATCTATGCTCTCGTCTTTACTACAGATGCTGCATGTTGCTGTAGCTGGCCTTGTTACATTGATCTTTCCTGAAACTATCCATCCCAACAATATATTTTGCAGGATTGGTCCATCATTCTTCAATCTTATTTGGCTAATTGACAGTAGCTGGAGGTAGAATTCAGCACCTAGTAAGATATCGATACGTTCTGGCTGGTTGAAATCAGGGTCTGCTTTCTGAATATTGTGTGGAATAGACCACTTTTACGTGTTAGTCAGTTGCGTCGGCAGAGGTGAGATTATATGTGGAAGCACGAATGCCTCCAATCTCGCAAAGAAGCCATTTAATGCGGATTGCATTTGTACACTTATTCTTTTCTGTGTTCGCTGTTTCTTGTCGCCAATGCCCTGTATACACATTGAATCAGTTGATGTATTCAAGTTTAACTTCTTGACTAATCTGTCAGTAATTAGGTTAACTTGCGAACCTGAATCTAATACAGCTCGACCTTCCACACATTTGCCTAGATTGTTAATCAATTTTATTATAGCTGTACTGAGCAGTGTATATTTTCTTTGACCCTGATTGGTAATAGTTGCTACAGTTGAACCCTGATCCACAACCCTGGTGATATAGATGATCTGCTAGCTACTTGTGTCTGGAATGTATTGGAATCTCTGACTTGTGTTGATGATGACTGATCTGGTGTAGTTAGATGCACTAAGGTGTCATGCCGTTTCATTGCGCATCCTCGAGCATTGCAGCTTGTGGCATTGTGTCCTGATCTTAGACAATTGACACACAATTCGTGTTTGCGTAGCAGATTTAATCTAGCTGCTGGTGTTAATTTCAAGAAGTCCTTGCATGCGAATAACGGATGATTTCCTTTGCATACCACACAAGCAGTTTGCCTGATTGATGAGATGGTGTGTACAACTGATGACAAGGATTTGGCACTGTTGGATTTTCTCTGAATGTCCTCTGTATGACTTAGTTTGTTACCCAGGGCTTCCAGTGATTGAAATCTTGTTTGTAGAAATTTCAAGAATTCTTTCATGGACTGTATCTCCCTTGGGTTGGTCAATGATTGTTCATACAAGGTATGAGTGGCTCTATCTAGCCTTTTTATCAAGATATGCAATAATAAGGGGCCCCAGTCAGCAGTTGAGATTTTAAGGTTCTCTAACGCCATGAGACATTCTTGCGTTGTGTCATGCAATTTCTTTGTATTGTTCGCAGATGCAGCGTCAGTAGCATGACTTGGCTGTGATAAAAGTTTGTTTACCAGGGTAGATACGAGCAGTCTGTGATTTTTATATCTTTCATGGAGCATCTTCCACGCAGCTGTGTAATTGTCTTCAGATAAACTCAAGTGCCTAATGAGTCTTTCAGCTTCACCAACCAAATTCATTTTCAGGTACCACGTTTTCTGTACATTTGCCATCTGCTGTTTGTGTACCATTTCAGTAAATAGGTCTGCGAACTGACGCCATTTTAAAGAGTCTCCATCAAACTTGGGAAGTGATATTTGTGGCAGCTTGAGTGTCGTGTTGGCTGTTATGGAGCTTGCAGCCTTTTGTGGTGCACCAAACCTAGCGATTTTAGCAGAGAGGCTTACTTGCTGTTTTTGCACCTCTTCTTCGAGCTGAATATAGTCTTCAATCTTATAGCCCACTGTGCTTGGCTAATCTGCGAGCTCCCAAATGGAGTGATTATACTCCTCTATTTTGACCCAGTATTGAGTTAAGGTCTGGAGTCTAATGTGGTAGTACTGTTCGGGATGATCATCTCACTCGTACGTGTTATAAATAAGACGGTGTAAAGATTGTATGATCCCTCTTTGCCTTCTAATGAGTCTTATTATATCTGCTGAGGCTTCAGACAACAACGGAGTAGACTGTTCTTCTGGTGAGTTTGACTTGGCTAACGTAATCAGTGGCCTTGATGCAGTTTCTGCTGAGTTGTCTTCAGATTGAGTTGCGTTATAATCATCGTTGCTGGCTTCGTCTTCCTGGAAGGACTGTAATTGTTCCTCAAAGTGGGTCTTGCATGATTCGTATATGTCGTGTATATCTTCGTAGTACGCCTTTGCAAAGTACCCATGCTCCAGAAGAACTTTAGGTAGGGCTCTAATTTTGCTGTCATTTGAATCGAAGGTGGACCAGAATGATTCCAGTCGTTTCAATCTTTCTTCGTAATACTCCTTGGTTTTTCTGTCGTCTCCCGTCCTTTTTGTAGTTTATCAATACCTTTTGCAGTTCCGTTCCTACAACGTCCTGCTCCTTCGCTAGCTTCTTCATTACGGTTTCAAAATGATTGCTCTGAATACACATAGTTGAACTGCCATTCAAGGGTTTCACCTGAATCACGTCGGGGTTACCAATGTTCAAGAACTATTTTGTTCTCTATGAAATTTTAATAAGTCAAGGTGTTACACCTTGGCTTTTGATGGGAGTGCAGCGGCTCTTGTACCACTACACCAAAATTAGATATCTGAAAGGGAAGCTTTGATTAAGTGAACTCAAAATAAAAACAACTGTTTGCTACTAAAAACAAGACTGGACGTTTATTACAAGCCATATTCAATTTATATTAAAATTGCACTTAACTAAGCAAATCTTGATATGTTCCTACCTATCACTAATTGCGAAAATTAGTACCTACATACATATTTACTAATAACTTAAGATTGCAATAAATTGCTTGGCTATGCAAGGAGATAACAAAAAAAAACCGAATAATGAAATAACTTAAATGTGAAATGCTTACCTACTTAAATTACAATCAGGCGAGCAAATCTTGCATTCTTCTCTTGCACCTTTGACTGGGTGTCATATTCATAAAAATATTTGCAATGACACATTAATGCAAGAATTATTCGCTAGAATTAGCGTTATTGCTTTGGGGGCAAGCGCCCGCTTATAGAGCAAGTACTTGCCGATTCTATGCGACCGTTGAACTTTTTGCCGAGTGCAAACATGTAGTAGGGAGGGAGTCTGTTTCATGGCTTGTGAAGTAATCTCGAGGGTTTTGGTTTTGCCCTTAGAATATATAGCAAACCGGAATGGTGATAACGATAAGCCAGATTTCGCGTAATGAATTCTGGTTGTGTTGGTAGTCCATGTGTACAGAATTCCTTTATTCTACCTTGCAGTGTCAAAGCATATAAACCTTAACCGATGCGAATCGAAATATAAGACCAAGGCACATAAACCTTGACTTCTTGTAGGAGGTGTAATGAGGCGGAATGACTAGCAAAAGAAATACAACGGTTGTAATGGAAACTTTATTAAACGAATACGCGATGTGCCTTAATATACAACTGACTCACTTTATTTCCTCAATCTTACTCTATATATACAAACAGCGAACTCTAAGTCAATGAATAAAATGCAAAATGCTTATAATGCTGATTTGACATTAATTTTCTTGCAAAAATCGCTCGTAAAGCAGTGACCCAGTGAGAATGTTTTTTATTGGATTGCAACAGTTGCCAATTTTGTGATTTATTGCAATGTAAGTATTATTGGGTCACCGCATTCCTGAGCAATGTAGTTTTACATATGTAGCAATTATATACAATTGTTTTTGTTTTATACGTAAGTTGACCTGAAGTAATTCGGTATGTACATAGTCAGCTTTATTATTTTGAAGTTACAAAATATTCTACGATTTCAACACCATTTTTTACAAGTATCTACCACTGACATATATAATATGGACTGCTGCACGTGGGCACAATTTCTTGTGTTTTCTACGAATATAATGAATATATTGTCTTTGGTAAAACACTTTTTTCACTAATTAACCCAAATAATTAATTTAAAAACAGTTATTTCGACGAACCCACTTATTTATTTGTTGTATATAGTTCTCTCTCAGTTGGTACTTGGTGCTTAGACCGAAAGAGTCAGCACACTTTCTGCAGTGTATTTTTATGAACCTAGTCAGTCCATATTATACATGTGTTTGTTTCCACTTAATGACTCCTTGGGTTCACAACTTTTAATATACGTGCGATTTCAATAAAATAAAATAAACTTCTTGATTTCACACAATTGATCTATTTTTTATTATTTTTTATCTTTTTTAAAGAAAAACTTTTGTTTTACACAATTGCAAAATTTCTTGATTGATTTATTTTTTAGACAGTTCAACAAAGGCTAACTTATTTAATTTATCAATATATATCGAATTTTTAGAGACAGTACTCAACATACTCCCGGACCAAAAGTGATCTTATAAACGATACAATTCAGAAATGGAAGCTCATGCGTTACGTTGATACTTTTATCTATGCATCTTATACGAAAGAATCCCCTTTTTATACCCTAGATGAAATCTATAGGGTATACTAAATTTGCCATTCCGTTTGTAACGCACAGAAATAATAATGGTAGAGCAAAATGGATTGGACACCCCCGCATAAAATTAAAAGTTATTTTGATTTTTGCATGTCCGTCTGTCCGTCCGTCCGTCCGTGCGCACGATAACTCGAGAACGCGTTCACTTAGAAAGCTGAAATTTTGTACACGGATATTAAAAAAAAAAGTAAAATTAAGTTCGAAAATGAGACAAATCGGGAAACTCCTTCGTGGGGTTGCCATACAAAAATTTCGTTTTCCACGATATATTTGGACACTACCTGAGAACACGTCGACATAGAAAGCTGAAATTTTGTACACTGTGTTTCCATACTAATAGCAAATAAAATTTCAAAAATGGGCTAAATCGGGCAACCCTTTCTTGGTGTTGCCATATAATAATTTTGGTTTTTTACATATACTTTATTGTACTAAAAACATCTTCAGAATAAGAAATCCTATAAAATTGGTTATAATCATTTTTCTGTCCGACAAGCCGTTCTAGAAATATATGCGAGAAACCAATGCAAAAAATCAAAATTGCTCAAATGGGTGAGCATACGAACTTTCATACGTGCATTCATCTAGGGTATCATAAGAATTGGTCTTTTGGACCAATTCTAGCTTTTTCACTTGCTTAATATACTCGAACTGTTTGTGCAAATGAACACGATCGTGAATGGTTGACGATTTGTGAATCCAAGTTTGAATGAAATAGATATGTCAAAAGTAATTAAGATTAGTAATTATTTGGACTAGCGGTCATAGTCGTTATACCCAATATTTAGGAGAATATATAAAGTTTCGAGTTTGAATTAAAATGATTTCACCGGTTGTCTTACTTTTCCGTGTTCACTGAAGGTGCTTCAACACGATTATGTACTTCATTGTCTTTAATAGGTAAACGCGCTATTTTTGTAATTGGTCGTTTCACGACTGTTTCTTTAATACGAATACTTACGACGCGCACTAAACCATCGTTACCAGGGTGTATATCTAAAATTCTTCCCAATGCCCACTTATATGGGGGAAGTTTGTCATCTTTTTCTAACACCATGTCTCCCTTATTCACATTGGGTTGTTGAATGGTCCATTTGGAACGTTGTTGCAGTTGTGTTAAATATTGACTACTCCATCGCTTCCAAAAATGCTGTAGTAGTTTTTGACAAAATTGCCATCTGTTTAAGCAGTTGTCGCTTCTTTCCGCAACATCCTCTTGAGGTGGTGACAGTAGAGCATCGCCTATGAGAAAGTGGCCAGGTGTTAGAGCTGTTAAGTCAGATGAATCTGCAGTAAGTGGACATAAAGGCCTGGAGTTCATACATGCCTCAACTTGAGTTAGTGTTGTAGTAAGTTCTTCGAAGGTCAATACTGAATTACCTATGATGCGTCGCAGATGAAATTTTGCAGATTTTACACCTGCTTCCCAAAGGCCGCCAAAGTGCGGCGAATATGGTGGTATAAAATGCCACGTTATACCTTCACATGCCAACTTACTTGCGATTTCATGGTTATGGTTTTGGATATCTCTCAAATAAAAAATAGCTCCTATGAAATTAGTGCCACAATCAGAATACATGTACTTGCATAAACCTCTTCGAGATACAAATCTGCGAAAGGCAGCAATGAATGCTGATGTAGTTAAGTCGCTGACAGCTTCTAAATGAACTGCTTTGACCGCAAGGCAAACAAAAACAGCAATGTATCCCTTGAATATCGTAGATTTTCTACCCTTACTGAATTTCAGTTCGATTGGTCCACAATAGTCAACGCCGGTATGCGTGAATGGCCTACTCATGTTGATTCTTGCTTTTGGAAAGCTTCCCATTTGTTGGGTACATGTCTGGGCCTTTTGACGATAACATGTAATGCACCTACGTATAAAATGTCGAATAGTGTTCCGAGCGTCGAGGAGCCAGTATCTTTTCCGAAGTAATGTCAACAGTAACTGAACTCCTCCATGTAAACACAAGCAATGGTAATGTTGTATGATCAGTTGAGTTAAGTGGCCAGTTTTTGGTAATATCACGGAATGTCGTTCATTAAAGTTGAGACCAGAGGTTTGAAGTCTTCCGCCGACACGTAACACGCCTTCTTGGTCTAAAAATGGATTGAGGCTTAGCAATTTACTCTTACGATCAATTTGCTTCTTTTCTTTTAATCTAGCTATTTCTTGCGAGAAGAAGATGTTTTGAAGAATTTTTACCCAGGAGCATAAACTTTTTTCCCATTCTTCTGTGGTAAGCCAATTGTATTGAATCACTTGTCCCTTTGCTCGGCGGATAAATCTGTAACAATAAGCTGTGACTCTAATAAGTTTCGCCAATGTAGAAAATCTTTCCAAATTTTGTAGGAAATCAAATGACTCGGCAGTAAAATACACTTTTACAGTTTTCTTAAGCTCTCGATCTGTATTTGGACATTCAGTTTTACCTCCACACAGCTAGTTTGGTCCTGTCCACCATAACTGATTCTCAACAATTTCATTGCCAAGTAGGCCTCTCGATGCTAGATCAGCAGGATTCTGATTTGAAGGCACATGATGCTATGGAACATTTCCCACAGACTGAATAATTTCACTCGTCCTGTTGGAAACAAAGGTAGTCCATTTGTTAGGGTGAACTCGAATCCATGCTAAAACTATAGATGAGTCTGTCCACATATAAGTTTCCGTCTTTGGTAGCTCCAGAGCTCCAATTATATATTTAATAAGTCTGGCTGCTAATAGAGCCCCGCATAGGTCTAACCTAGGAATTGAAATTGTCTTTATGGGAGCTACTTTCGATTTAGCCATAATTATGCGGCCTTTTGCTTGTCCTTGCTCATCAATAGTTTTTAAATATACGACTGCAGCGTAAGCTTGTTGAGAAGCATCACTGAATGCATGTAACTCACACTCCTTATTATTGCCTGTTGTCTCAATCCATCGAGGAATTCGAAGTTTTTGTACGATAAAGATATGAGCTTTAATTTCTTCCCATCTGCTTTTTAATATTGTAGATAGTTGTGCATCCCAATCTAATCCATGTAACCAAACAGATTGCATTAAATTTTTTGTTGATATTGTCAGGGGGGAAATCCAACCCAGAGGGTCATAGATCTTCGCTATATCCGATAAAAGCTCTCTTTTTGTACTCGCGATAATGCGATAATCTAGGTTCAATTTGTAACTAAATGTATCTGTTGTTGGATGCCAAATTATTCCGAGAGATTTCACTCCTTGGTCTAGATTTAGATGAAAGCTGTTAAGATGTTCACGATCTTCACTAGGAATATCCTCCATGATTCTTTCATCATTGGAAATCCATTTTCTTAACTTGAATCCACCTGATTTTAATAATGTACTTAGTTGTTTCTGCTTTAAGATAGCATCATGTATTGTATTGTCTCCTGATAAGAGGTCATCGACATAAAATTCATAAAGAAGGGATTTCGCTCCTATAGGATAGGCCTCCTTGTCATCATTCGCCAGCTGGTGAAGTGTGCGAATTGCGAGGAAGGGAACTCAAGTCACCCCGAAGGTAACTGTGTTGAGGCAATAATCTTTGACTTCTTCACTTGAATCTTGTCTCCAGACAATTCTTTGATAATTGTTGTCACTTCATTTATTTTTACCTGGCGGTACATCTTTACTATGTCCGCTATGAAAGCAAACTTATATCGTCGCCATCGAAATAGAATCGCTATTAAATCATTTTGTATGCTTGAGCCTGTCAACAAAACATCATTTAATGAAAGTCCTCTATTAGTTTTTCTGGACGCATCGAAGACCACACGTAGTTTGGTTGTAGTGCTTTCTTTAAAAACAGCATGATGCGGAAGATAGTAGCTATGATACGAGACATTTTCCTTTTCACAAGTTTGTAATTACTTTCAGTGGTTCTAACTTGATGCATATGTCCCAATTCCATGTACTCATTGAGACATTTGTGATATTCTCTTTTAAGTGACGGATTGCTAGCAAATCTCCTTTCTAAATGAAGAAGACTTGATACTGCATTATATCTCGATGAACCTAGTGCATTTTTGTGCACTTCATCAATAAATGGTAAGCGAACCATATATCGTCCATTATTTAAGCGTGTATGGGTTTTCACAAAGTGATTTTCACAAGCTTCTTCCTGTTGTGTTAAAAGCTTACGTGTAGGAATTTCCTCTAATTCCCAAAAATTTTGAAGTTTTTGGCTTATTTCATTATCTGTTACAGCAATTGTAAACGTTTTATAATCTTCAGATTGTTTGTGTTTGTTGGAGATTTCACCAGATATAATCCAGCCAAGGATTGTGTTTTGAGCTATGGGAACTCCATCTGGTCCCCTTTTTAAACCATCTTGTATCAGTTTGGCATACACATCGGCTCCCAACAATAAATCCACTTTCCCAGGCTGACAAAAGGTCGGATCAGCTAGTTTTAAACCATCAATATGGCTCCAATGACTTGTACCTATCATTTTGGATGGTAAGTAGCTTGCTAAATTCTTCAAAACTAAAGCTTGTAGCTTTATAGATTTATCTTGATTTGGAGCTACGAGATTCAAATCAACCTTTGCTTTCGGCATTCCTGCAACTAGCTGTCCGATTCCACTAATTGTAGCATTGACGGGATTTTTCTTTAGATGTAAGGACTGTGCAGCATGTTCTGTAATCAGCGTGACTTGAGATCCTTGATCTAGAAGTGCTCGAAATATTTGACGATTTCCATGTGGACCTTCTATTGTAACAAGCGCCGTTGCTAACAAGATTTCCCTTTGTCTGAGAGATACATGAAGGGAATTTACTCGAGTTGCACTGGAGTTCGTAGGAGTTTCTTCTTCAATACGTTGCTGATAGGATGAGGTTGGATGAAGCTTTGCAGCATTCACATTGTGGGGAACCGCTTGATCCCTTTTGTAAATATGAAGAAGAGTGTGATGGCGCCTGCCGCAATGAGAGCACGAGCTCTTACTAGGGCACTGAGAATATAAATGACCACGTCCTAAGCAATTGATACACAAACCTTGTTGCTTAATTACTTCATTTTTTTGTGTGAACCTCATATTGAAGAACCTTGGACATTGTCGTAAAGCATGATCTTGACCGCACTGACTACAACTTATTTTTTGTTCAGATAAAAAGGACTGATGATGCATAGGCTTGTATTTGTGTTGAAAGACTCCAGGTTTAAATGACTTTGGAATTGAGCTACCTAAAGCTTCAAGCGTCCTGAAACGAGCTTCTAGAAATGCTTTTAATTCATGATCATGTTTGCTACCTAACTGCTGTTCCCAGATTTGTCGTGTATCCTTAGGTAATTTTTGTACTGTTAAATAAACCAATGCAGAATCCCATAAATTATTTATTTTTAGACTATCCAGCGCTTGCACACATTCGACGGTATTATCAAGCAACCCTTTAACAGATTCAGGTGTCTCGTTAGAATTTGATTGTTTAAATAAAGATTCAAATTGTGAATTCACGAGCATACGTTTATTTTCATATCTAGAATTAAGAATTTTCCATGCTATTTCATAATTTGCATCGGTTATAGCAAAATTTTTTACTAACTGTTCCGCCTCTCCAGATAAACTGGCTTTTAAATAATGTAACTTTTCTGCTTCGGATGAGGAAGTTTTATTATGAATTAACGATGCGAAGAGATCTCGAAATGATGTCCAAGACGAATAGGTTCCTGAGAATTTTGGCAAACTAATACGTGGCAGCTTTATTGTGTAATTTCCCATTTGACTTTCGTCTTTACTTTGATCTCCTATTGGATCGGTTGCAGAGTTTTCTAGCTTTGAAATATAAGTTAAATACAATTCTTCATATTTTTCGTAAGTGTCTTGCTCAAAATAAACTTGTTCCAATTCAGTAGGTTTCTCCGACATTGCATCAATTATGTCGTCGTGAGATTCTTTAAACTTTGTCCATAAGTCCCGCACATTTTGAATTCTGTTTTTGTAATATCTTTCGGTCTGAAGAGTTTCTGGGTCTTTCCATAATTAATTATATGTTTTTCTAATTGTTTTAATGCCAAATTTTTTTTCTTCACAAAACTATTCATATTTATTCAATTAAAATAAATCACTATAGCCTAATTTCAGCTCAAAGTTTTTAATAAGAATGCAGTATTCTTGTTTCACTGAAAAATGTTTTTTACCTTAGTTTAATTCACGTTTTCACTCTTTTTTATTCGATTTATTGAAATCCGGCTCGATAGGACCAAAATTGTTTTTTTTAATGACTGCTTGGGTTCACAACTTTTAATATACGTGGGATTTCAATAAAATAAAATAAAGTTCTTGATTTCACACAATTGATCTATTTTTTATTATTTTTTATCTTTTTTAAAGAAAAACTTTTGTTTTACACAATTGCAAAAGTTCTTGATTGATTTATTTTTTAGACAGTTCAACAAAGGCTAACTTATTTAATTTATCAATATATATCGAATTTTTAGAGACAGTACTCAACAACATGTCAGTGGTATTTACGCGGCGTTCCTATTCTAAACAACTTGTGAATTTGCAAAAAGTAAACAAAGGTTTGTGCGAAGCATGTGTGGTAAAACATGTTCTTTTTCGACTTTATTTTGAAATAATTCACATATTTAATTTATCTTTTATCTGTTATGGAACTATAGTTGAGTGATTAGCTTTGGACGTAAAGTCCAGACTGCCAGCATGAGCTGACAGATCACTCGACGGACAGCGTTGACTGCAGGGCGGCACGCTAGCTCACCTCGGCTCATTGGCGGAGAGTGTGGGGAGCCATAATCAAAAAAAATTTCGTGCCTATCCAACGAAAAGCCGGCACACATTCGGTCCTGAAGGGACCCTTACGTCACTTACCAGTATACCATCGAAGGCGCAGATGTTCTGCCTTCTTTGCCTGCCCCATCCTCCCATCTCACTCTGAGGGGCATAATTCTTCAGAGTCCCTACTTGACTTGTAGAGAGAGAGAGAGAGACTAGGCGAACCTAGACGACCTTCATCATATGCGAGAGGGCTCCGGGATGTGAAGGGAAAAATAAAAACGTTTAGAACATCGTTACGGTATAATAATTCATTAATGTATTCAAAATTTTCATTCCTATAAAAAAATCCCCTTGTTCTTCCTTACAATTCTCTCTTACTTTGTTCTAAGGTACCCTGTACAATATTATGCTTCGTTTATCTATCGGGCACAGTATTACTTATTACATTAAAATATAAGAATCTAATCTAGACTTAGGATAAAGAAAATAATATGTTCTGCTGACATACAACTAATTATGGGAATAATATATATGTATATATCGGCGCTATCATGTGTGAGACGTTGAATCAAATCATAATAATTTCCATCCAATTCAATTTCAATTTAAAATCCCAATAACTAAACTTAACTTGTCGAATTTCATTTCACTTGAACGCTAAGTTACTTTTAAAGTGATTATCTTGCTCTGAATATGAGAAAGTACAATATAAAGATTTTATTCACGGCTATGATATTTCGGCTATAATTCAGTTAAAGAGAAAGATATTATTGAAGCGTTTTCTCAAAGTAACTTAGAACAAAACAGTTAATACTTTAAGAAAATATTATAAAATTAGAAAATGTTATACAATTAGAAAGTATGAGTCATAATCAATCGTATTATTTCCGGACAACCAATAAAGTTCAATGTGCCGACATAGATAGGAAATTTTATATTGATAACTTGAAATAAAAAGAATTTATGAAATCAAAGATCCTGTTTATATTTGTAGCAGAGCCGCAAATTTCTTCAAAAGTCGGGTATCTGTGTTTAATCTTTCTGACTTAAGTTTTCAAATAACAGTACTTATCTAAGCTGACTAAAATTTATAGACAAAAATAAATTTAGTGATTCTACATAAAAAGAACCTGGATGCTCAGCTAAGGTTCCTAATGTTTTTGTCAATTGCTAATCTGTTGTCAACTTTCGATTTAGTTTTCAAGGGTGACTTATAACTATGAATGTCGAGGAGATTAATTTTACTTAGTCTGGGAAGATCATCAGAATATTTTAACAATATTCCACAGAAAGGTACACGTAAGAACGATAAAGTTAAAAGCAAACCAATCATGATTGCGTGCTTTAAAGACTAGTACGATTTATACTAAACATTTTGTTAATCGCCGCCATAAAATTCAGACTGCTTCTCTTTATTATGAATTAGATTTGTAGCAACTGTATACCAGGCGAGAATCTAATTGAATGTCACAATCTGATCACTGACCTTTTGATAAAATTTTACGAGTGCTCCATAAATACATATAAGCAAGTCTCACCATTTGATTTTAACATCCTTTCAGGTCTAAACAAAACAAAATAAAGTGTCCAGTACGCACAAATAGAAGAACAAACGCTCAAGGCACAAAAATAACACGCATTTAAGTGTCCTGGCTAATTGTCTGCCGCCTACTTACAATTCGCTGAGTAGATTTTTACAAGCTTTGATTTACTTGTCAATTAATTTTTTGAATCAACTAGCATAGATCGTTATTCTAAATTATTTCGCGGTGTTTACTTGACAAATTGACAAATCACTCTGTAATGTTCAGGTGTTCAAAGAAAAATCGTAGACTTTTGGTATTGCCCTTATACGACACCTGCGATACTTAAGAACGTCATTTGAGACACTGAATTATAGCAGACTTGAACTTGTCACATCAGTGAATATAGATATTTATAATTATAAAAGAAATTGTGTATAAATGCATTAAATAGAATAGAAAATAATTAATTCCTTATTTCATCTGATTTGATTGTCCGTCTCAGGAAGTTTTTTCACAATAAAGAAAGAACACATCTTCAGGAAACAAAAATCACGTGAAGTGTAAAAATCTGAAAATTGATTCTTATAAATTCAAAAAAAAAATAATATTTCTTTATCGCTGACTTAAAAAGGTGAATCTAAGCTACCCAATACTAAAGGTTTTCTTTTCTAAATATCCTGAATGTAAGGGTAAAAAAAATGTATCTTTTAAACGAAATGTTTAACTAAACCTTATAAGCTAACATGTCCAGCGTCCGTATTCTTAAGAACAGGATGATATATGCCATCAAATTATATCTCCGCTTACTATGTGGCACTGGGAAGCTCCTATAACAATGTCTGAATGTGACGTCTACTTACATAATGATTAGGTAGTGATCCTATGTAGATAACTCTAAGACAAATTTACCTCTTTTGGTTGATCGATGGATATGGCATAATTCTTTGAATTATCAAGAGGGACCATTTTCTGGATGTGGTTTCAGCATAGGCGTACGTCTTTTCAATCGGGCCGAAAGTTCTCGTTGAAATTGAGCTCTCAATATTATCTGGGCTCACTCTGGGAGACTTCGATATCCACTGCAGGATATATACTGGCACCATTTGCAATGCTGTATTTCATCAACATCACTGTAGTCCCGCCATGCAACGATTTTTAGTTGCTGGAATTTTCTTCGTCGCGAGAAGTCACACAGCTATATCTGAATCGCACAACAATTTTTTTACCTGGATTGTGGGAATATCCACCAATTAATATGCTATTTAGTTATCGGGTATATATTTTGTTCCGACTTACGTTAGGATGTATCCTGATAAGCTTGATGGCGTTGAAAAATTTGGATTTTTCTGAGATTCGTTAGAACTCCACGATTGAGATGTTGGAAAAGAATGACAGAACAGATGTCGACCGTGTTCTTCTTTTTTTTTTTTCTTTTTCTTTCAACATGTCATACCGAGCTTGAGGAGACGCATTACTCTCGGTCGGGGTGCGTTCAAGTTTTATGCTTGACGCAGCCGGCTTATACGCTTCAGTATTTCGTGTAGCATATTGCTATATGCAATACGCTACGACCATAACAAAAGCTAAAGCCTAGATCTAGCGGAGTTTTTTTTCATTTTTAGTGGCGCTTTTTTAAATTATTTATCTCTAATAGTCTACTTGTTTTTCTGCTGATATTTCACCGACTAGAAATTGCAATATTACGTTGAAAGTGGTTGAAATACAAAGCAAAATAGTATATTTAATAATTATGTGCACAAAAAATTTAGGAGAGTTAGTTCTCGTTACAAATTTTCAATTTCTTTGAACTGCAAATTTTCATTTTTCGTCTTAAATTGTCGCATGTTGGGTCTCTGTCTTTTACGCTAGATGTTTCTAATGTAACTTGTGGTCTAGGCTAATTTTATATGAATTTTCTTTCTTTCAGGACACAAACCTACGTACACTAAATTTTATTGCCTACAGGCTCGGTGGTATCTAAATTGAAACTTTTGCTGAGTACTGACTCCTCTTAACAAAAAAGATAATTTACATAATGTACGTGTCTGAAACGCGATTTTCCTTGTTTATAATCCGAATTATATTTGCAAGTACTGACCGCACACTTCACTTCTGTTTTTTTAATTGATATGAAAGTTTTAGTAGGCACCAGTGGCACTATACAACTCTGCACAAAATAAACTTCAAAGTTAAATAGTTTTGAAAAGAATTGCTTCCGTACTCTTGTTAAATTTGATTTCAGTGGAAGATACCAAGCTGTCATCACGTTGAAATTTTTCACTCTCGGAAAAGTTTCTTTATATTTCAAGTATTATTTGGTCAATTTGTTCAGGAACTGGTTCATCTTCTTTTTTGGACCTTGTTGTGTTTATAGTACATGAAGTTTTTCGCTCTCAGCATCGAAAAAGTGTTATTTAAAATTTTTCATCTGTACTAAAGGCGGGCACAAAGCCGGTGTTGCGCGCCATTCTCTATTGTTCTTCTGAAGTATTCCAAGAGTGAATAATTATTATTTGGAAGGCTGTGCTCTCAATAATTACTCCTGGCTTACAATTAGCCCTCCTTCCGGCTATTTGACTGTGGATAGTCCTAAGAGATCACTGTTATATTTTGTTACTCTAGTGATGCACACTCGATTTGGGCGCCTTGCTGCATTATTTTCGGCAGCTAACTTCTGACACAATATATTTATACAGTAGCACACCTTAGAACAAACTACTGAAAAGTGAATTTTAGAATTTTAATTACAAAAAAAAAAAACCCTCAAAATTACTCCCAAAGAGGGAATTATTAAGTATGATATGGATGTAACTGAACGAACAGTAGCTAGTTGCACAATGGTTGGGAGAAGTATTAGTTTTATGTATGTAAGTACATATCTCAGCACCAGTCTGCAAATGAATTGTTCCTTTACCAAAAAGCTGTTTGATTGCAAAGTGGTGTTCGTTCCATGGACAGTGTAATAGGCAAAATGGCTGTAATAAAGTTTGTGACAGTTTGATAGTTCTACCAAGCCGAATGGCATGGGAAGTGGAACGAATTGTTTTTAGCTTTTTTTTGTCTTGCAGAAATAGTTTTGATTGTCATTTTGTCCCTCTTCCTCTGGTGGTTTGTGCATGCTGTAGGCTCTGTTTCTTCCACTTTAGATTTACATAGGAACCTTTTATTAGAAATTGACTAGTGTGTTAGTTAGAACGGTTGAAAGAGAAAATATAGTTTCTTTATAGAAGCATCCTACTCGCTTGACAGTTTTGACAGAGCTGGGCTACTGTATGAATATACTGTGGTACTACATACATTGCAGAACTACAGGAATATTCTGTCGCGCGACTTAATTTTGAATTGGAACCGTAATTGTAATCAGATAATAGATATCTACTCATAACATATACCCAGAAAATATTACGATTGGCCTACGAATCGCTTTCTTATAATTTCTTATTGCCACAACGAGCATTCTTATTGCCGGCAATAATGCATTTTTATCGCCTACGTTTAACATGACGGGGGTAAATGCTGCATCGCATATGAATCGTGTAAGTAATTCATTTGATGATCGCCATGGCGATAAATATCGTTTTCTTCTTTCGTTTCGTTTGGTTTTTCTAGATGACCACACTTGACGAAAGAACAACTGTAAATGAACTGGTTGATCATTGTCACAGTACGGTGCTGTAGTTTATTTATTTATTTATTTATAACTATACAGCGATAGCTTACAGACTAAAGTCGCAATTAAAAGCTACCGGTTAAATTATTAAATCCAAGTATTTACATTAATGTATTTCACCAAGAAAAAGAAGATTAAAATGCTACAAAAAAAAAAAAACAATTTTTTTTTAAGTGAGATAGCAATTCAAAAAAGAAACAAAAAAAAAATATTCAAAAAATTACAAAAAGGGGGAAAAATTAAATTAAAATTATAAAAAAAGAAACATAATTAAAATTATAAAGGATTAGAGAAGAAAAGAGGAGAAAAAAAATATTCTATGGGTCAATATTGATCCGTTATTCAGAGAGGGTAGTCTGAATTTCATTTCTAATAATTCTTGAGTAACTCAGGGCAATTAATAAAGTTGTGTATTAATTTAAATAAAAACATTTCATCTAAGAAAAGATGACGCTTTTCCAAAGAAGGAATACAAAACTTGTCGAGACGATTGAAATAGTTAAGATAGTGTCCTTCTCTTTTATATTATAGAAGTCTGGTGAATTTTCTCTGTACTGATTCAATTTGCTGTATATATACAGCATAGAAAGGGTTCCATATAGTACATGCGCACTCTAGATGACTTCTTATTAAAGAATTATAAAGGGTTATTAATGAGGTAGCAGAATTGAATGATTTGCAGATTCGGAATAAAAAACCCAACAATTTAAATGCTTTCGAGGTGATCCAGTTGATATGTGTTTGAAATAATAGTTTCTGGTCGAAAATTACTCCTAAGTCTTTCATTTCGGTAACGCGATTAAGAGATGAATCACCCATTGTGTAGTCATAATATATGGTATTGGATTTTCTAGAAACAGTTATGATATTACATTTGGAAATATTCAACGGCAAGAAGTGATGCTTGCTCCAAGTTATTAAGGTAACAATATCTCTTTGAAGTAATTTACAGTCTTCTTCTGTGTGAATGACGTTAAAAATTTTAGCATCATCTGCATATAAGAGACAATTGGTGTTTAATAGGAGTGGTAAGTCGTTGATATAGAGGAGAAAGATATAAGGACCAAGCATTGTGCCTTGTGGAACACCGGAGGTTTGAGAGAAAGGGCAGGACTGGTGACCGTTAAGGACTACTGTTTGCAGTCGTTCGCGGATATATGATGAGAATCATGCAACTAAATTATCACAAAAACCTATATTGGATAATTTTTGGAGTATATGAGAGTGTGAAATTTTGTCGAAAGCTTTAGCGAAATCAGTTTGGAAGAGTCAACTTGTTTCCCTTCATCGAGCGCAACTGCAATTTTGTCGGTGTATAGTGCCAAGTTCGTGGTGGTGGATCTTCCCGGAAGAAATCCATGTTGTTTAGAGCTCAAGCTGGAAAGGGTTTGGGGTAAGAGTTGATTATAGACAAGTTTTTCGAATACAAGAGCCAAGCTATTAGAGATTTATATAGGTCGATAATTAGTTACTGCTTTAGGATCACCAGATTTAAGAGTTGGAGCAACGTACGATGTCTTGAAAGCAGATGGGTAAACTCCGTGGATCAATGACAAGTTGAATACTACGCTTATAGGAGCGCTTAAGACGAAGGAACAGTTCTTTAGGAAGACGTTCGGTATTGTGTCGGGCCCAGCTTTCTTATTTAAGTCAAGATCTAGAATAACAGCTTGAACATTTTCAGGAGAAATAGGTAATGTATCTATTGAACAAGAAAAAGAGGTTGAATGAGAATAGGGAGGTGCAGCGGTACCGCTGCCTGCTGAGGCATTAATACCTGAGATGCTGTCAGAACAGACGGATTCAAAGTAGTGAGCAAAAATATTACAAGTATCCTGGGGAGTATTAAAAATTGTATCATTGTAATACATCTCAGTAGGTAGGTTGTTAGAAGTCTTCATTGTCTTGGACTATGCCCAGAATGCTTTAACATTATTGTGTAAGGACTTCTCGATCCCATCCAAATAGTTTCTATAACATTCTTTAATCAAATTTTTTGATAATTGACGGAATAATGATAAACTCTGATTTCAGGGTGTTTCAAACGTTTATATTCACGACGATATTTTTCTTTTTCCTTTAAAGCTTGAATTAATGCACGACTATACCAATGTGGATATTTTGCATGTTTTGGTTTTATTACTGGGACAAATGTTCTTATGCAGTCATCTAGAGTGGAGACAAAATTTTTGAAGGAGCTCTCAACATCAGCGGAAAATTTTGATGAAAAGTCGATTGAAGCCAGATGCTCATTGATATTACTATAATTCGCTGTGTGAAAAGAAAATTTTCGTGTTGTCCTCATAGGTAAGAAATCATGCCGATTTAATGAAACATCAATGTCAAGAGGTTGATGGTGAGGGTCAATAGTTCACGCAGATACTCCTTAGACCACCGTTGCCAAAATTGATTTTTTATATAGGATACTAGCTTCCATCTTTGTAACGAATTAAGTCTAGATGGTTGTGCAGCTGATTGCTGTTAATGGTTCCCCTATTAGGAAATGGCCAGGAGTGAGTAGTGAGTAGTGAGAGTTAGTACTGCCTCATGAGCGTCTCTAGATCCTCGTAGGTTAGAGACCCCGATATTAAATTCCGCTGAAGGAAGTGCTTGGCTGATTTGACTGCAGCCTCCCAAAGGCCGCCAAAATGTGGAGCTCGAGGTGGTATGAAGTGAAAACCAATTCCCTTGGGCGTGCAATATGTGGTTATTTCTTGCTGAGAGCCTTCACTATGTAAAATCTCCTTGACTTCGGCAAGTTGGTTTTTGGTCCCGCAAAGTTTGTAGCGTTGTCGCAGTACAGATTTCTGCAGTTTCCTCTTCTGCCTACAAATCGTCTAAGACATCCAATAAAGGCAGCTGTACTCAAGTCGCTTGCAACCTCGAAGTGTATTGCCTTTGTGACAAAGCAGCAAAAAACTGCAAACATATGCTTTCTGTGGCCTCTTGCCTCTCAGTTTTTAATGACTCCAAACAGGTCCGAGAAAGTCAACTCCTGTGTTAACAAACGGTCTTTTGGTTGTACTCTATGCTTGGGGAGATTTCCCATGAACTGGCTTAAAAATTTTGGCTTGGCTCGCGCGCACCGAATACACCTTCCAACTTGTTGAACACACCTGAAATAAATAATAAAAAACATTAGAAGAAATCTATTAAGTATTTCTTACTTCCCTTAGATTCTCCTGGTTCCTCCAGTTACAGCTGCAGGTACATCCACCACCACAGGAATGCATCTGAAATGAAAAAGTATAAACAGATATTAGTTTAAAGCAACTAATATAACAAAGTAGCATATAAAAAACTATTGAAATAAGCAAATTAAATGCAGACTGCCAGGAAACCAATTTCTTGGCAGTACAACAACAAAAACATGCAAAATTCAAATAGTGCAATTTCTGTGAAAAATTCATATGCTCTGCATAATAAACATTTGCAAAACATGCAAATATGTTTAAATACGCAAAACATAAAAAATTGCAACACGCACATACCTACATTATAATTAATGAAAAGCAACAATTTATGTCATTGTTGACATTTCAAAATTCACCTTTCCAACATGAATAATTATCAGAATTTACATATTTACTGCAAATTATTCATGCTGGAACGTATACACAATTAATAATAAACACTTAAATAGTGATAAAAGACACTTACCTGGATAATTAATCCATGAATTGCTTTAAAAAACACACAAAACGACACGGCACTTTCACATAAAATTATCGCGTTCGCGACTGTCAACTTGACATGGTGAAAAGCTGATTTTATGAAGTTGGCGGCGCGCTACCTGTTGGTAATACTTAAAAACCGCGAAAGTTACCAGGTAAACAAATATTCGCGAAAAAAGGTAAAATTAATTCTCATAATAAGTGGGAAAGAGAAAGAAGTGGAAACGAGATGCAAGAAAAATGAGAAATATTTGCGTTCCACAGTGGAAATTGTCATAATATGGCAGGGAGCCCCCATCTTGATAAGTTTCAGAAAAATTAAAATATCTCAATAAATGAAATACGAAAATTCATGGATAATTTATAATAAATTAATTGAAGGAAATTGGCACATTTTGACATAAGTATACAAGTCAAGCAAAGTCGAAAAATATGCTTAATTTGTATTTTTCTTGTGGAACGTATGTCAAAATGGCCACTTAGAGCCTATAAAAAGGGGGCAATTCCTAAGATCTCTCTCAGTTTTTCGACAGCGATCACCAGTGTAGTTCAATCAAGTTTTTCAAAGTTCTAGTATCCGATCAAGCAATCATAAATATTTTTCATTTTCCGCAATTAAGCATAAAATAAAAAGTGCCATATTTAAGGTACAATATTATACATACTGGAAATTGGTGTGCAATTGGTGCTGGCAAGGGACATAAAGTTTTTGTTGTATGTGGACTTCAGATAAGTATTGTGTGATACTAATTATTGTGTAATTTAAATAAGTTTCTTGCATAAACTTAAGCACATGTCAAATCTGGCATTTTAAGAATATATGCAACGAAACAAAATAGTTAAGTAATTAAGTTACAATAAGCTCAAAGTGAATTAAAAAATAAGTGTATAAATCGCAAAACCTAGAAAAGGCTACAAATTGCATTTAGTTGAATATATGTCAAAATACGGCATAATAACTACATATGCAATCGAGCAATTAATGAACAGAATTAATATTTTTGTTTTCTGCGAGAGCCTATCGGCATCGGCAGTTTCGCACAAATCGTAACATGTAGCTGATGATTCATTGCCAGCGACTAAAATTGTTTTGATGATCAATTGTGTGAAAAAAGTGTGGGGTGGCCTCTGAAGCTGCCAGGATAACCCTTGGAGGTTTCTTCTCCAAATTAATGCTCTGCTTGATATACTTGGAAGGCCATGAGTTTTTTGGACCGTGCAGAAATAAAGGTCCATAAAACCATAACTGCAAGATGCCAAACTCTCGGTGGCACTCCTCGCGATAAAATATCGCCGGATTTCGTTTTGAAGGAACATGTTGCCATTGTTCTGGCAGTGAGATTTCCTGGATGGATGCAATGCGATTTACATTGAATGTAATGAATGATGCTGCTTCTGCGTTTATCCATACCAATGTTATCTCTGAATCAGTCCAATAATAACATGAATTAGATCTGCTGACTAGCTCAGCTGCAAGTTCAGCTGCGCATAGTTCGAGCCGTGGAAAGCGTAGTTGTCTTAGCTGGAGCTACCTTAGATTTGGCACAAAGAAGACGCACAATTTTCATTGCATCTTCATTATTAGCACGTAAGTAAACGGCTGCTTCATATGCCTTCTCAGAAGCATCAGCAAAGACATGCATTTCGATTGATTTAGGTACCCTTCCAGAAAACATGTGTCGAGGTATTTTTATGCCTGCAAGTGTTTTGTGAACTTGGCGGAATTGGAGCCAAGAAGAGTGGAGCTCCATTGGGAGCGCTGCATCCTAGTCAAGCTTAAGGCAATACAAATGCTGGAGAAAGATCTTAGCTGTAACCACTACTGGACTCAATACACCCAGTGGATCAAATAGATGAGCAATATCAGATAGCACTGTCCTCTTTGTTACCTTGTTTTGCTCAGTGTATGTTGCGTTGATGCAAAATTCGTCTGATTTTGGGGTCCAGATTAACCCTAGTGTCTTGATGGATTCTTCTCAGTCGTGTCTGTCGAGTTGTATGGCCTTATCTTCTGTAGGGAATAGACTTAAGTAACTGTGGGAGATTAGTACACCATTTTCTAAGTTTAAATCCCGCAGCATTCAACGCTTCCTGTAGTTGCTTTTGTGTTTCTATAGCTTCGACAAGACTGTCTGTACCCGTCATTAAGTCGTCCACATAAAAATTGCTCTTACTGATTGCAGAAGCCAAAGGATATCTGGCTTCTGGGTTCTTTGTTAATTGTAGCAAACATTTAGTAGCTAGGTATGGCGTTTTTGTGGTGTTACGGTGCATAGCTCAAAGCATTTGAGCCTGTGTTGGCTCATCTCTCCACCAGATTAGTTGATATTTTCTATCTGCTGGGTCGACCATGATTTGTCGGTACATCTTTTCAATGTCGGCTCTTGTGAATGCAAATCGTGGCATCCGGAAGCGAAGAAGGATAGTAAATGGGCCTGTACATAATATGTCATTTAACGAGACATTTGTTGAGGTCTTACTGGAGCCATCGTCCTGCTTAAGCACAGCGTGATGTGGTAGAAAATAGTGAGGACCCTAACAGTGTTGAGGTCGATTTCGCGCATGTGTCCGAGACTTATATACTCATTCATGAAGTTTTTGTATTGTATGGCCAATTCAGAGTTTTTCGACAGCCGTCGCTCCATGGCCAGAAATCGTCGGAGTGCGATGTCTTTGGATACGCCAAGCTTATGTGGATCATGAAGAAATGGTAGCTTGACCACAAATCGCCCAGTGGGATCTCTTCTTACTGTTTGCGAAAAGTTAGATTCACATTTTTTTCAGCTGTGAGTCTTTAGGAAGGTGTTGTTGCCTCTTCTAGTTTCCAAAATTTTTCAACCTGAGCTTCTAAATTGGTTTCCTCAATGGTCGAGACATCACATATTCTGCTTTGATGTGAGGTTCTGGGTGTGCTTGCTACGCCAATCCAACCAAAAATAGTGTTTTGTTGCATGGGTAAATTAGTTCCAAGCCGTATTTGCCCAATTGAAAGTAATTCGTCATAAATTTCAGCACCTAAGAGCAGGTCTATTCGATCTGGTTTGTTAAATCCTGGATCGGCGAATTTTACGTTTATTGGAATTGGCCAGAATTGAATGTTCAGTTTATATGCTGGCTGTTCAGCAGTTATTTGAGGAAGGATAAAGGCTTCTATATGGGCTGAGAAGTCATTGATTCGAGACTGTACCCGCATGCTTATTCTGTGTTGAATAAGTTGCTTGACTTCCCCAATACCTTTGTTACATATATACATGTACATACAACATCATGTAGGAAGAAAGCATATTTAATGTAATACGCATGCATATACATACCTACACCATGTAGGAAGAAAGTATATTTAATGTAATACGCATGCATATACATGCCTACATCATGTAGGAAGAAAGTGTACATAATGCAAATGCGTATACAGGGTGTCCCAGACGTACCGCATTTCCTTTACACCCTGAATTCCTCACCCCATTTCGAGAAATAAATTGTATGGGCGGAGAGCCAGAAAATGCACGGTGTGGGCGGTAGGGGGGTTTACTATTTTTAGTACTGTTTCCACTTTACACCCTGTAAATTACTTGATGTACACCCTATCAAGGCGAAATTTATCTCAGGTGATAGCAAACCGTCTATGCTTTGCAATGAATGCCCAACAGCCCCTTCTGTCATCTTCAATCTTAAGTTGTAGTACGTCAAAGTCCAAAAATTGGGAAAAAGTCCTATTTTTTTCAAATTTTAACGAATTAAAATGTACGATAACTATACAGTTTATTTACATGATTTAGAAACCCCGGAATGTTACCTTTAATTTGACTACGCACATGTACCTACATAAATGTAACCGTTTTTGCAATATTCCCGTTTCTGTGATTCATTATTTCATGCATTTTACGAATTTGCGTGGAATTGCATAAAGTTAGGCGCGATATTACCAATCTTAACACCTCCAGGCTGGTATCACAACGCACGCTTACTAGGTTTGGATCCAATGATCTAATTGGTCATGGAACCTCCCTTTGGAACTCCTTGCCTGAACCTATTAAAAATACGCGCTCTATAAAACAGTTCAAGGAATTGGCTGTAATGCATCTTCTAGACAGCACCTAAGTCCTGTTCCTATCCCGACAAATTCAAATATACAGGGTGTCCCGTAAGTCGAAGTCAAGCCGGAATAGGGTGATAGACCAAATCATAACAGTTACCAGAAAAATATAAAAAAATCTATGTCATGTATTTTTCAAATTATAGACATTTCTTTTGTTTTCGAGAAAATGTACCCCTTGTGATGGTTTTTTAGCTCCTGTTGCTACAAATCTTTACGTTTTTTCAATTTTATTTTTCTTATGTAATCCCGAATAGTGCTTATGTAACCTGCTGCTTTAAATTCTAAGCCTACTGTTCCAGCTTGGAAGAAAATGTCACATTTTGCCGAACCAAGAATAGAAAATTAATATTTCACCCAACTTTAACTGACTGTAATGAAAAAAAAATGTACTACGCCAGTTTGGCAAGTAACTTTAAAAGTTGACGCATTTAATAAGGATTCTAAAATTGTATAACACTTGCTACAATATTTCTTAAATTACGGCAAAAATAATTTTTCTTCAAGAAACCCAGTTTCGAAAAATTTCTTTTCACCTACTAAAAATGATTCTAGTGTACCCAAAGCTTGCCGTAAGACCGTAATTTTAAGCTTCTAGTTTGACTGAGATGGAGAGTCATTACATGAAGTGTGACTGAGACAGATAGTGACGCTTTCAAGTTAGAGATCCTTACTTTTTGTTGAATTTAGGACAAATTTTCCTTAAGTTTAAAATTAAACACCAATTATTTGGATGCTAAGATTTATTATTTACAAAAGATATTCCAATTGCCTTCCTTCAGCTGCAATACAAGCTCGACATCTTCTTAAAAAAGATTGGGTTATCAGACGGGCAATTCTTCCGTTGTTAACAAATTCAACTGCTTCCGTAATTCTAGAGCTTATGTTTTTGTAAAATTCGGTTAGGTATACGTTTAGGCACTCCTGTGATTTCCTGGATTGCACGTACCAAAGTACTTGGGTCTTCTTCAACTGCTTTAAGTACTACGTCCTCGTAAGGTAAGGAACTCTTTCTTCACCATGTACTTGGTTTGGAAGTTGGTCCTCTGTGGAGAGTAGACGATCCACATTTGTAAAAACTCAATGATTTGACGAGCGAGCGTCACTATCTGTCTCACTCACACTTCATGTAATGACTCTTCGTCTCAGTCAAACTAAAACCTGAAAGTTACGGTCTTACGGCAAGCTTTGGGTACACTAGAATCATTTTTAGTAGGTAAAAAGAAGTTTTTCGAAACTGGGTTTCTTGAAGAAAAATTTTTTTTTGCCGTAATCTAAGAAATATTGTAGCAAGTGTTATACAATTTTAGAATCCTTATTAAATGCGTTAACTTTTAAAGTTACTTGCCAAACTGGCGCAGTACATTTTTTTGTCATTACAGTCAGTTAAAGTTGGGTGAAATATTAATTTTCTATTCTTGGTTCGGCAAAATGTGACATTTTCTTCCAAGCTGGAACAGTAGGCTTAGAATTTAAAGCAGCAGGTTACATAAGCACTATTCGGGATTACATAAGAAAAATAAAAATGAAAAAAAAGTAAAGATTTGTAGCAACAGGAGCTAAAAAACCATCACAAGGTGTACATTTTCTCGAAAACAAAAGAAATGTCTATAATTTGAAAAATACATGACTTAGATTTTTTTATATTTTTCTGGTAACTGTTATGATTTGGTCTATCACCCGATTCCGGCTTGACGTCGACTTACGGGACACCCTGTATATATAAAAAAAAAATAAAAAAAAATAAAATTAAAAAATAAAAATTTGAGTTCATTTATTTTAGTTATTTTTGTCTAGTTGATTTTATTCTTTTCGCGACTACATTGTCTTACATTGTTTTATTTTATGTTATGTAATTTTATTTTAGTTTATTTTACTCATCTAAGTTCACTTTATTTATGTTATTGCATTCTGTTCATTCCATTCATTTATTTATTCATTTAATTTTATATGTTAACTTATTTCTTTCTCTTTGTTTTTCTTTACTTTTCAAATCTTAATGTGAACCTTAATTTCATATTCTATTTTAATCAATTTCAATTTCATTTTAAAAGTTATTGTAAGTCCTCTAATTGTACCAACTCGTTTATAATTCTATTACTTGATAGTTTCTGTTGCAGCGAGCTTGATTGTTATGTTTTTTTCTTTTTCTTGACTTTGTACTCAACCTATAATATGTACTATTATCTATTTTATACTCGATATACTTAACGTTGTAACGTAGCTTAGGTTGAGGTTCTTTAATAAATGCTTTTTCTATTCTATTCTATCTAATAAATTAAGTAAATTTGTTCACAAAACAAGAGCACATTTGACAATCATGGCTCAATTAGATACCTCGCATCTCACTTACTCCTACGTATGATGCCCTGCTCTTGAAAAATTAGGCTCTTCCGTGCGTTCAGGTGTCACCACCGACATATAATAAGAATGGACCGAGCCATCCCACTGACATATAATAAGAATGGACTGAGCCATCCTATCTAATTTCTATAGTCAAAAATTGCGCAAATTTTGGCTAAAATCTATTTGTTTCTTTCAAGCTCAAAATGTACACTGAACTGTAACCAAGTTTGGAAAGAGTACGGCTGTATTAATTGAAATACATCGGAATTGACATAAAAACGCAGACAAATATATTATTTATATACGTCTATCTCTTACAAGCTCAAGCATATTTGACATCAAATCTGCAGAGGGACACATTTTTCAGCAATATTAAAAATTAATTTTTGTGTTAATTAAAACGAGCTTAACTCCCTAAACAATTTTCATTTAATGCAATACTATTTTACAACATCTTTAGCGTTTACAATCGACAAATAATAACTAATTATAAATCGGTGTGCAATTGTGCGAAATAAAGGGTTTTCACAGCCTGTTCAATATTTGTGCCATTTTTGAAGCGAGAACGCTCAGTTCATTCTTATTATATGTCAGTGCTTAGAACATACTATTGCGAGCGTGGCCTTTGCTTCGTTATTTAAAACCATAGATGGCACAAGAACTAGATGTCGCGTGGCATACTAGAGCAGAGTATACAGATTGTGAAATATGAAGTGCATTCTGGAATGGACCATAACATGTTTTAGAGCGTGCCGAAAGCAAATGTTTTTATAATAGCAGTTTTCTATACATTTGATCAACTTCCTCAATACTTCAGATACGAAAAAGTATGAATCACTCGACGTATACATCATTTCAAATGTTGTGGTCCATTCCGGAATCCACCCAACCATAAAAATTTTGTATACTTTTTTGGTACTGCATGCGACATCTAGTTCTTGTGCCATCTATGTTAAAACACAATATTAAGCATTTAATATACAAATTCTTTATTCCTCTTCTAATCTTATAAAATTCACAATCCTTCAATTAATCAACTCAACTTTAATTATCGCTAATACTGTACTTTCATTATCGCAATCCAATTACAACACTTTCGCCCGTTTATTACTTTTACTTGTTAACACTGCAACGTCTAAGAGAAGACTCTTTTTCTGGCGGTGACAACTGTTATATTTATACCCTAGAAACTCTCCAGATTATTCTGGAGTGCTCTATTCCAGAAGCTTCTGGACTATTCTATTCATTCTATTCCTGAGCTTTCCCGAAGATTCCATCATCGATTCTCCGAACCTGAAGTCGTTTACCCTCCATTGCCAGTAGATGTCACTAGTTGTCTCTTTCTATTGCACGTAACACTGCCCCCTTCTTAAATTTGTTCGTTACGAACAACATTTGGTCCACGGTCTTGATGCTCGTAGTATTGACACAAGCGGTCCAAATGAACAATTTTACGCTTGCCTCTTGTGCCACGCTGAATCCTGTATACCACGCCATTAATTCTAGTTACTACTGAATACGGTCCTTCCCAGTGTTGTTGCGATTTTGGAGAACGTCCCTTACGTCGTTTCGGGTTGTACAGCCAAAAAAGATCACCTTCGTTAAATCCTGCGGAATTAGCACGTAAGTCATAGCGGGTCTTCATCCGATCAGTATTTGTTGCTAATTTCGTCCTCGTGGCCTCGTGTACATCAGTTAATTGTTTTTGAGCTCCGATACGTAGTCTTTTGGTAACTTTTGTTCACCTCTGGGGGTACCGAATTTGAGGTCGCTAGGTAAACGCATCTCTCTTCCGCATATGACTTTAGCTGTGGTTTGTCCGGTAGTACTACTGATCTTATAAGCCATTAGGAATATAGGAATGTGTCAATCCCAATCGCGTTAGCGATATCAACTACTTTCTTTAGATGCTCGATCAATGTTCTGTTGAAGCGCTCTACCATACCACCAGATTGTGGGTGTAGAGAAGTTGTTCTAGTTTTTCTTATTCCCAACATTTTACATATCTCCTGGAAAGTTCGCGATTCGAAGTTCCGTCCTTGGTCCGAATGAAGTTCGTGAGGCACACCAAACCTACTGATCCAATTCGTAATTATTTGTTCCGCTACTGTGGTTGCCTCTTGATTAGGGATTGCATAAGCTTCAGGCCATTTACTGAAATAGTCAATGGGAACTAATATATAATGGTTACCGCCATCCGTTTCTGGAAAAGTCCAGCGATGTCTACAGCTATCCTTTCAAAGGGGCTCCGACATTATACTTATGCATTTCTCCTCTGCTTCTGTGCTGCGGCCCTTTGCAAGCAGCACATACAGTGCATCTGCGGCACCACTCCTACACATCTTCTCGCATATGTAGCCAATAAAACTTTTCTCGTATTTTGGAAATGGTTTTGTTCACTCCCAAATGTCCTCCAGATGTTCCACCGTGCATTTCTTCTAGAATATCTTTGATGTTTGAGGCCGGCACGACTATCTGCATTCGGAAAGATTCGCCATTAGGTGCTTTCCACTTGCGTTTTAATATACCACATTCAACATGAAGAGAGTTCCATTGAGCCTAGTAACTTTTCAGCTTCTCGCTCCGTTCCGAAATATCCTTCCAGTCTGGTCTTTCCATATCTTCTTTCCAAGCGAGAACAGGTGAAATGTCCGGATCTTCTCGTTGTGTGTTATGGTCGTAGCGTAGGCTTGCGGCGTCAAGCATAAAAAAAATGAACGCACCCCGACCGAAAGAAATGCATTTCCTCAAGCTGCAGATGACAGGCTGAAGATGGCAAAGAAGAAGAAGAATCAATCTGTCTTACTTCTCGAGTAAAAGTCGCGTGCACGAACGAAGTCAGAAAACTGGTCATTAAAATCCTCAACGACATCTGGCCCAAAAACGAATTTCCAAAGGGTGCTGGCCGACGAGAAGAAAATTTTGCTGAGCTCTTTGAAAGGGAAGAACTTTTTGCTGCTCCAGAGATTGGCCGATTGTTTAATTCTGGCGTTTCTGTCTTCCATCCAATTTTGAGACATACCCAAATTTAACAAAATTCGCTGTTGAGCAAGGAAGTTTTGATGCAGGCGACCAAGGGCTTTGAAATCAATATATCTCGGACTGGTCACATCAAGATACATTTCAACAGTTCGTGATCGGTACTAAAAGTATTCGGTGGTATCCACATATGTCCAGCTTTATAATACAAATCAAGTGTAGACTCGTTTAGAACGGAAACTTTTCCCCATAAATACGTAGAAGCAACTGTATTTCTTCGCCAAGTAAACGGATCCGACAATACAATTCACATGTTAGAACTCTAAAAACGGACGGATTTACAAAACTACAACTTGAACTTCAGTGAAGTTTTCAAAGGATTGAAAAGCGCACATATAAATGGTTTCTACTTTTATTGGTCGCCTAGATATTCAATCATGAATTGCAATCAGCTCTTCTGACCGATGGTACTGATGATACAGTCGGACTACTACCAGAACTTACTGTGAGTTTACTAAAAGGTTGCGATGCTTTGCGCAGTCAACACAATGAAATAACAACAAGCGTTTTACTAAGTAAAATACAATAAATATCATAAAGAAGTAAACCGTTCCTAAGATACACAAAGCTCTACGGAGTTGCAATTTGTAGATTTTTCGCCGTAGGCCAACACCATTTTCGTGTCCTGTCAAGTGTAAAAAAGTTCTAGTTTTAAATATAGTTTCTGAACGAACTAAGAAAAATCATTTGAATTAACGTTTGTCTAATAGCAATGTATCCAGGGCGGCGACTCTAGGAGGCCTCTTCGAGACAGCTATCAACAAAAGACTGAAATATGAAACCATAATGGTGAGTACATCAAAAACCATTTCTCTTTTTTCGTCCAATGTAGTATGTAGGTATATATATAAAATGTAGTTAACTATGATATTAGATCGAACATTTAAGGATCAAACCTAAGGTAAATGGTTAAATACAATCGACAGGAGGAAATTTTATTAGGAGCATGTAAGTGAATTAGTTTATTGTAGAGATATGCTCGTCGCACGCTTCGGAACGAATAGTTTGAAACAATGTTACTCCTTTCATCAATAATTAAAAAAGAAAAAAAACAAGTAAGAACAAATTAACAGAAAACAAAATTATTTAAAGAATTATACACACAATCAATAACTATATAACTATATAAAAAAGAAAACAAAAGGAATCGTTCGTCCTAAGAGATTGCAGCCAAGACTGCTGTAAGATTTTTTTGTGAAATTTTTAAAAAAAAACGTATTATCATCTACAAATGCATTAAATTATACAACTTGGTACGTAGATATATTTTCTTAACGGACTTTTTGTAACAAATAGTTTTTATTCAATTAAAAACAAATTTATTTATAAGAAAAGGTAAAGGGAGGGAGGAAATGAATAACATTCCCCTCAAGGAAATTCAATAGACTGTTCGGTTAGCGCGGAATATATACGTAGATGTTAGTATCTTTTAAATGCTTTTACTGGATTCTGTGGAGCTGTAACCATTCCCTATCATGATCCATTATATGATTTCTAACATTAACTAAGCAAAGAATTTTTTTGTTATTAGCTATTAGAATTTAAATAGAATTTGGGAATTCTCATACGGAACCCATATTAGGCGTATAAAGTCAGTTATGTTAGTTAGTCGGAATCCCGAGTGAAGGAACAGTTCACAAATTGTCAGCGAAAGCAGGAAATAATATACCTAGAGCTGTTTTGAAGCATTATAATAAGTCCTGAAGAGCTTAAAGATAATATATAGAGACATGAGTTGATTGTTTGCAATTAAAGATAACATATCACAGTATAATACTAACTAATTATTAACGCGTTGTGAAACATACGTATCGCTAGGCTCATGTTCCTTGGGTGATTTAGATCTAAGTTTGAACGACGTGGGAGTGATGAAGTTTTTTGTTAACCTGGCAATTATAACGTAGATATGAATCTTTGAAAGTTTTAATTCTTCCTTCATACCCTGGAGCCCTCGTACGTGAAGGTCGTTTAGGTCCGCTACTCTCTTTCCTTTCAGGTCAATTAGGGACACTGTAAACTATCTGCCCTCAGTGTCAAATGGGTGGTTGGGGCATGCAGTAAGGCCGAAACATCTGCGCCTTCGAGGATGGTATACAGGTAAGTGACATAAGGGTCCCTTCAGAACCGAATGTGTGCCGGCTTTTGTGTTGATAGGCACGAATTTTTCGTGGAACCTCCCCACACTCTCCGCCAATTAGATAAGGCGAGGTAGCGCGCCGCCCTGTAGTCAACGCTGTCCGTCGAGTGATCTGTCAGCTCATGCTGGCAGTCTGGACTTTATGTCTGATGTCAATCACTCTTCATAGTTCCATAACATGTGCTGTTCTCAGGTCCTCGTTGTCCCAACCTGTAGATGGTTCCACGGTTACCAAGTGTATAGTTACTGTTGTTTCTTTTTCTTCCACGCGGGCGCAATGTTTGCACTCAAGTTTGTATGGACGTCGTGAAAGGGCGTCTGCATTTCCATGAATACGACCTCTTCGATGTTGGATTTCAAAATCATAAGCCTGGAGTCGCTCTATCCATCTTGCCACTTGTCCCTCAGGGTTCATAAACTGCAGAATCCATTTGAGCGCTGCATGGTCGGTGCGAAGGATGAATTTCTGCCCGTAGAAATATTTATGAAAATGTTATGTTGAATTTACAATGGCAAGTAGCTCTTTTCTTGTAGCACAATAATTTTTCTCTGACTTTGAAAGTGCTTTGCTATAGTAAGCTACTGGAACTTCTTGACCATTCTCCTCCTGCGAAAGCACTGCAGCAATACCTTTATTGCCCTAAATATTTAACTTCATTTTTGAATAGAGCGCATTTACTCGCACTGAGCTTTAATTTTATATCTTTGGGTCTTTGAACGGGACGTTGTTTTTATGTTCTTTCAATGTGCTTCCGATTACTATTATGTCATCCAAGAAGACAAGACAGAATGTGGCTGGAGCATTACATAACCCAAATGGCATTACTTTGAATTGCCATAAGCCACTGCCAACCACTTGCCAGTAACCACCCTTCAAATCCAGCGTGGAAAACCATTGCGCTCTGTAAAGGGTATCCAACGTGTTATCAATCCTTGGTAATGGAGAGCTATCTTTTCTCGTCACGTTATTTAGTTGGCGGTAGTCTACACAGAATCAGATGCTGCCATCCTTTTTCCTATCCAGAACAACCGGCGATGTCCAAGGGCTGTTAGATTCCTCTATTATGCCTTGTTTCTTCATGGAGTTTATCATGTCTGCAACTTCTGGTTGTTTGGCTAATGGAAATCTTTGTGGTGCCTGTCGAATTGGCCCGGAATCTCCTGTATCGATCCGATGCTGGACAAGATTTCTTTTACCATGGTCATCAGCATACATTGCAAATAATTCCGAAAATTCATCGATCACCTCTTTGGCATCTTTGTGTTGTTGTTCGCTTAAGGGGGAAAACGCACCGTGAAGCGCGAAAAAAACCAATTTTTCTGTATTTTTTTTTGAGGCCAATCTATAGCAGTAATCAAACCAATTCTTTTTTAAATGATAAAACACATTTTTAAGAATACATCAAAATTTTGTTATGGAAAAATATCAAATATTCGCCGAGTAATATTCTGGTCCGTAAAGTACCGCAAAAACAGGCCCCCCCGGGGTACGCACTCCTGCTTCATCTGCAATCATCCAAATAAAAAAAAAACAAACAAAAAGATTATTAAACTGGACAGAATAATCTAGTCTTTGTCGTATGCGATTTTGAAAATATCGATTTGTGACAAAATGGCGGACATTTGAATTTATATAGAGATTTTTAGAGAAATATACGACCTTATTTCGCCGACTAAAAAAAAACTAAGCCACTAAAAGAAAAATCAATATGACAAACACTAGATAATTATGTGTAGAATAAGCACAAACAAAGATAATTGCAATCGGTTCATTGGTTTTCGAGATATCTTGCGTACCGACTTCAAAAACATGATTTCGAGGAAAACGCGTTTGAAAGTTGAGCAATGAATAAATCTCAAAATTCTTCAACTTACATACATAGAATCATCCACTCCACTTCGGCCGATACAGATAATGGCTCTGAGATTTTCGAGAATCTTTTTTTTTATCCAGTTTTCACCAAATATATTATTTCCGAACGAAATCATTCGATATAACACCCGGTTACGCATACGACGTTACAATAGGGGCCCACGGCGTATTTCTACCTGAATTTCGTTCGGCCGCTCGGCGCTGACTAGATCGGCCATAAATCCGTTATTTTTTCGAATTTTTCATGCGGTTTTCACCAGACATTCTTAACAGGTTAAGCTTGAAGAAAAGCCAAACAAAAAAAAGCGAAAATTTCGAAATTTCTCGGTGCGTTTTCCCCCTTACGGCACTGGACGAAAGAAGTTTCTGAACCTGTTGGGTAGTAGCTGGTATAGTTTTTGTCTCCTTGACATTACTACCATTATCCAAATTGACGATTTGGTAAACCGGTTCACAATCTCCAATTATAGCACCTTCTTTTAGTTGTACCTCATTTTCGGATGTCATAAGCGCTCTGACTGGTATTAATGTTGGACCTTCTGCCTTCACTAAAGTCTTGCCAACAATGATGCTCAATGTAACTTTTGTGGGGTTAGGCTCCACCAGATAGAATCGGTAGTTCCCGATGTAGTGTCTCGTCGTATTGCGAAAGAGTAATATTGTCGCAGACCATCGTCCTTACTTTCGCAGAATGATCTGCTTCTTCTCCTAGTTTCATAGGAATTTCTATGTTCCCATATTTGAGAATCCACCCTCCGACATCCAGATTTATTTTGTATGTGGTCATGAAATCTATTCCAAGAATGCATTCATCCATTATGTCTGAAACCAGGAAAGTGTGAGGAAATAGTAGTTCGCCTAGTTGAACATCTAAAGTTATTTTTCCAAAGACCTGTGCTGCTGCCCGAGTTGCTGTTCTTAGTAGACATTTGGTGGTGTTGTGATTCCATTTGTTCTTAACAAGATCTGCTCTCATAATTGATCTCGAAGCTCCAGTATCGATAGTGACTGCGCAGACATTTTTTCCTACACTCCCATATATAACAAGACTGCTATTATTTCTCTGCAACTGGCCTACTCGAATGATGCCCCACTTCTGCCCCACAAAGTTGGTTTTCCGATTGCTCAACAGGGGAAGTATTGCGACTAGTCGCTGCTTGATATCTAGTCTCTCCACGATTAGCTTGTTCCCTGGTTCGACATCTTTGGCATTCTTCTTTCCCCTCTTCTTCTGGCAATTCCACTAAACGACGTTTTTTGCAGTCTCTTTGAAGGTGCCCTGGTCTATTATAATTTCAGCATCGAAGGACACTGCGTGAAGGGCTCTGTGATGATTGCACTCTGTTACAAGTACATTTTTCCACTGAAATTTCTCTTACTCGTACTGCACTCCGTGAAGCTTGTCTGGTGGATTCGTTTTAAAAATTATTGTAAGTCCTCTAATTGTACCACCTCGTTTATAATTCTATTACTTGATAGATTCTGTTACAGCGAGCTTGCTTGTTATGTTTTTTGTTTTTCTTGACTTTGTACTCAACCAATAATACTATTATCTATTTTATACTCGATGTACCCAACGTTGTAACGTAGCTTAGGTTTAGGTTCTTTAATAAATGCTTTTTCTATTCTATTCTATTCTATACTAATAAATTGAGTAAATCTGTTGACAAAACAAGAGCACATTTGACAATCATGACTCAATTAGGTTCCTCGCATCTCACTTACTCCTACGTATGTTGCATTGCTCTTGAAAAATTACGCTCTTCCGTGCGTTCAGGTGTCACCACTGACATATAATAGGAATGGTCTGAGCCATCTCACTGACATATATAAGAATGGACTGAGCCATCCTATCTAATTTCTATAGTCAAAAATTGCGCAAATTTTGGCTAAAATCTATTTGTTTCTTTCAAGCTCAAAATGTACACTGAACTGTAACCAAGTTTGGAAAGAGTACGGCTGTATTAATTGAAATACATCGGAATTGACATAAAAACGCAGACAAATATATTATTTATATACGTCTATCTCTTACAAGCTCAAGCATATTTGACATCAAATCTGCAGAGGAACACATTTTTCAGCAATATTAAAAATTAATTTTTGTGTTAATTAAAACGAGCTTAACTCCCTAAACAATTTTCATTTAATGCAATACTAATTTACAGCATCTTTAGCGTTTATAATCGACAAATAATAACTAATTATAAATCGGCGTGCAATTGTACGAAATAAAGGGTTTTCACAGCCTGTACAATATTTGTGCCATTTTTGAAGCAAGAACGCTCAGTTCATTCTTATTATATGTCAGTGCTTAGAACATATTGTTGCGAACGTGGCCTTTGGTTCGTTATTTAAAACCATAGATGGCACAAGGACTAAATGTCGCGTGGCATACTAGAGCAGAGTATACAGATTGTGAAATATGAAGTGTATTCTGGAATGGACCATAACATGTTTTAGAGCGTGCCGAAAGCAAATGTTTTTATAATAGCAGTTTTCTATACATTTGATCAACTTCCTCAATACTTCAGATACGAAAGAGTATGAATCACTCGACGTATACATCATTTCAAATGTTGTAGTCCATTCCGGACTGGACCACCCAGCCATATAAATTTTGTATACTTTTTTGGTACTGCATGCGACATCTAGTTCTTGTGCCATCTATGTTAAAACACAATATTAAGTATTTAATATACAAGTTTTGTATTCCTGTTCTAATCTTATAAAATTCACAATCCTTCAATTAATCAACTCAACTTTAATTGTCGCTAATACTGTACTTTCAATTATCGCAATCCAATTACAAAACTTTCGCCCGTTTATTACTTTCACTTGTTAACACTGCAACGTCTAAGATAAGACTCTTTTTCTGGAGGTGACAACTGTTATATTTATACCCTAGAAACTCTCCAGATTATTCTGGAGTGCTCTATTCCAGAAGCTTCTGGACTATTCTATTCATTCTATTCCTGAGCTTTCCCGAAGATTCCATCATCGATTCTCCGAACCTGAAGTCGTTTACCCTCCATTACCAGTAGATGTCACTAGTTGTCTCTTTCTATTGCACGTAACACTGCCCCCTTCTTAAATTTGTTCGTCCCGAACAACAGGTGATCCACGGTCTTGATGCTCGTAGTATTGACACAAGCGGTCCAAATGAACAATTTTACGCTTGCCTCTTGTGCCACGCTGAATCCTGTATACCACGTCATTAATTCTAGTTACTACTGAATACGGTCCTTCCCAGTGTTGTTGCGATTTTGGAGAACGTCCCTTACGTCGTTTCGGGTTGTACAGCCAAAAAAGATCACCTTCGTTAAATCCGGCGGGATTAGCACGTAAGTCATAGCGGGTCTTCATCCGATCAGTATTTGTTGCTAATTTCGTCCTCGTGGCCTCGTGTACACCAGCTAATTGTTGTTAGAGCTCCGATGCGTAGTCTGCTGGTAACTTTTGTTCACCTCTGGGGGTACCGAATTTGAGGTCGCTAGGTAAACGCATCTCTCTTCCGAATATGACTTTAGCTGCGGTTTGTCCGGTAGTTCTACTGATCTATGAGCCATAAGGAATATAGAAATATGTCGATCCCAATCGCGTTAGTGATAGTCAACTACTTTCTTTAGATGCTCGATCAATGTTCTGTTGAAGCGCTCTACTTGTTAAGTCCCAATATGGGCTTAATCATAAAAAAGGGGCAGGTGCCGGTTTTAGCAATGACAAGACAGAATGATCTTTCAAATAACAGAGTTCACTGGTTTATTATCACAAAAATGCTTCTTAACAACTAGGCAGTTCAGTACTTAAAGTCTAATTTAATTCACGACTCACTTAATCTATTTTAATTCATTTACACTTATTACTACCTTAAAATAACGAGCCTCCACTGGCGAATTTCTATTCCTTAATCTGTAATAGAAAAGAGACTATTATTAATAAATTCAATTAAAGGGGGTAGGATTTTAGTTCTATCAAAGTGAGCGTCACACAACTGCTCTTTAAAATGGCTGGGATCAAGACTCCCGATGTAGGGTGCTGAAAATATATATATTAAATTGGTTAGTAAAAGGTATTCATATACTTCCCTTGATTTAATTGGTTAAACAAGACTTAACTTTGGCTTCAATATCGACTGCCGATCTGTCTTGGTGCTCAGTTAGAACTTGAGTGATTTGCTACTTCCAGTAGCTCGCTATTTATAGGCAGAAACACAATAGAAATTGTGTCTGCCGGTGGCGTTGCCAATGACGCCCGCGCCTTTGTGTGAACTTTCACGTATTTGGTCCCCAAATGGCGTCATCGTGTGAATTTTCACGCATTTGGTCCAAAAATGGCGTCATTATAGTTTTAATCGAAATATGTACTGAAAGCTGCCATTTTGATTCTGTCAAAGTGGTTCATGGTAGCTGTTTTGGTTATAGGTAAGTGTTTACATTTTTGAATGTTTATATTTTTTTAAATTCTTTAATGATTTATTTCCTTGTGTATTTTATAGATTATCTGGTCCTTTAGGATGTTGGAGACCTCGTGGGAATATTAGAACAAGACGTGTAGTGTAAGTTTTGTTTTAATTAAAGTCTCAGATTCTCAGATCGTGAGTGATCTGAGACTTTTACCATTTGTTATTTTTTGTTTTAATGGTTTTTCTTTTATATTTTAGCTGATGACGCTGGAAGGTCATCGCGGGATGATTACCTATAATCGTCGTGGGAAGTTTGTACATCGCGGGAATTATTGTGAGTGTTAGTTTTTTAGAGTTTTTAGTATGTAAGCTTATTTTTAGTTAAAAAGATTGTTCTGCGACGGAACGTTATGAATGTGTGTTGTTAGAAAAATAAATTAATCTGTGCAGACTTACGTTATTGGTTTTTTCTTGCAAGCGAACCTTGATTTGTCCTGACGCTAATTTGAGAAAGCGCAGGGTGTCCTCATCTTCCGTTGTGATGTGGAAGCATTTTCTCGCTGTGAACACTTTTAGCCATGGAATTGGCTGTGTACGCACTTGTTCCGACAGCTGTGGCTCCACGATGAAATTTGTAGGAGGTCGTGTTGGGGTTATGTTTGGAAGACGTTCTGAAGCCGTCAGAGCTGGCTTTTTGGGTGGCGTCATCAACGCTGGTTTCTTGAGCGGTACGTCGTATAGTGCTACGGTTAACGTGGAAGCCGTCAGAGCTGGCCTTTTGCGTGATGCGCTGTGCGATGTTGTAGCATGCGTTGACGTTGAGGGAGCCGTAAAAGCCGGCTGAATTGCTGTCGCGGAAAAAGCTGTCAATGTTGCTTTTTTGGGTGATGCGTCGGGCCGCGTTGCTTTTGTTGATGCTGAGCTTAGAACCCTTAATGCTGGTGGTATTGCTTTATTGATGCCAGCTGGTATCGAGGTTGTTGTTGTCACTGGACTGGATCTTTTTGTGCCAGTGGGAGGCTTAGATGGCCTTGTTGGTTTTCTAAAAGTGGCTGCGTCGGCTAGCCTTTTGGTTTTGGGTGATGCTGGAAGCGCCTCAAATGGGGGCACGTATGTTTTTGGGCGACGCGGCATATCGGTGGTTCGTAGCTTATACTTAAGAGGAATTGCTTTGATATCTGTGACGTCATCGAGCAAGAGGCAGTCTTCCAAACTTGGTAGACAATCCATTTTCCCCTTTTAGGTTGGAAAAAAATAAAAATAAAAAGCCACAAAATAAAAAATTGCAAACAAAAATAATAAGTCACCCATAAATAAAACTCACAAATGATAAAAAGAAAAGATGGAGAAATAATAAAATTAAAAAAAATAAATAAATAAGTTTGCAAGGAAAAGAACTTGTTTCGCCTCTTTCTGCTTCGCCAGTTGTCAAAGTTTTGGCGCATTGGATCCTAAGTGAAGTAGGGTTTAATTTTGTAGAGTTCTGCAATACCGGCACTATTTTAATGGTATAATGTTTACTTTTTATTTTGTGAGATGGCGTTACTGCTTCGTGCTGCGGAGTGTGGGTAGTAGAAAATGTATTATTCTGCTTATAATTGATTGCTTTGTATTTTTGTAGTCGGTTGATGGTATTCTTGCTGTTTTATTTTTCATGTGTCAGTGGTTCTGACATTTGTACTGACTAGTTCAAATTCCTGCTGACTAGTCAGTTGATCGAAAACGTTCAGTGTTTGTAGTAGGTGTGACAGTTGGGAATTAACTAGTGATTGTTGTCGCTGCTTTGATTTGTGGAGGATTTTATACTACTCCTGCTGGCTGAGATTTTGTTGTTTTTCTTCGATTGGTAGTCTAAACAATTTTGTTATTGGTCGACAGTATTCTTGCTGCGCTGTTTTAACTGTCGCTACTCTGACTATGTTGTCCGTTCCAAAATGAATTTTAATTATTCTGCGAGTAACCATTTTGTGGGAGGACAATTTTGTTGTGGATTAAGACCATGTCATTAGGTTTTAGATTATTTTCAAGATTTCTCCACTTCGTGCGTGGTTGCAAGCTGTGTATATATTCCGCAGACCATTTTCTCCAAAATTGTTCTGTAAAGCCCGGTACGCTAGAGCCAAGGAATTTTTGTTCCTATACAAAAACTATGTAAAAAAAGTGTCATGGAATGCTCAAGGAATTTTTTTCTTGACCGATTCTTTGAGGTAGTACGCTAGAGAAAAGTAATTCTAACAGAAAAACTCTACTTCCCGATTGACAAAAAGATGTCGCTCTTTTACGAAAAATCCATTTATGTCAATATTTCTTGAAGAAATAAGTACCGATGCACTTATTTCTGTAAGGAATTTTGACGGAGTTGGAATAATTAAAACATTGAACGAAGGAACGGCGATTTTGTAAGAGGTGTATCAATTTTAAAATGACAAATGGACGAATAAAAATTGTTTTACGTGTATCTTCATTTTTCATTGGAAATTATCCATTTCTTCACTTTCTTTATTTTTTATTTATTGGCAGAAATATCACACAATTGACAAATCCAAATTGTCAAAAATTCCTTGACCTATTGTCAAATTTTCTTTAAGAAATAAGTCGAAAAATTCCTTGACCTAATTCCTTGGCTCTAGCGTACCGGGCTTTAAATACTGCGCATATTGCCATCGCTTGAGTAATGTATCATTCTGAGGTACAGATGGCTCTGGAATTGCTTTAAAGTTTTTGCCTGTTAAAAAGTTGCCTGGTGTCAAAACGTTGTAATCTTTCTGATCGTTTGACAGTGGAGTTAGCGGGCGTGAAATAATGCAAGCTTCAATCTGGCACATGACAGTCGACAGTTCCTCATACGTTAGTATAGCGTTTTGTATTGTCCGTTTCAAATGTGTTTTCAATGACTTCACCCCAGCTTCCCATAATCCACCAAAGTGTGGCGCGGCTGGTGGATGACAGTGCCATGTAATTCCTGCCAACATAATGTCTGTGGCGATGTCGAGTGGAAGCTGTTTTAACATGTTTTTCAACTGACATGATAGTTCCTTGTTTGCTCCGATAAAGTTCGTACCGCAGTCAGAATATAGATGTCGGCATAAGCCTCTTCGACCAGTGAATCGTTTGAGCGCGGCAAGGAGTGCTGTCGTTCTGAGTTCGGTCACTATTTCAATATGGACTGCTTTTGTGGCCATGCATACGAATATACTGAAGTATGCCTTCATTATTTTGGCATTTCGTATTTTTGAAGTTTTTATATCGATTGGGCCGGCGTAGTCTACTCCGGTATGTTCGAACACCATGGATGGTCTTGCTCTTGACGGCGGTAGATTTCCCATTATTTGATTTGCGGGTTTTGGCTTGATTCGAAAGCATGGTATGCAGTGGTGCATTCGATGTCGGATAGTATTTCTGGCGTTTATTAGCCAATACTTGTTCCTTAGTGTATTGAGAACTAGTTGTGTGCCTCCATGGAATGTATATTGATGAATGTAATCGATGATTATTTTTGACACATGATGCTTGTTGGGTAAAATCAGCGGATGTTTTTGGTTGTATGTTAACGTTGTGTTTTCGAGTCTGCCACCTACTCGAATCGTTTTATTCTCATCCGAATATGGATTCAAGCTCAATATTCGGCTTTTGCTTGAGATTGTCCTTTTTTTCAGTAGGCATTCATATTCATCAGGGAATGCTTCATGTTGTATGATCCCTTTGATTCTGTTTTCTGCTTGATTTAATTCATTAGATGTTAAATAGCCGGTTTTGCGTTTTATTGGTGGTGTTTGACAATTGGCATAAAATCTTCTGCAATATGCGATTATGCGAATTAGTTTAGTGAATGATGAATACTTTTCTAGCCATGCAACTTTGTCATCAGTGCAAATCAAAACTTTGATCTTTCGTGATTCAAGTTCAAAACTCTTGTCACTGACAGGTTGCTGTGGCCAGCTGTTTTCATGTTGTTGAAGGCATGGTGGACCCTCCCACCAGAGGTTGTGATTACGTAGTTGGGTGGGATATAATCCTCGAGTGGCGCAGTCCGCAGGATTGTCCTTTGATGGGACAAAATGCCAAAACCAAGGGTGGAGATTCTCGTGGATTTCGGCGACTCGATTCGCCACAAAGGTTTTATATCGTGTTGGATGGCTGTGTATCCACGCCAATGTAATCTCTGAATCGCACCATGCTATAGTTGTTATTTCTTGCAACTGCATATCGTTTTTTATTTGTTTCAGGAGACGGGATAGAATGACCGCTCCACATAGTTCCAATTTGGGCAGTGATGTTGACTTCGTAGGGCAACTCTTGTTTTCGATGTCAATAAATGTGTAATGATTGAGTTGTCATTGTTGACAATACGCAGCAATGCCATACTTGCGTAAGCCTATGTAGATGCGTCACAGAATCCGTTGTAGCTGAATATTTTTTATTTTTTGTGAAAATTTTATCCAAATGGGTATTCTTATGGATTTGACATCTAGTAAATTCTCTCGATATCTGATCCATTCTTGGGCCGCTATGGTTTGTAATGGTTCGTCCCAAGAGTACCCGGCTAGCCATAGTTTTTGTATACAGATTTTTGCGATTATGACGCATGGAGCTAACCATCCGAGCGGGTCGAACAAAGTTGCAGTTTCAGAGAGAATCTGTCGCTTGGCATATTTATCCTTTGACGTTGTTGGCTCAATGGCGAAGCTAAATTCATCTGTTGAAGGATTCCACAGCAATCCGAGAGTTTTTATAGTGTTCTTCTCTGCCAAGTATAGTATTGTGTTAATTTCTTGATCCTTCTTCGGAATGTTCGTCAGCAGTTCTGGGCAGTTCGCTGTCCATTTTCTAAGGTTAAATCCTCCTTTCCTGAGTGTACTAATGAGCTCTTGTTGTAGTCGTCGACGTAGAAGTTTGCCCGTAGATTCTGATCTGCCAGTGGAGAAAAGTGTTGCTCATCATTAGCTAGTTGTTGGAGTATTCGAATAGCCAGATATGGAGCTGCTGCTGTTCCGAATGTGACCGTGGTTAAACGGAAATCTTTTATCGGCTCCTCGGGACTATTTCTCCATAGAATTCTTTGGAAGTCTTGATGATCTGGATGCATATGTATCATCCTGTACATTTTTTCGATGTCGGCTGTCAGTGCATACTTGTACAGACGCCATTGTAAGATTAGGGCCCATCGTGTTTGCTGAATTGTTGGGCCGACTAGATTTTGCTCATTTAATGACTGGCCATTGGTGGAACGAGCTGATGCATTGAATACGACTCTCGTTTTGGTCGTAGAACTCTCTTTTGTGACTGCATGATGTGGTAAATAGTAATGTCGGATTGGCTTTGATCCGACTTTGCTTTGTTCTGTTTCAAGTTGACTTGATGGAATCGCAGTCATGTGTCCCAGCTGTTGGTACTCCTGCATACATGCTTTATACTGAGAAGCCATTTCTGGTTGCCTTTCCAGACGTTTCTCAAGTTGGAGAAATTGTTTTAACGCCATAAACCTCGTCTGACCAAGTTCTGGTCCACTTTTTCCCCTGAAGGGTAGTTTTACTTGGTATGGTCCATGGCTTAAACGTCGGTGTGTGTCTTTGTAGATTTTTTCACATAACTCATCATCGGGGTGGGTTTTTTTTCGTGGGATTTATTCTAATTCCCAGAATCGTTTCAGTTGAAGATCTAATTTGTCATCTTCAGTTACTTGGTCCGTGAGTGTTTTGATGTGCTTAGTTTCGTCCCTGTGTTCTGTTTTTCCCATTAAAATCCAGCCCAGTGGAGTATATTGTGCTGTGGGTTCTCCTGGGGCACCTTTGATGATTCCGTTTTCGATGATGTCTTCGTAAACGTCAGCTCCTAATAAAACGACAATTGGACCAGGTTGGTAGAATTTCGGATCCGCTAGGTGTAAATGCTGTATATAGTGTATTCTTTTGACGATCAATGTGTCGGCTGGGACGAAATCTGCGATTTTGTATAGTATGAGGGCGTTCATGTTTGTTTCAAACTGTGTGTGGAGTGATTTTAGTTTGAATGACGCCTGGGACTTTATGGAAGCTGTCTGAATTTTACCTAGTCCAGTCACTTTAACATTTGCAGGTTGTTTTTGCATTTTTAATCGTTTTATTGCGCTTTCCGTAATTAGCGAAACTTGAGAGCCCGAATCTATCAGCGCTCCCACTTGATGATTTTGTCCGTTTGGACCTTGAATATGGACTAGCGCTGTTGACAATAATGCTCGGTTGATATTTGAGAATAATGATGTAGTGTTTGGCTCATTGCTGCCACTAGGCTTAATGTCTGCTTGACTCTGGTCATTATTTCTCACCTCGTTTTTTGCTTCGAGAGGTTGATTTACGTGTAGTAATGTGTTTGCCGTTTGTGACACAGGAAGCAGGTTTTTTGGCTGGGACAACTATTGATGTGGTATCCTGATGCGAGACAATTTTTACAAAGCTTGAATTGTTGCACGAATTGTAATCTTGAAGCTGGCGTTAATTTTTTAAATGCCGCGCAATGAAAAAGCAAGTGAATTTGTTTGCACTTAGTGCAAGTATATGTTTTGCTCATGAAGGCATGAGCACCCTTGTGTGCATGGTTAGATGACGGCATGTTATTTGAGTTCGTGGGTCTATAGCCGCGACGTAACTCTTGGGTATGTGGAGACCTTATTTGTCGTCCATGTTCTGCTGAGTTCAAGCCTTGACGTACTTGAATTGATTCTAGAGTACGGAAACGTGACTCTAGAAAAGCTGACAGATCAGCGTATGTTGGTAACTCGGACTTGCTACCATGATCTTGCTCCCATAGTTGATGAGTCTCTGGTGGGAGGCGTTGAACAAGGTTATAAATTAATATGGCATCCCAATGTTCTATAGGTAGTTCTAAATATTTCAGCTAGTGGGGGCTTTCTTCTGTCTGCTCTAGAAGAGAACGAATGGCGTGAGCTGATTCGTTTTTAATGGGCATTTGTGTCAATAATGCCTTTAAGTGAGTGTTGACTAGGACTCGTTTTTTGTCATATCTCTTTTTTAATAATTCCCATGCCTTGGTATAATTGGTTTCTGTCACTTCAAATTGACGCAACAATCGTTCTGCTTCACCTGTGACGCTGAGCTTCAAGTAATGAAGCTTTGCACTTTGGATAAGTTTGGGTCTGTGCGTATAAGTGAGTTATAGAGATCATGGAATGGACGCCATGATTTGTAGCTACCGTTGAAAGTTGGTATGTGAATTCGTGGAAGCCGTGTTTCTGGCTTTGAGGGACGTACTGACTGAACTCTGGGCTCATTTGTGTTAGGAGGGAGTGCTGGGAATGACTCCTCTAATTCCTCTAATAGAGTAGAAAGGAGATTTATATATATGAGCTCGGTTTCCTCATATAATTCCCCTTTGGCGTAGTCGCTTTGAGCGCCATCTTTGGTCGACCAAATTGCTACATGCAGATCTCTGAATGATTTCCAGAGTTTTTCAAGTGATTCTATGCGTGCTGCATAGTATTTCTTGCCTGCCTTTGTATCAGTATTTGCTTTGGTGTGATTTATGGCGGCCTTTTTTATTTGATCGTTAAGAGCTATTAGTGACAATGTCAAACTAGCGATCTCTGTCACCTTGAAAATCTTCCTATCTTATCCGGCTCGAAGGACCAATGTTAAGTCCCAATATGGCCTTAATCATAAAAAAGGGGACAGGCGCCGGTTTTAGCAATGACAAGACAGAATGATCATTCAAATAACAGAGTTCACTGGTTTATTATCACAAAAATGCTTCTTAACAACTAGGCAGTTCAGTACTTAAAGTCTAATTTAATTCACAACTCTCTTAATCTATTTTAATTCATTTACACTTATTACTACCTTAAAATAACGAGCCTCCACTGGCGAATTTCTATTCCTTAATCTGTAATAGAAAAGAGACTATTATTAATAAATTCAATTACAGGGGGTAGGATTTTAGTTCTATCAAAGTGATCGTTACACAACTGCTCTTTAAAATGGCTGGGATCAAGACTCCCGATGTAGGGTGCTGAAAATATATATATTAAATTTGTTAGTAAAAGGTATTCATATACTTCCCTTGATTTAATTGGTTAAACAAGACTTAATTTTGGCTCAATATCAACTGCCGATCTGTCTTGGTGCTCAGTCAGAACTTGAGTGATTTGCTACTTCCAGTAGCTCGCTATTTATAGGCAGAAACACAATAGAAATTGTGTCTGCCGGTGGCGTTGCCAATGACGCCCGCGTCTTTGTGTGAACTTTCACGTATTTGGTCCCCAAATGGCGTCATCGTGTGAATTTTCATGCATTTGGTCCAAAAATGGCGTCATTATAGTTTTAATCGGAATATGTACTGAAAGCTGCCATTTTGATTCTGTCAAAGTGGTTCATGGCAGCTGTTTTGGTTATAGGTAAGTGTTTACATTTTTGAATGTTTATATTTTTCAAATTCTATTAATGATTTATTTCCTTGTGTATTTTATAGATTATCTGGTCCTTTAGGATGTTGGAGACATCGTGGGAATATTGGAACAAGACGTGTAGTGTAAGTTTTGTGTTAATTAAAGTCTCAGATTCTCAGATCGTGAGTGATGTGAGACTTTTACCATTTGTTATTTTTTGTTTTAATGGTTTTTCTTTTATATTTTAACTGATGACGCTGGAAGATCATCGCGGGATGATTACCTATAATCGTCGCGGGAAGTTTGTACATCGCGGGAATTATTGTGAGTGTTAGTTTTTTAGAGTTTTTAGTATGTAAGCTTATTTTTAGTTAAAAAGATTGTTCCGCGACGGAACACTACCATACCATCAGATTGTGGGTGTAGAGGAGTTGTTCTAGTTTTTCTTATTCCCAAAATTTTACATATCTCCTGGAAAGTTCGCGATTCGAAGTTTCGTCCTTGGTCCGAATGAAGTTCGTGAGGCACACCAAACCTACTGACCTAATTCGTTATTATTTGTTCCGCAGCTGTAGTTGCCTCTTGATTAGGGATTGCATAAGCTTCAGGCCATTTACTGAAATAGTCAATGGGAACTAATATACAACGATTACCGCCGTCCATTTCTGTAAAAGGTCCAGCGATGTCTACAACTATCCTTTCAAAGGGGGCTCCGACATTATACTTATGCATTTCTCCTCTGCTTCTGTGCTGCGGCCCTTTGCAAGCAGCACATACAGTGCATCTGCGGCACCACTCCTCCACATCTTCTCGCATATGTAGCCAATAAAACCTTTCTCGTATTTTGGAAATGATTTTGTTCACTCCCAAATGTCCTCCAGATGTTCCACCGTGCATTTCTTCTAGAATATCTTTGATGTTTGATGCCGGCACGACTATCTGCATTCGGAAAGATTCGCCATTAGGTGCTTCCCACGGGCGTTTTAATTTACCACATTCAACATGAAGAGAGTTCCATTGAGCCTAGTAACTTTTCAGCTTCTCGCTCCGTTCCGAAATATCCTTCCAGTCTGATCTTTCCATATCTCCTTTCCAAGCGAGAATAGGTGAAATGTCCGCATATTCTAGTTGTGCTGCTCTCAGTTCCTCGTTGTCCCAACCTGTAGATAGTTCCACGGTTACCAAGTGTATAGTTGCTGTTATTTTTTTTCTTCCACGCGGGCGCAATGTTTGCATTCAAGTTTGCATCGATGTCGTGAAAGGGCGTCTGCATTTCCATGGATACGACCTCTTCGATGTTGGATTTCAAAATCATAAGCCTGGAGTCGCTGTATCCATCTCGCCACTTGTCCCTCAGGTTTCATAAACTGCAGAATCCATTTCAGCGCTGCATGGTCGGTGCGAAGGGTGAATTCCTGCCCCTAGAGATATTTATGAAAATGTTATGTTGAATTTTCAATGGCAAGTAGCTCTTTTCTTGTAGCACAATAATTTTTCTCTGACTTTGAAAGTGCTTTGCTATAGTATGTAAGCTACTGCAACTTCTTGACCATTCTCTTCCTGCGAAAGCACTGCAGCAATACCTTTATTGCTGGCATCCGTGTCTATCTTCGCTGGATCGGTTCTTACTCCTTGTGATGAAACTATGTGCCCTAAATATTTAACTTCATTTTTGAATAGAGCACATTTACTCGCACGGAGCTTCAATTTTATATCTTTGGGTCTTTGAACGGGACGTTGTTTTTATGTTCCTTGAATGTGCTTCCGATTACTATTATGTCATCCAAGAAGACAAGACAGAATGTGGCTGGAGCATTACATAACCCAAATGGCATTACTTTGAATTGCTATAAGCTACTGCCAACCACTTGCCAGTAATGTAGCGAAGAGCGCGCCCATTGTCAGCCCTACCTACATCCATATTGCCATGAACACAGATAGGTGCTGCAAGCGACACCACTTGCTGCAAAATCATCTTGGGATTCATGCGGGTGGCCGCACAGCGAATACGCCGCTAGCGATCAGCCGGCTTGGGGTGGTTATTGCCACCCACATCCCTTGATGCTTGAAAGCTATGCGAAATGAGTAATAAGAGGAAAAAAAACTGCATCGTCTTTGCCAGACTTCAGACGGACGGACTGACAGAGAAAACTTTCCACGTCTCGTGGTACTTCACCTCAATTGGTACAACATGCAAACCTGAAAAGAAGAGTTAATATTTACTACAAAAGTACCAGCGCTGCAGTGCTGAAATAAAAGAAGGTCAACGCCGTACAAATGTTTGTCCAACCGGAGAGAGTTCGACGCCGAGAGCAATAGAGAGAGAGAGAGAAAACGTGGACTCCTGATGGAGGTGGAGTCCTGCCTGGACTTAGATTGGGCCCATCGCCCCCATCCACCCTGGCAAAGACGTCACAGTCAGTGTGAGTTTCTTAGCCCCACATATTGTGATTGTGTGTGTACTCAGGAGTCACACGGCATGACCCGACCACCACCACTTTAGATTTATTCCATAATCACTTCCCCGTGCAGCGTTGCTAAAATTGCTGTAAAGGTAGCGTTGCTAAAATTGCTGAAAAGAATTCAATACGGAGAGGCGTATATGTGCATAACACTCGTAGTCGAAAACAAAAAGAAAAAAAAGATATATATATATATATGTGAAGGATGTCTATTTAATTAGAAGGCGCCGTACAATCAGCATTCACCTCGCCGCTCACAGCAGATATACAAAACTAGTAGATGAATTTAAGGAGGGTTACAATTACCCTCTCCGTCACTTAAAATTAGCCTGAGCCCTACTAGCTATCTTACTTAACTCGAATGCATGCAAACACACTAATAATAATTAATAATGGATCTGTAAGTGGTGTTTTGAATTGGTAGCTATTAATTTAAATCAAGGCATATGATTCTGAACACAAAAAAAAAAAAACCACAAAAGGTGGGTATAATATACATTGGCTAGTTACAGAACCTGGAGACCATCTGGTTGTGATGGAAAATACGGAGTCCCACGTCGAAGGGTGCACCCTTTTCTTCTGGCTTCTTAGACTGCAGGCCCGGGATGACCATTATGGTACTTTCATTTTGAGAGTTGGGCACATTGGCCTCTTTTTTTTTCCTTTTCACATCTTTTGGGTGCTTTCGGATTTGATTTTAATTCACTAGACAATCTTTTCCTATCTTTTTTTTCTGTTACATTCGTTGGCATCCTTATAGTTAATACTAATAGCACTACGCAACACAAATTGGCACGAAGAGGTGAGTGTCGGCGTACCGGCGTTGTCGTCATTACTTTATAAACATAAATTTACAGATAAAAGTTCACTTATCAGCAAAATTAACATCGCATCCAGCGTCTCTGCAATAGCAGGCAAATAACAAAAAAAAAAAAAAAATTAATAAACTACAAGTCAACAATAACTATGGTTTCACAGTTTTTGCGGGAAATTTAACTCGCTTTAGGCGTCTCTGCAACTGCAGGTAACTAATCAATTCAGTTAAAGAGTCACTAAATACTATTATTCCATAATTTTTTTCAGGAAAACTAACGCACTTCCGGCGTCTCTGCAACAGCAGGTAACTATAACCAAATTAACTTGAAAATCACTAATAACTATAATTTTCATGAATTTTCCAGGAAAAGTTTAACGCACTTCAGGTATCTTAATAACTATATTTTTCACGGATTTTCCAGGGAAAGTTTACGCACTTCAGACGTCTCTGCAACAGCAGGTAATTAATCAGTTTAAAACATTTCAGGCAATACTCATGATAACTTAATTTCTTGATTTTGTTCCAGAAAGTTCATCAAGCACAAGATAATCCATCACCCGGCGTACCGTGGAATAGCTTCTTTACGACACACATACCGACGCACCGATATGTACTCTGATAGCTTTTCATCAAAGAATAGAAAATTCACTGTAGAGAGAAAACCCCATTTCCCGGGGAATCAACCGATTCGCGGCGTAGAGTGTTCCGCGGTATTTCTCTCATTTTTTTGAAAAGAAAAATTTGCTCAAGCAAGCGCTGTAAGTGCTCGAGACAGAAATATTCACACGACTCCCGCGCTTGTCAAGTGCCCAATTTCAACTGCCGATTTTTCGCGCAAGCTCCCTACATCACAGCCATTCCTTGCTTTAGCCACCGTCCGGCGAGCGTTGTTCGTTTCTATTCTTTCATTCGGTCGACTCCCGAAATCTTTCCAGACAGCGGTGCTGCTAGCTACATACCAGCAAAATCGTTTCTACAGAATCTTCGTGTAGTAAAATTTCTCGGAATTTGGTCGGTCTCGCAATGATGATTGTCTGTGGGTATCACGCGATATTTTACGGCTAGGCAAATTGCCGTTTTCGTCTCCTGGATGTTTGTGACTAGCGGTAAGTTTTATTTGAAATATTTTAATTTGTGCACGCTTTTGCCCATTTTAGAATTTTTCGTTTATGAAAAATTTCGTTTGTTGTTGCATTCCCTTCAGGTTTTACGCTTTCTCTCTTTCTTCTTTTCAGGGTTTTTGTAATATGGAGAAGTAGCATAGGGCTACTTCTCAAAAAAAAAATATTTATATTTTTACCTGTTTTCCAGGAGTTTAGAGTATGGAGAAGTAGCATAGGGCTACTTCTCGAAAATAGGTACATTTTTTCTTTTTCAGGGATTTGTAATATGGAGAAGTAGCATAGGGCTACTTCTCAAAAAAAAAAAAATTTTTATTCCCTTTTAGGTACCCGAAAATTAAAACATAAGTAGTAAAAATAGAAGAGAATGTGTTGTGAATATAAATCTTGATGCTGATCAATTGATGTTATCATAGAATGAAACAACTAATTGAGCAGCATTTCCTAATTGAGTCATTGCTTTGCGAGATACCAAGTAAGACCTCGCACAATAAATACAATGCATACAGGTCTTACTTAAGTGTGCCAACGGTAGCCCCATTAAAAGTTGCAGTGTATCGCATTTCATAACGAACTGAAAATTATTTGGTTTGTTGTGAAAGCGCGTATACTAAACAGCAAGTGGCTACTTAAAAATATTCTAATGTGACGCAACATAGCAATAGCCCAGAAATGAAACGAATAAGTGAGGTGACATGGTAACTGGCCGGAGAAAGCTCTGGGAGTTCTTTCTAATATTGCTAAGAGTCAAGTTACGAAGACTCTCGTTCGTGCGGCTTTAGGTGAAAAATACGCGATCGAAGGGAAGAAGTTTTTTTTAAATAAACATTTTTTAAATTAAAGAAAAGTTTTTTATGTGGTGAACTTCCATAACCGAACGAAATACAACATTTGGCGCAGCCGGTAGGATTTGAATAGTGTGGGCAAGATATTATACACCCTCAAACCTGAAATTGAGTCTGATTGCGGGGCGCTATTCGACCTACAGAATAATAAGAAAAACAAAAAGGAAGAAAAGTGAAAAAAGAGAAATCTGTTTAAGAAAAGAAAGTGTGTGAAAAGGTGCAAGTGCAAGTACCTGACAACTCGCAGCTGAAACTGAAGCAGTACAAACGTTGAAATTTATTTTGAAGCAGTATATCTCCCAAGGAATTGAAAAAAAAAATTGTAAGATTTTTATATCTTCTTTAAATATATATATATATGTATATACCTAAGTATGTTCAAAGTCGTACGACAAAAGAAAGTACCATTGACTCAAGTTTTCCTTTTTATGACTGTTTTTATTTTTCTATTTGCTTTCATTTTTATCTATTACTCCCATTAGTGCTTTGCTGATATACGTATAACAAGACTTGATAGGGATATGTTAAATATTTATTTATTTACAATAAAAATTACCAAAGAATTGCAACATATGGCTGGTATGGAATATTTTTCTATTATACCCCAAAGGTGTAAGGTGTATGTGTAAAAGGGTAAGGTGTTTTATACTCTTGGTCTGTGTGTCCACAAAAATTTTTTTTTTTTTAATAACAAATGTAAATGTGAATGTTGAAAGATATTTTCGGTGCATTTGAAGAGCTTAAATTGCAACGACATAGTACCATGGAATCAAGTTTCTTTTTCTTTTAACTTTTTAACAGTTTGATTTTACTTTGTTTCTCTTATTTATTATTCCCATTCTTTCAACAAGCTTCCTTATGTAGGGGAGAATCTTTAAAAAATCTTTAAGTAATTACACTTACAAGTGTTACCTGGAAGACAGTGATAAAAATCTTAAATATACGTTAAAATAAGCTTCTCGAAGATATCTGCCTTGTAATAATTTTGGTAGTAACTAAGGCAAACTTATGAAAGACAAAATATGATTTATATATTTATATTCCATTATTAAATATTACTCGTCATAATTTTGTTCATGAATACCATATTCCGTTTTTTTTTATGATTAAATTTGGAACTGTTAAGTTAAAAAACTTTTGGTTATTTTTAACATCAATATATCTTTAGACAAGAGCATTCTTCTGAAAGTTTCAACCTCTACCCTATTTTTGAACTTATATTGAAAAAAAACAGAAGAAAAAAGAACTTGGAAATTTAATCATGTCTAAAATCTACCAAATGGAGGTAAATCTGCGAATCATATTACTTCTTACAACGCTAAACTCAGTGAGCGCCACACTTGTAGAGAATTTCAGTTTTATTTAGTCAGAATATAATGTGGTGCGGGGAGGAAAAATTGAAAAACGTACAATTTGAATTTCACATAACGAAACATATTTAATTCCCTCAAGTTCGGTCCAATATTGCGATATAAACGCATAGGTGCATATCATGGTCAAATTTACACTTTTTTTTTAGTGGTGTACAAGTGAGATAAAATTGAATTGTGTTCAGAAAGTTAACCTTCCGAATTAATGTCACAGACAACGGATAATCCGACAGCAAATTCAACGCCAAAATCGCCTGCCAAACCTGCATATCCATTTTACGTGTTGAGTAAAGCTCAAAAGAGATTTTGGAAAAAAATTAATTCTTTTTCCTTTGAGAACACAAGCCCAAACTTGAGTGCAGATAGCACTGATCCCAGTACAAGCAGCAGTCCGGCAGAGAGCGGGGAAGCATCTATGCTAAGGTCGGGAAAAGAATTCAGACGACGATCAAGATCTTGTCCGCGATTTTCACAAGAAGACAATATGGCAACCGTTCAAGTTGACATAGCAAAAGTCAACCAATTGATTTTCAATAGTATTCCTATTTTGACTGGTGATATAGGAATAAACCTAGAGTCAGAAGTAAGCATATTTATAAACTGTTGTAAACATGTAATAAATTGCTTATCAGTCGAAGAAATTCCGATTTTTTTAACCCTCCTCCCCACACGCTTTAGAGGAAGAGCAGCCACCTCGTTAGAGGGGACACAATTTAAAAATTTCAGCGAATTAGAGACCAAAATTCATAGCAAACTGGTTAACACAAAGAGTTACGTGACCTTGGTAAATGAGCTCCGTGTGCTATACCAGATGCCTGGAGAGACGTTGACAGATTTTGCACACAGAGTGAAAGTATCATATAAAAATTGTGTCTCAAAAATTTCTGAGCGTCATAAAGGTGATGCTGCTAAAGCAGTAGGAACCGAGCTTATGGAAACGGCCATATATGTGCTTAAAACAGGGATAATCAACCCTAACCATAAAATCTACCTTATGCAAGATACAAGTCAGGAACTGTCTGTAGTAATCGAGAAGGCGGAAAAACTTGAGGAGATAGAAAGGCAAGCAATGTCGATGTACCATAACCCTTTGGGCGTTCAATTAATGAACCCATCAATGGGAAGCGTATATCCAGTTGCGAATAATTTAATGGGGATCCAACAAAATCCAAATTATTACCAAGTACCTTCTCAAGAGAATAATTCTTACAGTGGAAGAAGATATTCGGCAAACAACCGTCAAGAAAACGATAGGCGGAATCCGCCTCCCATAAAATGTAGTTTCTGCAATAACGCAAACCACACTTTCTCTGAATGCTTCCAGCGAAAAAAAGCGGGGTTCTGCAATAACTGTCAAAGTTATGGACATGTCGCCCAGAATTGCAGAAAGAGAACCACTTACCAAAAACCTCAGATAAATTCGTTACAAACTAATGGAAGGCCAGTCTCGCATGCAGCATTTTTGACAAGGCCACTCCAACGATGTGAAAAATTGTCAAAGAAAGGGACATACTATGACCAACTGTCGAGCTAAGCAAGAGTGGGACAGCAAGATACCACAAAGTGCTCAAAGAACAAACAATTACTCGGAAAACTAGATGTAGGCTTACGACGACACCGCGGAAGCCTGGAGAGTACCAATGAAAACCGGTGTCAGCCCTCCCAAGCTCCTAAGTGCTCAGTTAAATTACCGTTGGATATAGCAGCTAATTCCACGGTCGAGCTCTTAGTCGACACGGGAGCTGACGTTAGTTTAATAAAAAAGTCGGCATTACAAAACAATATTAAGATTAATCAAGGTAATGAAACAAACCTTAACGGCGCTTTTGGAGAAGGTCAAACAGTCGAAACATGCAAGGGGAATTTTCTACTTAAAACCCCACAAGCATGTGAATTTCATGTAGTAAAGGACAACGAGAATGTACCTTGCGATGGCATACTAGGCTACAATTTCTTGTCAAAAGCATGTAATATTAACGGTCCACAGAAAACCTTAGAGTTCCCAGTCTCAGAAGTAAATACTACAAACTTCGCTATACCACTAAACTCTCACATAGAAAAGAAGGGGTTGAACATAGAAGATAGTCCCTTCGAAACGTTGAAAAACAGAAAGTCAGTCCATTTTCCAAAATGGGAACTTGGGAAGCTGGAATCTGTAAGTTGCTACAATCGAAGCGATAATAAGCAACGCCAACTGAATGGATTAGGAAATGGGAAGGTTCAGAGTAAAACCCACATTCCTGCCCGCTCAGAAAAAATTGTGAGAATTCCAGTGGAAAGTAATGGTGAATTTGTTTGCATGTCAAAGGAGATAAGACCTGGTATATTTGTAGCAAACTGTTTAACAAAGACAGTAAAAAAGGAAATCACAACTATAATACTTAATTCCAGTAGTAATGATGAAACTCTAGACCATGTTGAATTAGAATTACACCCGATTGAAGATTATCACATTACAAATTGGAATGAAATCAATAATACCTCTAAGGTTAAACCAAATGTAGGAAGTAAGAACTGCATACACTACATAGCCGACAAGACTAGGCGGAACAGGATACTGGATAAGGAAATCGTGTTGGATGAAAGTCTCAATAAAGAGGAACAGAAGGCATTGCGAGAGTTATGTCATGAGTATAATGACATTTTTTTATTACCAGAAGATAAATTATCATACACAAATTCTGTAAAGCATGAAAAACATATTAAACAAGATCATGCGCCTGTAAATCAGAAAATGTATAGGCTACCTGAGAGACAGGGATATATTATCCAGGAGCAAGTGGAAGAAATGCTTAAAAATGATATTATTACACCGAGTATCAGCCCGTGGAACTCACCTCTTCTAGTAGTACCTAAACGGGATGGTCCGAATGGAGAAAAACAGTGGCGAGTCATTGTTGACTTCCGAAAATTAAATGAAATTACTATAGGTGATGCCTTTCCCTTACCAAGGATTGAGGACATATTCGATCAACTAGGCCACTCAAGATATTTGACAACACTAGATCTGGCCAGTGGTTACCATCAAGTGCTAGTTGACGAAAGAGATCAATCCAAGACAGCTTTTAGTACTCCACATGGACATTTTGAGTTCAAAAGAATGCCTTTTGGGTTAAAAAATGCTCCAGCAACATTCCAACGCTTAATGAATCACGTCTTAATTGGCCTTCAAGGATTCAGATGTTTTGTGTATTTAGACGATATTGTCATATACGGAAAGAACTTATTGGATCATAACGGGAAGTTGAGAGATGTGTTTGAGAGATTGCGAAGGAATAGTTTAAAGCTGAAAATTGAAAAATGTCATTTCTTACGAAAAGAGGTAGTGTACTTAGGACACAAATGTTCTAGTAAAGGGGCTTTATCAGACCCTTCAAAGGTAGTTTGCGTCCAAAACTTTCCACAGCCGAAAACTGTGCGACAAGTTCAGTCTTTTCTTGGTTTAGCAAATTATTATAGGAAATTCATCCCTAGTTTTTCTAAAATTTCCGAGCCCCTCAACAAACTTCTACGGAAAAATACTAAATACAAGTGGTCAGACCAATGTGAAGAGCCGTTCAACAAACTCAAGGAGTTGCTTATCTCACCGCCTTTACTAAAATATCCCGACTTCGACAAACCCTTCATATTAACGACAGATGCCAGCGGAGAAGCATTGGGTGCGGTGTTAGCTCAAGGGAAGATCGGTGAAGAGCAACCCATTGCTTACGCAAGCGGAACCTTAAATAAAGCAGAACGGAACTACTCTGCCACCGAAAAGGAATTATTGGCAATAGTGTGGGCCACACGGAATTTCCGATGTTATTTATACGGCCGCAGGTTCACTATCTACACAGACCATAAACCCTTAAAAGGCATTTTCAATAGTAAAGATCCCTCCTCACGTTTACTTCGATTTCATCATAAGCTTTCGGAATACGACTACAGTATAGAGTACAAACTAGGAAAATTTAATAAACAATGACACACTCAGCAGAATTCCCTCTAACGACAACAGTGGCAATATGAATAAAGACGAAGGAATTCAGATAACCACAACAGCACAAGTTCACCACGAGATGGATTCTGAAGTTGAAACAAATTTTTGTCACCCATCCTGTCATGTTTTAACCAGGGCACAAAGAAAAGTAAATGAGAAAGACCTCAAGGAATTGGAAAATGGGAGCCCAAAACCCAAGGAGAACGGAAAGCCAGACGAGAAGGATCCCGACACTAGCTCAGTTAGTTCAGAGGAGTCCATCAACGATGAAAGAATAACAGTTCTGAGTAACCGGAATGACATTAATGTCATTCTACGAGATTACCATAACTCACCCCTTGGAGGGCACTTAGGAATCTATAAGACATACAAACGCATAAGGAGAAACTACAAATGGAAAGGTATGCCAAAAGACATCGATAAGCATATTAGGAAGTGTGTTCCATGCAGCAAAAACAAACATGGAAAGAACATAAAAATGCCTATGGTAATTAGTAGTGTTGCCGAAAAGCCATTTGATAAAGTATATATAGATATAGTCGGACCTCTGCCAGAAACCCGCAATGGTAATAAATATATCCTTACACTCTTGGATGACACAACCAGTAGCTGACGCTTTTTACAAGCTAATGATGAAATATAAGATACCTATAGCGGTAGTCACAGACCAAGGCGCAAACTTCACTAGCAACCTGTTCAAACAACTATGCAAACTATTTAAAGTCAAGAAATTACAAACAACAGCTTACCACCCACAGGCAAATGGTGCTCTGGAAAGAACACATGGACCTTTAATTGACTACCTGAAAAACATTGTGGATGATAACATAACGGAATGGGACCAATGGCTCGAGGAAGCAGTACATGTGCGTAATCACTCACCACACGTAGGAGGAAAACATACCCCTATGGAAGCATTGTGGGGATTTTATGATCCACCTCCTAATAACTTAAGAAAAGAACCTGAACCTATCTATAATTTTGATGATTATGTCAGCATAAGAAGAAGAAAAATGCAATTACTTCATAAAATGGTAAGAGAAGAATTGCTAAAAAGCAAACTAAAATCCAAAGAAAACTATGATAGGAATGCACGAAGTGTAAAATTTCATGTAGGTGACCGAGTTCTTTTAAGAAACCCTACTAAAAAACATAAACAGGCACCCATTTGGAATGGACCGTATGAGATTAAAAAGGTTAATAATGATGTCAATTGCACTTTACAAATTGGACATAAGTTGCGTAGAGTTCATAATAATAGATTAAAAACATTTTAGATTTACGATTACCTCAAAGCCTAATTTATCGCAACTATCACTAAATTCGATTTATTATCTACAGATTATGCTACTGTGGTTTTTTGAAATAATACCCTGGGTGGCACCTCAGGCAGATGTAATACCTCTAAGTCCCACTGGCGTAATGTTCGAACAGATATCACCAGCATACATGTATGTGCACACATGGGTCATATATACGCAAATCCAGATGATGCAAGAAACCGAAGCATTGGGCTTTATAGAAAAATGCGAGAAAACAATAGGACATCTGTGCACACTACAGTTAAAGGATGAAGAAACCGAATCATGCAAAACATGGGAAACCGAGTTACGAAGGCAGGTAAACTAGGTTAAGGATAGGTTAAGAGATATAAATTTCTATTTGCAAGTTAGAAGTAAGCGAGGAATAGTTGATGGGATAGGTAGGGTGAGCAAATTTTTATTCGGTACTATGGATGACAGAGATGCCGAGCAAATATATACCAAACTGAAAAACTTAGAAACTCAAGACTCTGAAAATGTGCATTTGATAGAAAAACAAATTAGCGTAGTCAAGTCAAAATCCAATGAAATAAATCAGGCATTTAAGAACGTTACGGAATACCAACAAAACTTAGAGGATCGCTTTAATGGGTTGGTAGAAAATGTAATTAATTCCACCCGAATTCTCAAATCGGAAATAAGAACCGTAAATATTAAAGCAGATATTAATGTAATATTGATATATATTTTACATCAGCTCCAACAAATATATCAACGGTTGACAAATGAATTATTGGTGATTAATGCCTTACATCAGCATAACTTACACCCTCTGATTTTGACAGCCAACGATATGTTACAAATATGTAATGAAATCAGTAAAAGAGGCATGACAAACCTCTTGCTAGACTTCAAAACTGTCAGTCAAATAATTCAAACTGATTCTATACAGTTAGATAACAAACATTTCATCCGTATCACGCTTCCATTGCCTGAAAATACAGTGTTTACACTTAATAAAGTATATTTATTGCCAACACCTATCTCACCCAAAAGCTCCGCTATTTTCATAATTGAGGCAAATTATTTCCTGAACAGCACTCGAAACCAACAGTATTTAGAAATGACAACACTAGACTTTAAAGAACACTGTAAAAGGTCTACTACTACGAATGATATAATATATATTTGCTATCAAGCCCAACCTAGTACACTTATAGTTAACAATGCCAATTGCATGGCGAACTTATTCAATAACCCACTAAGAGGACCTGCCCCTTGCGAGCACAGAATAATAAATAATACTGCTAATATCCTGACAAAAATGGTCAGGCAAAATTCTTGGCTGTTCGTATTTTTCTCAGAGGCAACTCTTTTAACAAACTGTAGTAATCATTTTGGTCATTTAACCATCAACGGTACTGGAGTCCTCGTTTTAAAACAACCCTGTACGTACACGTTAGAAAACTATAGAATTCCTTTCGAAAACAGCTTCAGTTATTATCCCCCAATACACCAACCCGAACTCTACAATGCTCCTAAAGTATCGTTCAAACAAGATCTTTATGACGAGCTACAAGGTAAATTTAATATTAACGCAAGTCTAAAGGTAAATACTCAAAGGAGTCATAACTTCGCCCTCGTTAGTGAGAGTAAAGACTTAGATGATTTGGAAAGAGAAATAAATTCAGTTAAGTCAAGTAGGGAAAGAAAAAGGCATCAAATTCAAACCCATGCCAATACAGGAATAACCATAGCGTTAGTCGCTGGATTAATTTTGTGCCTAGCCCTAAAATACTTATTACGGAAAAGAAACCAAACTATTCAAGCAAAGTTAAAGCCCGTAATCTCATACCCTACTCCTCGAAGATCTCAAGAGATCGTAAGTATACCCCTGACCCCGATAGCAGTTTCCGAAATACCCGCAAAGCATCTGCCGGAAAAGGAAGAGCCGAACGCAATTCCTATTCCAGATAGCATCACTTCTAAAACGATTGTGTCACGGAAACTTGATCAAAAACCACCAAAATTACCCTTGAACCACCCCACATGAAGCCATATATATATGAAGTTTAAAATCAAATCATGAAGGGCTTGAGAACAATGGTACGGTCAGAATTAAACATATATGTATGATTACAAGAAAATATTTTTATGGTTTAGTTATTTTTATATTACTATTTTTTTTATATATTAGTATCTTTTTATGACTTAGCTCAAATAGAGTAAATGATTTTTAATGATAAAGAATTGTAAAGTTTTGAAATAATGAAAATAAAACAATTTTCCACTGCAGGTACTGTGTAGTTGATTCTAATTTAGATTATGTATATTTAATTTCAACAGATTGTTTAAAAATATATATATATATATCCTGGGTAATCAACTGTTATTCTTTTCTTTTCTTTTGTAAAATGTATTGATTGTATAGCTATAGCCATAATTAAGAAAGACAAAATAAATAATAATTTTAAATTTCTCTTCGACCAAACTGAATATATATACATATATTGAATATATCTATATATTACGTAAAACTGTGCAACTGTGTTGATTCTATAGTTCAATATTTTTAAGAAAGAAAAAATTATGTTTATTCGTATTCTTTTTCTATATATATTATTTATAAAATAGATTGATTTAAAATATCTATATCATATATTTTCGTATATGTAAAAAAAAAAAAAAAAAACAAAAAAAACGGGGTATACAACATGTGTCTATAAGTCTAAAATTTGTACTAACTAATAATTAATTATACTGTATAAATTAACTGCCTACATTTGTCTAGAAGCCAACAGCAATTATACTTATATTATACATATATACGAACCAGAGCGTACGTAACTCAAAGCCAAACGAACAGAATAAATAAATAAAAAATATATATATATATATATCGTATTAACACATTAAAAATGAAAGGGACTTTCTCCTCATCCATGGTTACCACGTCATCTCGATCCCCTCGATGCCGTTTTTATCACGGGGGAGGAATGTTGTGAATATAAATCTTGATGCTGATCAATTGATGTTATCATAGAACGAAACAACTAATTGATCAGCATTTCCTCATTGAGTCATTGCTTTGCGAGATACTAAGTAAGACCTCGCACAATAAATACAATGCATACAGGTCTTACTTAAGTGTGCCAACGGTAGCCCCATTAAAAGTTGCAGTGTATCGCATTTCATAACGAACTGAAAATTATTTGGTTTGTTGTGAAAGTGCGTATACTAAACAGCAAGTGGCTACTTAAAAATATTCTAATGTGACGCAACATAGCAATGGCCCAGAAATGAAACGAATAAGTGAGGTGACATGGTAACTGGCCGGAGAAAGCTCTGGGAGTTCTTTCTAATATTGTTAAGAGTCAAGTTACGAAGAGTCTCGTTCGCGCGGCTTTAGGTGAAAAATACGCGATCGAAGGGAAGAAGTTTTTTTTAAATAAACATTTTTTAAATTAAAGAAAAGTTTTTTTATGTGGTGAACTTCCCTAACCGAACGAAATACAACAAATGGACAATAATAAAAAAAATTTAAAGGGTGAGAAAATGAAGAAGAAAGAAAAAAAACAAGGAATTTTTATGATGGAAAGACGAGAAAAAAACCAGAAAGGAAACCGGGAGATAGCGTGAGGGCCGAACGCTACAACGCGGGGACGACCCAACGAGAAAAGAGTCTCAAGCCGGGCCAAACAAAACCCAAAATTCTTGATCTAGCTGGGGGGAATAGGTGAAAACATTCGTAGCAGCTCCCAACATGGGGATGACCCACAAGAGTCTCAGGCCGGGCATACGTCAAACCATGGGTTGTTGAGAGATAAACGTCTCATCTGCGGCCAAAATCCTAGCTCGCCTTGAACGAAGGAGGATCTATCAGCAGATAGACTTCGTCTATCAACTCGCCCCGCCCAATAAGCTGGCCAGGAAGAGGTGCAGCGATCGGCTTATCACGTATCGTAATATTCGGCTCGAGGCCACAAATTAGTCGGTGAAACGCACTCCTTAACGTACTGTGTTCTGCTGAATCTGGTCACAGCACCCCGGAAATCTCCCAGTCCCAAGCGAGGAAATCGCTTCGTAACAGATAGAATTCATCCATCAACTCACTCAGGACGACGGAAATCCCGCGAGATGCAGCAAGCAGGTTCAAGCCCTTAGGAAATTGAAGAAAGGACAGGAAAGAATAAAACCCTCATACCGAGGCTAATCCAGAAGGGATTAGAGATGGAACATCTACTCATTAAGGTAGAGATGGGTTCTAGTAGGATCATTGCCCATTTACAAAATTTTTGCTTGGCCACCACAGAATTGGAAATATGAAGAAGAGACAGGAAAGAATAAAATCCTCATACCGAGGTTAATCCAGAGAGTTAAGCAAGCGGGATTCCTACTGTAGTTTCCTACGCATAGGATACCGTATGTGTTGAGTTTGAAACATTGTCGGACAGGGGAGGGGACAACTGGTTGAACTACAAAAGGTGTATCACCCACCACTGATGAGGCAGTAGGAGGGCTATGTGATACCCTATAGTTTGCAAGTGAAGCTTGCCGGATGCCTTCTTAGGGCTACCGGGGCTAACCTAACTCGGGTCAAGCCTTAATAACCTGAGCATGATAGACTCCGATGGGGAGACCCTTCTCATTTCTTAGACGATACGCAACGCGGCCTATGCGCTCTACAACGGTTCTTTTGATGAATGTTGGAGCCAGCTCCGCCGCGAACCGATCTACCGCACTAGTCTGCACGTGATTTCGTACGAAAACGATCTTCCCTGGTTGAAAGGTCCTCACGCGGGTTCGGAGATTGTAGCCTGCGGAGTATCTTTTGTACGCCTCCGCCAGATGTGCTTTGATCTGTTCCCGCACGGAGTGCACTCTTTGATTCACTGGGATTATTTCAGGTGCACCGTCTGTGTCCGAGGTCAGATCTCGCAGTAATTTGTAGGCGTTTCCATGTGTTACGGGTTGTCTTTCAAACATCGGGAAGTACGGGGAGCACTTGGTGGAATCGTGAGCTACGTTTCGGAGAGCGAACGCTGTCTCAGTCAGGTGTTCATCCCAGTTCCGGTGATCGTCTCCAACATACGCTCGGATCGCAGCGAGTACTAACTGGTTGACTCGCTCGGACGCGTTGGACTGAGGTGAATAGGATGGGGAAAGGCAGTGCTCGATCCCATACTTCTGTAACGATTGGGTAAAGAGGTTGGACGTGAACTGGCTTCCATTGTCAGAATGAAGGAATTCTGGAACCCCGAACACATGGTATACTTCTTGTTCCAAGTAGCTTACGACCCTCGCAGAGGTGGTTTCTGGCATTGCTTTCAGCAGCACAAATTTGGTTAAATGGTCAAGGATGATGAAGATGTACCTGCTCCCCTTTTTGCTTCGTGGGTAAGGACCCAAGAAATCGCAGAACACGCGCTGCCAAGATAGCTCTGTGTATCGTCGCTCTCCCAAAAGAGGTCTAAGAAAATAGTTGCACGGCTTCACGCTTTTACAGACTTCACACTGATTAACAAATTTTTGCACGTCGATCCCCATTCACGGCCAATAGTAGTGACGACGCAGCTTTTCGAGGGTTTTGGCAATCCCAAAATGCGCGGAGGTTGGTGAGCAGTGTTCCTCGTCAATCAGTTTGGTGGTGAGCCCTTTAGGTACCCAAAGCTTCCATGAGACTTGACCCCCTCCCACGATGTTTTTGGGAGAAACAAAAGATATACATATACACCTTGCCGTCTGTGACTCGGAGGTTATTAAAAGCGTCTGGGTTAGAGGTTATTCTCTGAACTCGCTCAACATAGGACGTCTCAAAATATGCCTGTGAATCTAGAACGACTGATTCAATAGCGGGAGAACAAGCGTCTTTCTCCATGATAGAACTTCTCAATTCCTCAGCAAAACAGCGGGACAGGGCGTCAGCCACCACGTTTTCCTTGCCTTTCCGATATTCGATGTTGAAGGTGAAGGCTTGGAGCTTAAGACTCCACCGTGCCAGCCTGCCGCAGAGATCTCTTTGGTCCATGAGCCATTTAAGACTAGCATGATCGGTGATGATCGTAAACTTCAGGCCCTCAACATATGGTCGGAAGCGTTTGACGCTCAGTACTGCCGCCAGACAATCTAACTCGGTGATGCTATAATTTTTTTGTGCTGCATTCAACTTTTGCGACATAAACGCGATGGGGTGTTCAGCTCCGTCAGCAGATCGCTGGAATAACACGCTGCCCACTCCTGTCGTGCTCGCGTCACACTGTATGAAAAACGGCCGCATGAAATCTGGATTAGCAAGTACGGGCGCGGTGGTAAGACATCCCATAAGTTGTGTGAATGCTTGCTCGGCCGGCTCGTTCCACAGGAATTTAATATTCTTTCTCAGCAGGTCTGTGAGAGGAGTAGCGATTGTCGCGAACTGCGGAATGAAACGCCGGTACCAGCCACTGACCCCTAGGAAGCTTCGGACCTTCTTGACGGTGTTTGGTCTTGGAAAGCTCTGAATGGCAGTTACTTTCTCTGAGTCTGCCCTCATGCAGCCATCTCCAACTACAAAACCAAGGTACCTGACTTCTCGCATGCAGAACTTACTCTTCTCCACGTTGATGGTCAAGGCGGCCTTACGCAACAGTTCGGCGACTGTACTGAGCAGCTTGAGGTGTTCATCAAACGTGGAGGAGGTAATCAGCAAGTCGTCTAAGTAGACAGATACCTGGTCGTGCAATTGGTGTGGAATGACCTTACAAATTAACTTCCACATCGTCTGAGGAGTGTGACATAGTCCGAAAGGGAGGACTGTGAACTGGTACAACGGCCGCCCTGGAACGGCGAACGCTGTCTTGTCACGGGACGATCTTGCTAATGGAGTTTGCCAGAAAGCGTCTTTCAGATCGATGGCTGAAATGAAATGAGTTTCTTGCAATCGACTCAAAAGCCCGTCGATGAGAGGTAGAGGAAATGCGTCCCGCACAGTCACGGAGTTTACCTTGCGAGCGTCTAAACATAATTGAACCTTTCCATTTGGTTTTCGCACTAAAGTGACGGGAGAGGACCATGCGCTCTAACTCTCCTCGATAACTCCGAGGGCTAGCATACGGTCTAGCTCGTCGTACATTGCTTTCTGTATCACTGGGGACACAGCGTAATATCGTTGTTTGACGGGCTTTGTAACACCGACATCTATCTCGTGCTCAACGTAAGACGTGCGGCCGCGGCCGCGTTTGCTGAAAGATGGAAAGGTTTCAACCACTGTCTGCAAGCGTTGGTTGTCTTCATCAGACAGGTCATGTTTCTGCGAGCACATGGATGCGGGCTTAAGTAGTGAATATAGCTCGCTTACCATGACAGAAGCTAGGCCGAAATCTCTCCAAAAATCGATCCCCAAATACAGGGACTGTTGCAGGGAGGGAACTACATGGAGCCGCATCTAGCGCGTCTTCTCTCCATACTTCACTAGCACACGAATGTGACCTAACACCCGTTACTGTTGACCGTCCGCGGTCGATATGGTAGACGGCATGGAATGGAAGCGGATACCTGCTCTTTCCAGAAACCTTTCGCCCCCGGAACCTAACACGCTGGCGCCACTGTCTAATAGCACCTGATTCGCTGGCCTTGGATGAAGACGTCAGCGCAAGGCCGGAGGTCTGTACTACTTGGTAGCATTGTTTCAGCAACGGCAGTGTTTTGTAATGTAGCTGCAATCGATAACTACAGCTATATTACGGCATTTAGGTGGAAAGTGTAGCGGTATGAAAAAAAGATATGTTTAATGCTGTATTTATTGAATAATTCTAATGTGAAACACTTCAATTTATAAATTCACTACAATTTAATTTTTTCACTAATTTCATTCTGTTTATTAATTGTTCGATTGCATATGTAGTTATTATGCCGTATTTTGGCATATATTTAACTAAATGCAATTTGTAGCCTTTTCTAGTTTTACGCATTATACACTTATTTTAATTCACTTTGCGCTTATTTTAACTTAATTACTTAACTAATTTGTTTCGTTGCATGTATCATTAAAATGCCGAAAGCTGGCATGTATTTAATTTTTATGCAAGAAACTTATTTACTAAATTAATTGACACAATACTTATCTGTAGAACAAAAAGAACCCAGAAACTTCCTGTCCTCTGCCAACACCCACTGCACACAAATTTTAAGCATGTAAAAATATTGTACCTTTAATGGCACGTTGTATTTTATGCTTATTGCTGAAAACTGAAAAAAATATTATCTGCTGAGAAAAACTTGCTTGATACTACACTTGTGATCGCTGTCAAAAAACTGAGAGAGATCTTAGGAATTGCCCCCTTTTTATAGGCTCAAAGCGGCCATTTTGACATACGTTCCACAAGAAAAATGCAAATTAAGCATATTTTTCGACTTTGCTTGACTTGTATACTTATGTCAAAATGTGCCAATTTCCTTCAACTATTTTATTTTGAATTATCCATGAATTTTCGTAATTTATTTTATTAAATAATTTAATTTTTCTGAAATTTATCAAGCTGGCGGCTTCCTGCCAATTATGACAATTTCCAATGTGGAACGCAAATATTTCTCATTTTTCTTGCATCTCGTTTTCGCATCTTTCTCTTTCCCACTTATTATGGGAATTTAATTTACCTTTTTTCGCGAATATTTGCTTACCTGGTAACTTTCGCGGTTTTTAAGTATTACCAACAGGTAGCGCGCAGCCAATTTCATCTAATTGACTTTCTCGCGAGTCAATTTGACAGTCGCGATCGCGGTATTTTGTTGTGAAAGTTTCGTGTTTATTTATGTGTTTTTTCGGATAATTTATGGATTAATAATTCAGGTAAGTTTATTTTATTGTTTGTAAATGTTTACGTTTTTAATTATTGTGAGTTCCAGCATGAACAATTTGCAAGAAATATGCAAATTATGAACAATTTTGCATAATTTGCATATTTCTTGCAAATTGTTCATGTTGGCAAAGTGATTTTTGAAATGTCAACAATAGCACAAATTGTTGCATATCACTAAACGTGTTGCAAGTTTTTATGTTTTGCTTATTTAAACATATTTGCATGTTTTGCAAATGTTTATTATGCAGAGCATATGAATTTTGCGACGAAATTTCAATGTTTATATTTGCATGTGTTTGTTGTTGTACTGCCAAGAAATTCGTTTTCTTGGCAGTCTTGCATGAAACTACCTGTTTGATTAGTTTTTATTGTAACGTTTTATCAAGTTGATTACTTTAAACTAATATATGTAATCTCTTTTCATTTCTGCTGAGTTGACTGTATTTTCAGGACCACCTTTGGTTAACTGGACCCGACACAGATAGGGAAGTAATAATTACATCGTATATAAAAAATTCTAATATTTTATTATCTTTCAGGTGTGCTCAACAGGCATTGTTAAATCGTGCATGTTCATAACAGATGAATCTAGTTATATGTTAATTCTTATATAAAGAAATTTAATTGAAATTGTAAGAAAACAAGATTAATATGTATATACCATTAATTCATAATTTTATATGCAGGTCAGGCATGAATAAAAGTTCATGTTATCATTGTAATAGGAAACCTAATTTCATTCACCTGGCGCGAAATTCATTCACCTCGCTTCATGCAAAAATAAATTCTTGGTCATTATAATCTAAAGAAAGTTGACACTCAGCAATAACTGAGGAATTTATTTTGCATGAAACCTGCAATTTCGCTCGATAAGCAGTATCGGAAATTCTTAATGGAATATTGCTTTCTTTTGTTTTTGGGGTAGAATAAGTGGTAATATTAGCAAAATTTGAATATAAATTCACGGCGAGTAATGAATAAATTATCAGTTGTTAATAAAATTTAGAGCGTTTTATTCAGTATCGCGTAACCCTTCTAGTTTTTCAGGCTTTTGGTATATCGATTCAAGTGCCGTTTATACCACCATCCATAACAACTAGCAAGCCAGGCAACTGTATTTAGCCTTGGTATATCGGTTCAAGTGCCGTTTATACCATCTGCGTTTTAAGGCTAAGAAAATATAGGCAAGACAAAAGAGTCTTGTCTCAACATTTGGTGACCCCGACGTGATACAAGTGAAACATTTATATCACGTATTGAATCAAGTGGAATTAAATCAAATAAAAATGGCAAACGTATTTGAAAAATTAGCAGCGGGACAAACCTGCAATGGAAAAGAGATCCAAAGAATCATCCCAAACTACAGAAAGGACCCGATTGACAGAAAGATCACTAAAGAGTATTATGCAGATCGCCGTCACCTATTGGAGGAGGTATGGGCACTATTTGAAAGAACGGATAATAAGATGAGAGTGATTCCTGATCTTCCTCGGAGTCAGTCTTACTTTACGACAGATTACTACAATACAAGCATGGCACTGTATAGCCAATATCAGGTTTATTTTGCTGAGATATCCTCCAAGGCTTCAACTGTTGAAAGCGAAGGCACTGAAGGACCTGGTCCAAATTCACTAGACATAATGAAACAAGTTAGTGCTACAGGAGCAGTACCAAGGGCACTCAAAATTCCTAAATTCGTAGAGAAAAATGGTCATCTATCTCCTTCTGAAACTCAGCTACTACAATTAGCTGGAATCATAAGAAGACAAAGACGAATTATTGGTGTGCTAAGGAATGTACTTTACGTAATCGAGACTGATGGTGAAGATCATTCAAGACAATACTACGAACTAAAACTGAGGTCAATTAATCAGCACTGGTCACAAATCGAAGAGTGTGATCATAAAATATGGGAACTGACTGAGGACCCAGTCAAGGAGGGCTATGATGCAGAAGAATTCATGAAGATTCAAGAGGAAGTGGATAACTGCTTAATATTATTAGCAACCAAACGTGACAGCCTTAATGCAACAACAATACAGTCATCCCAGTTCTCAAACGTTGACTCAAGTGCAATACTAAAACTGCCCAAGTTAACACTCCCACGATTCGATGGTGATTACTTGAAGTGGACCCAGTTTCACGACTTGTTCACTCATATGGTGCGCAATCAACCAATGCCAAATTGTCAGAAGTTATGGTATCTCAAGGCCAACTTAGCTGGAGAAGCAGAAAGATTAATAAGGCACTTTACGGCCTCAGAAGAAAACTATACAGCTGCTTGGCAGACCTTAAAGGATCGTTATAACAATCGCAGACTGTTGGTAACAGCACTCATTAACAAGTTATTATCTCAGTCAGCACATGTGAACGATAATCCTTCAGCTGCTACAATAAAATCGCTACATGATACTACACAAGAGTGTCTGTTAGGATTGCAGAATTTAAGCGTTTCAACCGCAGATTGGGATCCACTCTTGCTTCATATCTTAACAAAGAAGCTTGACAGAAGCACGTACACTCTATATGAGCAATCACTATCAAAGCCTAGAGAAGTACAGAGTATAAAGGTATTTCTATCATTTCTGGAAACCAGATTTCAAGCACTCGAAGCACTCGGCACTAAGTATAAAATTGACGATTACCAAAGAAGACATGGCAGCTCCAAGGCACTAACTTCGATAATATCATCCACTTCAAATCGGGCATCATGCATGTCATGTAAAGGGAACCATCCTCTTTTTGCATGCCCCCAGTTTTTGAAATTGGCACCAGCCAGTCGACTGAGCTTTGTACGCAGTCATAACTTGTGTTTTGATTGTCTCAAGCCTGGTCACAGCAGCAACCAGTGCATACTTCGAGGATGTACAAAATGCACCAAAAAACACAACACGCTTGTACATCTAGAACCATCAGGGAAGGCAGAAAAATCTGATGTCAAATCACCAAGAAGCTCATCTTCAGTAGATGTACTGTTACAAAAGGCTGATACACCAGGTTATCAACCAGCCATAGTAGCAACACTCACAAACCAAAAACCAAGAGGTTATGTTCTCCTGGGCACAGCCATTGTCAAACTCATATCTGACAAGGGAGACACAATAGAATGTAGAGCCATTCTTGATTCAGGCTCTCAAGTTAATATAATAACAGAAAGGTTATTAAGAAACTAAACTTGACACCAAGTTCAGAAAGAATTACCATACATGGTGTCGGCAATAAGAAAGGAAGAATCCAACATAAGGTTAATTTGCGGTTAAAGTCCACAATGAACAAATATGCAACAAGAGTAGAAGCGTTTGTTCTGCCAAAAATAATCGCGCCACAACCAACGCAGTCATTTGACATCTCTGAGTGGGACATACCAAAAAATATCAGACTTGCCGATTCTAAATTCAACATAACCGACTCAATTGATTTGCTTTTGGGAGCAGAGTTTTATTACAACCTACTGTCCATTGGACACATCAAGTTAGCAAATAATCTTCCAATGCTACAAAATACTGTTCTTGGATGGGTATTGACAGGCAGGATCGATCAGATTGAAACATCTGTCGCTACATGTGGTATATGTTCAGAGGACGAACAAACAGATCAACTTGTTCAAAGATTTTGGAAACTTGAAGAAGTTGCTGCAGCAAAGGACAAACTCACTCAAGAAGAAAGGCGATGTGAAACCCACTTCACGCAAACAGTCCGTAGAGATGACAGCGGACGATTTATTGTTAATTTACCATTTCGTGAGGAATCAACAAAATTGGGTGAGTCCAGAAGCATGGCATTGAACAGATTTCTCGCTTTAGAAAGAAGATTGGCTAAAGATGCAGCCTTAAGGTCGCAGTAGATTGATCTCGGACACATGAAGGATGGCGATAGCATCTAATCGTCCCATTACTTCTTTCCGCACCATTGCGTTCTAAAACCCGATAGTACCATTAAATTAAGAGCGGTGTTCGATGCATCGATGAAGACGTCATCTCAATTGTCTTTAAATGATATCTTGTGCGCAGGACCAACAGTCCAAAGTGACTTATTTTCACTACTGCTGCGGTTTCGGCTACCACGATTCGTATTCACTACAGACATTCAAAAGATGTACCGACAGATACTGCTGGACGAAGCCGACCAGAAATATCAGCCAATTTTCTGGAGATATGACCCAAGAGAATCATTAAAAATTTACCGACTATGTACAGTCACATATGATACTCGACCGTCACCTTATCTGGCAACAAAATGCCTTCAGAAATTGGCTCAAAAAAATACCGTTAGATATCGATATGGTGCCGAGATCCTGAAAAATGACTTCTATGTGGATGATTGCATTACAGGATCAGACAGTTTGCCGACAGCGATAATAATGCAGAAGGAACTTACAAAACTTCTACAAGGCGCAGCTTTTCGATTGAGAAAATGGTGTGCCAATCACGCCCAATTGTTGCAAGGCGTTCCACCAGAGGATTAAGAAATAGACCTTGACTTCGAAAACAGCACAGAAGAAAAGATAAAGACGTTAGGACTAACATGGATGCCCAAGTCAGATCAATTCAGAATTAAAGCAGTCTCTAACCAAGGATCCAGGATCACTAAAAGAATAGTCACTTCTGACATCACCAAACTTTTCGACCCTTTAGGTGTATTGGCACTAGTAGTAGTTACCGTTTAGATCTTTACCCAACAACTTTGGCGACTAAAAATTGACTGGGATGCAGCCTTACCAATGGAACTTCATACAAGATGGCTTAATTTCAGGACCACTCTGTCAACCTTAAATAAAGTCACATTTCCCAGGCACGTATTTGCAAAGGAAGTTCCAAGGCATATGCAAGTCCATGTGTTCTCAGATGCCTCAGAAAAGGCCTATGGCGCTGCACTTTATATCCGATCGATCAGTAAAGATGGCAGAATTATTGTGAGACTATTATGCGCTAAATCTCGCGTAGCACCGCGACAAAAACAAACTGTTCCTCGTTTGGAACTATGTGCAGCTCTAGTAGCAGCCGAACTTGCAAACCGTGTAAGGAAGGAACTGAAGTGGGAAGAAGTACCAACCTATTTCTGGTCAGATTCGGAAATAGTGTTATCATGGATAACTTCATCATCCACATCAAATCAAACATTTGTTGCTAATCGGATTGGTGCAATTCAAGAATTAACCATAGGGGCACAATGGCATCATGTGAGATCAAAGGATAATCAAGCTGATGTACTCTCCAGAGGGCTGGAACCAGACAAATTAGAAACATGTCATCCTTGGTTCAACGGGCCAACATTCATGCACGGAAGTGAAACCGCATGGCCTACAGCTTATCAAACCAAGATTGAGTGTCAGTTAGAAAGAAAGCGTACAGCCTTGCCCGCAATAACTACAGCAGAAGATATATCTAGTGCGATATACAAAATCAATCATGAGGGATCATTTCGGAAGCTTCAACGCATCATTGCTTATATGATTCGATTTGTAAGGAATGCCAAAATTCCAGTCAAATCACGGCCAAACCATCGCTTCATCACTTGTCGAGAATTAAATGAAGCCTTATATATCATAATAAGAGCCATACAAGAAGATGAGTTCATGGAAGAAATAAAACAATTAAAGAAAGATCATGAATTAAACAAGGGAAGTTGTCTAAAAGGTCTTACACCATTTGTTGATGACAAAGGCATCATCAGAGTGGGCGGTCGTTTAAAGGAATCAGTACTAGAATATGATGCAAAATATCCTATGATTTTGCCCTATTCAGATCCGTTAACAAAACTATTGATGTTAACAATTCATAAAGAGAATCTGCACTCTGGCCCGCAAGCCTTGGTGGCCGATACAAGACAACGCTTCTGGCCAAAAAAGGGAAAGTCAATGGCGAGATCAATTGTTCAGCATTGTGTAACATGTGCAAGAGCCAAACCAAAAATGTTTACACAGATCATGGGCAATTTGCCTCCCGAAAGAGTTCAACCAGCACGACCATTCGTTCACTCCGGTGTTGACTTTTGTGGGCCAACTTGGGTGCATTACAAAATTCGAGGAAAGAGACCTCACAAGGCATACATCGCTGTTGTTTGCTGTTTTGCAACAAAGGCCGTCCACTTAGAAATAGTCAGCGACCTGTCAACAGAAGCCTTTATTGGGGCATTAAGGCGATTTATGGGCCGCAGAGGAAATTGTAGGAACTTATACTGCGACAACACAACCAATTTCGTTGGCGCAAGAAACCAACTACGCGAATTGTCTGAGGCCATCCATTCTGAAGCAGCGAGGGAAACCATAGCAGGAACTTGCAGTAAAAGAGGAATCGATTTCCACTTCATTCCTCCGAGAGCACCACACTTCGGTGGGCTATGGGAAGCTGCTGTAAAATCCGCAAAGTATTTACTTATAAAGACAACTTCAGCCGGATCTCTAACTTATGAGGAGCTGGAGACACTAATGATCGAAATAGAAGCAATTTTGAACTCTAGGCCACTAACACAGATGTCAAATGACCCTAATGACCTGACTGCTATCACTCCTGGTCATTTCCTGGTAGGTGAACCATTAACGGCGCCCATAGATGCTAGATGCAAGTGCCAAGCAATTGAAAACTAGTCTGCTAGCTAGATGGAGGCTAGTGTCTGATATGAAACACGAATTTTGGAGACGATGGTCCCGAGAATATTTAAATGAACTGCAATATCGACTCAAGTAGAAAGAGCGCTGCCAGAACATAGATCCTGGCACTATAGTGGTTATACAAGATAATAATCTTCCAGTCATGAAATGGCCACTAGGGAGAATTCTTCAAACACATAAGGGAAACGATGGTTATGTTAGAGTTGCTGACGTAAAAACAGCTAAAGGTATACTTCGCAGACCTATTCACAAGCTGTCACCATTGCCGTGTGAGGAGGTAGATCATAACGAGACTCCAATGAACAATAATGATATGCCCGAAGAAATTGCAGGAACAGAAGAGTCGCCTTAAGAGACAAGCAATGTCGACAAGGATCAAGTGCCAAAGAAACGACGACGACAGTCTAATGGCGCTGCAATTGCAATTGGCTTGTTTGGTTCTACCGCCCGGACTTGGAGCAAGCATCGATATCGAGAGCTTCGATCCTAAACCGGGGATATATTTCGAAAATATCGGCAAAATAAATTTCATATCAACCGAATGGAATGTAATAGTTTATTACGATTTGAAACCATATTGGATGGAGCTTTCGGTATTATCAAATGGGACGAGGGCGTTACATAACTTGTGCCAGCAGAGTAAAACAAGGAGCACATGCATCCAGATAGTGACACAACTTCAGCAGATTGAAGAAGAGTTACAGGCCGACAACATACTCCTGTCCACCAGAAGACAAAAACGAGGTGCTATTGACATTGTCGGAAACCTGGCCAATTCACTTTTTGGGGTCTTTGACTCTGAATACGCAAAAAAAAAAAATGTCTGAAACCATAGATACCATCAATGAAAATGAAGAAAATCTTCTAAAGCTACTGAAAAATCAGACGTTAATAATTGACGCAACGGTTAACGTCTTGAAAAAGGATCAACTAGCTGCAGAGAAGAAATTTAAGGAATTAGACATCCAAATGATTAACCACATAAACCACACGGGAGAAGAAACGTATGAGCTAGAAATCAGCCAATTATTTACAGCCCTATCCATCCAAATGATGTTCATAGTATCCCATCTTCAGAGAATGCAGTCTTCAATAATCGACGTGTTAACAGACATACACCACGGTAGAATCAGTCCATTACTTGTGACGCCTCAACAATAACGTAACGAACTCATCATGGTCAAGAATCACCTACCACCAGGATTGCAATTACCCGCAGATCAGAATGATATTGTGGAACTATACAAAACCATGTCCGCAGAATCAGGAGTAACCAACAACCACGTAATAGTTAAAATCAGAATGCCGCTGGTCACTCTGGAAAGTTTTGACTTGTTCCAGATGATACCGATACCTGTATCAACTAATGAAGTGCTTGTAGCTGTACGGCCTTGCGCTACATACATCGCTTTCAGTCCGCACAGAGATCAATATTACCCAATGACAAAACAGGAACTGTCATCCTGTATGTCAATGGAGGAGCTCAATCATGTATGCCCTCTGAAGCATCCTATATATCACAAGGGGGCGGCCGCTTGCTCCTGCGAAGTGAATCTGTTTAACAATTCAACATATAGAAAATGTGAAATGGAAAAAATAGAGAACAGTCCTGCTTGGATTCAGCTCAATAATCCAAACCAATGGATCTACGCAGTCAAGGAACCCACCACTGCAAATGCTTGGTGTAACGAGGAAACCATCCCGCTGACTTTAACAGATTCTGGTCTTTTAAAGATGATGCCAGATTGCGTCATCAAGCATAACTTACTGACAATTCGAGGAATATATACATATCCTAGCAGCATTAGAACATCCTACTAGAGGTTAAGTGAGTTAAGCAAAATCACCACACCAGAACAGCTACATCCAGTCATCGGTAAACTAACTCCCTACGAAGCCCAAGAAGAACAACTGGAAGAATTGATGAGATTGGTCTCATCACAGCTCCAAGAGGAAACAATAAAGAAGACTCATTCCCACAATATCCATCAATTTATCATTGGCTATCTTTCGCTCGGACTAATTTTATTCCTCATCGCTATCCTGATATTCAAGAATCGAGATTATTGTAGGCGAAAATCGAAACGGTCTAAGCCCGCACCCAGGCAATCTACGGAAGTTGACTTCAGTATCAACGTCTAGTCATTTGAATCTTCGAACAAAGGTTCAACGCGGGGAGAATGTTAAATCGTGCATGTTCATAACAGATGAATCTAACTCTATCTTAATTCTTATATAAAGAAATTTAATTGAAATTGTAAGAAAACAAGATATATATATATGTATATACCATTAATTCATAATTTTATATGTAGGTCAGGCATGAATAAAGGTTCATGTTATCATTGTAATAGGAAACCTAATTTCATTCACCTGGCGCGAAATTCATTCACCTCGCTTCATGCAAAAATAAATTCTTCGTCATTATAATCTAAAGAAAGTTGACACTCAGCAATAACTGAGGAATTTATTTTGCATGAAACTTGCAATTTCGCTAGATAAGCAGTATCGGAAATTCTTAATTGAATATTGCTTTCTTTTGTTTTTGGGGGAGAATAAGTGGTAATATTAGCAAAATTTGAATATAAATTCACGGCGAGTAATGAATAAATTATCAGTTGTTAATAAAATTTAGAGCGTTTTATTCAGTATCGCGTAACCCTTCTAGTTTTTCAGGCTTTTGGTATATCGGTTCACGTGCCGTTTATACCACCATCCATAACAACTAGCAAGCCAGGCAACTGTATTTAGCCTTGGTTTATCGGTTCAAGTGCCGTTTATACCATCTGCGTTTTAAGGCTAAGAAAATATAGGCAAGACAAAAGAGCCTTGTCTCAACAGGCAGCCTTTAGGTTTCTGCGCAGGCTGTGGTAACGGCTGGTGCGTGATACAATCTTGGTTGGATGCACGTCTGTTCTGATAAGGGAAAACAGCTCTTCATTGCCATCGCTATCTTAATCGGTGACGAAGTCTGATGGTGTACTTTCAGAGGATGTACAACTGCAGGACTCTGAGTCCCAATGTTCCTCCATTGGTAGCGTCTGGATAGTTTGGACACCCACATCGCGTGTGGTTGTTGGTGCTGTAGATGACTGTATTGGTTTAGTAAGATCTGGGATAAAGACGGAGAGTGGGTTATGCTCAGGTGAGTCATGGGATTCTATTGGCCTGCCTTTGGGCGAGACACGCTCATTTCTTCCGTGCAGCTGGCCTAGCGGAAGCGGTCTGGTTCGGTGTTGGTTTGCGCTTCGCTGGTGGAACGTCTTGAAATCTGGGCCGGAGTCAGAATACGCGGAGTTCCGGCTGAGTTCTGACTCCGCCTCAGGTTTCCCGACGAGCAAGTTGGGCACTTGCTCTTCACAACACCTGCTGAGCCGCACCCGTAGCAGAATATTCGCCGAGGTCGCAGACAGGCGTGATGGGCGTGTCCCTCTACAGCACAGTTCCAACAGAAAAGTCTTGGTCTGGATTGGTAGTTGGTGGTTGGTAGTCCCTCTGTGGCATAGCTTGAAGAGCTGCTACCGCATCATGTGTCTCGGTTTCCGGGTGGTCCGACAGAAACTGATTATCTAAATATAGTTCGTGGACCGATCGTCGTGGTGGTAACTCTCGATACTGTGGCTTGGTCTGGGACCAAAGTTTTTCGAATTTGCAGCACAAGTCTCTCAGCTCGAGAAAGTTCTCCGTGTGATGCAACAGCAATGCCTCCTCCAAAGCCGGCTTCATATTTCTTCTTAAGATCTCCACGAGTTCCTCTTCGGGGATCGGGCGAGATATTTTTGAAACTAGCGCATGAACCGCCTAGCGGTAGTCGCTGAGGGATTCTGGAGGACCTTGTGTTCGCGCTTCTACTAGTTTACGTATCTCATAGTCTGTCTCCTGATTTCTGAACTCCCGAAGAAGTGCCGCGCGTAGTTCCGTTCAGGAATGAGAACGGTGGTCTCGCAGGTACAGCCAGTACCAATTCGCAGCTTTTCCCGTGACGAGCGAATGGAAGCCGTCGCAGAGGTCGGAATAAGGCACTTGTTCTAGCAAGGCTAGTGACTCCACTCGAAAAATAAATTCAGTCACATCTAGACCTGAAGTACCATCGAAATATAGCTTCCATCGAAAGACAGGACTATTGGTTATACTACCACGATCTCTGGCCGTACTCTGCCGATGGTATGCTGATGCGTTCAGGGGTGAGACTCCTGACCCTGGTGACCTGGGTGGTCGTGGCTCGAAATAATTATGTCTTGGTGGGGGATCTGCTCCTGCACCGTGGTTTGGTTCCGTGTGCAAGGCCTCTAAACGTTCGTTCACCGAACGGAAGCGTGGTCTTCCTTCAAGAAAGGGTGTCCGCACATTCCTCCCACCTGGAAATGGAAGATTTAGACTCGGCGTACCTGGGTTGAAGCGGGGAGTCCCTGTACTAAGCTTGGGCGTACTCTCTGTCGAATATGTTCTTCGGGTTGTAGCCTTGGAAGTAGCTCCCGTTGAGGACATCCTTCCAAGCTCGCTATTTGCTACGCTAATGGATGGAATTTCCAGGCTACGAGCGCCCTCCCCATCGGACACCCGATCCTGCAATGAAAGCTGGGCTGTCTCTACTGAACTCAGGAGACTTTCCAATGTCGAGAAACGTTCTTGAACTTCGGAGCGCACAGACGGAGAAGTATTATGCAACCGTCGGGCTCTGTGAACAACGTGGATGATCTGACTACGATAGCGAATGCGATCCCCATCCGTTCGGATAGGGTCCGTAGTGAGGTCGTACCTCAAAGCCTCTACTAGGCTGCTGATGTAGTCGACCTCCCGCGAGGGATTCTTGTGCGCATGTGATCTTTGCGCTTCTCTGTTAGGATCTAGCTGCTCGGCTACGAAAGCCTTCAGAAGCTGGTCTCGAGCGTCCTCGTGAGATGAGTCGATGTTGCGCACACTATACTCGACCGCCAGCTCGTCTGAAGATAGATTGTTGAAATCCATATTCGAGCAGTTCGAAAATGAGCGCTTGCGGTAGAAATTAATGTTAGGGATTGTGCTAATATTCCGAAAATAGGGAAGATATACTGACCAGTATGTTGGGGTTATCTGACACGAATGTGCTTACCTACGGGTATGTAGTGGAGTTACCACGAGGACTGATGACATGTATGTAAAAATGAAAATGATTGAATTAACTGACTCGCCAATATACTTGGGACTTAGGAACTGGTCTACAAGGTGCTCGTACACAACGGAACTCGTTTGAAGAACAAACTTTTACATATGTACGCAAGTACCAATGTTGGGCAAAACAAAAAAAAAAAGGTCACAAATGGTGCAAAATCGAACGAGAATGAATACTTATCTCTTCAACGGCATGTGTATATTATAGTTGAGCATATGTAGATATTTGACGGAAAACCCAAAATAATAACTTTATTGTATATCTAAAGAGAGAGGTCTATAACTGGTGCGTATATTGGTATACCACTCAAAAGAAAATCCAGAATAGAAGGATGCGTATTAAATTTGTGCGCCTATAAATGTGTTAGTTCAATGAAAGTTCGAAATTATAAATATATTATAAATCTAACGAAGGAATACCTATACTATGTGCGTGTATGCTATTCGCATATAGATAAATATATATATGTTCGAAAGAAGCTAAAAAAATTATACTTTATTATAAAACGCAAAAAAAAAATAATCTGTACTTTGTGCGCTCTCAGCTCAATTCGAAAGAGAATTCCAAAATAGTACATTCATTACAGATCTAAAGAGGAGGATCTGTAAACCTTGCGTGTCTTATACTTGTGCGTATATGAGTATATAAATCCAAAATATAAAAAAAAAAAATTTAATAATCTTATGATACCGAGACGTAGATCTGAGGAATCGCGCGTATTGAATCTATGCGCTCATGAATGTGTAAACTTAAAAGGGGTTAGGCCAACCTAGAGGCCGAAAAAATTGGCTTTTTTGGGAATTTTTTTCAGAAATATTACGAAATAAATCGAGTTTACAGAAATGGGACTTATTGTACATATCATTAACTGCATACAATATTTTTTTTGAGGCAATTTATTTCAAAATGGCGGCGGTACATCGTTTTTGCGACGACGTCTTTTTTTCTATGCTCCACGGCCGGAATAACAGATCCTGTAATTTAATGAATCATGATTAGGGCCTGACTTTTTTCGATTATATATAGTATAAGCTAGAGAAGTACGTAGGATTTTTTCGATATATTGATTTTTGACAAAATGGCGCACTTCTAAAGTGGAAAGTGAGAAATTTGCCTAAAAAATCGTCAGATAATTGTTAATAATAAATGAACTATGCAATATAAAAAAATACACCAACCCGAACTCTACAATGCTCCTAAAGTATCGTTCAAACAAGATCTTTATGACGAGCTACAAGGTAAATTTAATATTAACGCAAGTCTAAAGGTAAATACTCAAAGGAGTCATAACTTCGCCCTCGTTAGTGAGAGTAAAGACTTAGATGATTTGGAAAGAGAAATAAATTCAGTTAAGTCAAGTAGGGAAAGAAAAAGGCATCAAATTTAAACCCATGCCAATACAGGAATAACCATAGCGTTAGTCGCTGGATTAATTTTGTGCCTAACCCTAAAATACTTATTACGGAAAAGAAACCAAACTATTCAAGCAAAGTTAAAGCCCGTAATCTCATACCCTACTCCTCGAAGATCTCAAGAGATCGTAAGTATACCCCTGACCCCGATAGCAGTTTCCGAAATACCCGCAAAGCATCTGCCGGAAAAGGAAGAGCCGAACGCAATTCCTATTCCAGATAGCATCACTTCTAAAACGATTGTGTCACGGAAACTTGATCAAAAACCACCAAAATTACCCTTGAACCACCCCACTTGAAGCCATATATATATGAAGTTTAAAATCAAATCATGAAGGGCTTGAGAACAATGGTACGGTCAGAATTAAACATATATGTATGATTACAAGAAAATATTTTTATGGTTTAGTTATTTTTATATTACTATTTTTTTTATATATTGGTATCTTTTTATGACTTAGCTCAAATAGAGTCAATGATTTTTAATGATAAAGAATTGTAAAGTTTTGAAATAATGAAAATAAAACAATTTTCCACTGCATGTACTGTGTAGTTGATTCTAATTTAGATTATGTATATTTAATTTCAACAGATTGTTTAAAAATATATATATATATATCCTGGGTAATAAACTGTTATTCTTTTCTTTTCTTTTGTAAAATGTATTGATTGTATAGCTATAGCCATAATTAAGAAAGACAAAATAAATAATAATTTTAAATTTCTCTTCGACCAAACTGAATATATATACATATATTGAATATATCTATATATTACGTAAAACTGTGCAACTATGTTGATTCTATAGCTCAATATTTTAAGAAAGAAAAAATTATGTTTATTGGTATTCTTTTTCTATATATATTATTTATAAAATAGATTGATTTAAAATATCTATATCATATATTTTCGTATATGTAAAAAAAAAAAAAAAAAAAAAACAAAAAAAACGGGGTATACAACATGTGTCTATAAGTCTAAAATTTGTACTAACTAATAATTAATTATACTGTATAAATTAACTGCCTACATTTGTCTAGAAGCCAACAGCAATTATACTTATATTATACATATATACGAACCAGAGCGTACGTAACTCAAAGCCAAACGAACAGAATAAATAAATAAAAAAAAAATATATATATATATATCGTATTAACACATTAAAAATGAAAGGGACTTTCTCCTCATCCATGGTTACCACGTCATCTCGATCCCCTCGATGCCGTTTTTATCACGGGGGAGGGATGTTGTGAATATAAATCTTGATGCTGATCAATTGATGTTATCATAGAACGAAACAACTAATTGATCAGCATTTCCTCATTGAGTCATTGCTTTGCGAGATACTAAGTAAGACCTCGCACAATAAATACAATGCATACAGGTCTTACTTAAGTGTGCCAACGGTAGCCCCATTAAAAGTTGCAGTGTATCGCATTTCATAACGAACTGAAAATTATTTGGTTTGTTGTGAAAGTGCGTATACTAAACAGCAAGTGGCTACTTAAAAATATTCTAATGTGACGCAACATAGCAATGGCCCAGAAATGAAACGAATAAGTGAGGTGACATGGTAACTGGCCGGAGAAAGCTCTGGGAGTTCTTTCTAATATTGTTAAGAGTCAAGTTACGAAGAGTCTCGTTCGCGCGGCTTTAGGTGAAAAATACGCGATCGAAGGGAAGAAGTTTTTTTTAAATAAACATTTTTTAAATTAAAGAAAAGTTTTTTATGTGGTGAACTTCCCTAACCGAACGAAATACAACAAATGGACAATAATAAAAAAAATTTAAAGGGTGAGAAAATGAAGAAGAAAGAAAAAAAACAAGGAATTTTTATGATGGAAAGACGAGAAAAAAACCAGAAAGGAAACCGGGAGATAGCGTGAGGGCCGAACGCTACAAAGCGGGGACGACCCAACGAGAAAAGAGTCTCAAGCCGGGCCAAACAAAACCCAAAATTCTTGATCTAGCTGGGGGGAATAGGTGAAAACATTCGTAGCAGCTCCCAACGTGGGGATGACCCACAAGAGTCTCAGGCCGGGCATACGTCAAACCATGGGTTGTTGAGAGATAAACGTCTCATCTGCGGCCAAAATCCTAGCTCGCCTTGAACGAAGGAGGACCTATCAGCAGATAGACTTCGTCTATCAACTCGCCCCGCCCAATAAGCTGGCCAGGAAGAGGTGCAGCGATCGGCTTATCACGTATCGTAATATTCGGCTCGAGGCCACAAATTAGTCGGTGAAACGCACTCCTTAACGTACTGTGTTCTGCTGAATCTGGTCACAGCACCCCGGAAATCTCCCAGTCCCAAGCGAGGAAATCGCTTCGTAACAGATAGAATTCATCCATCAACTCACTCAGGACGACGGAAATCCCGCGAGATGCAGCAAGCAGGTTCAAGCCCTTAGGAAATTGAAGAAAGGACAGGAAAGAATAAAACCCTCATACCGAGGCTAATCCAGAAGGGATTAGAGATGGAACATCTACTCATTAAGGTAGAGATGGGTTCTAGTAGGATCATTGTCCATTTACAAAATTTTTGCTTGGCCACCACAGAATTGGAAATATGAAGAAGAGACAGGAAAGAATAAAATCCTCATACCGAGGTTAATCCAGAGAGTTAAGCAAGCGGGATTCCTACTGTAGTTTCCTACGCATAGGATACCGTATGTGTTGAGTTTGAAACATTGTCGGACAGGGGAGGGGACAACTGGTTGAACTACAAAAGGTGTATCACCCACCACTGATGAGGCAGTAGGAGGGCTATGTGATACCCTATAGTTTGCAAGTGAAGCTTGCCGGATGCCTTCTTAGGGCTACCGGGGCTAACCTAACTCCGGTCAAGCCTTAATAACCTGAGCATGATAGACTCCGATGGGGAGACCCTTCTCATTTCTTAGACGATACGCAACGCGGCCTATGCGCTCTACAACGGTTCCTTTGATGAATGTTGGAGCCAGCTCCGCCGCGAACCGATCTACCGCACTAGTCTGCACGTGATTTCGTACGAAAACGATCTTCCCTGGTTGAAAGGTCCTCACGCGGGTTCGGAGATTGTAGCCTGCGGTGTATCTTTTGTACGCCTCCGCCAGATGTGCTTTGATCTGTTCCCGCACGGAGTGCACTCTTTGATTCACTGGGATTATTTCAGGTGCACCGTCTGTGTCCGAGGTCAGATATCGCAGTAATTTGTAGGCGTTTCCATGTGTTACGGGTTGTCTTTCAAACATCGGGAAGTACGGGGAGCACTTGGTGGAATCGTGAGCTACGTTTCGGAGAGCGAACGCTGTCTCAGTCAGGTGTTCATCCCAGTTCCGGTGATCGTCTCCAACATACGCTCGGATCGCAGCGAGTACTAACTGGTTGACTCGCTCGGACGCGTTGGACTGAGGTGAATAGGATGGGGAAAGGCAGTGCTCGATTCCATACTTCTGTAACGATTGGGTAAAGAGGTTGGACGTGAACTGGCTTCCATTGTCAGAATGAAGGAATTCTGGAACCCCGAACACATGGTATACTTCTTGTTCCAAGTAGCTTACGACCCTCGCAGAGGTGGTTTCTGGCATTGCTTTCAGCAGCACAAATTTGGTTAAGTGGTCAAGGATGATGAAGATGTACCTGCTCCCCTTTTTGCTTCGTGGGTAAGGACCCAAGAAATCGCAGAACACGCGCTGCCAAGATAGCTCTGTGTATCGTCGCTCTCCCAAAAGAGGTCTAAGAAAATAGTTGCACGGCTTCACGCTTTTACAGACTTCACACTGATTAACAAATTTTTGCACGTCGATCCCCATTCACGGCCAATAGTAGTGACGACGCAGCTTTTCGAGGGTTTTGGCAATCCCAAAATGCGCGGAGGTTGGTGAGCAGTGTTCCTCGTCAATCAGTTTGGTGGTGAGCCCTTTAGGTACCCAAAGCTTCCATGAGACTTGACCCCCTCCCACGATGTTTTTGGGAGAAACAAAAGATATACATATACACCTTGCCGTCTGTGACTCGGAGGTTATTAAAAGCGTCTGGGTTAGAGGTTATTCTCTGAACTCGCTCAACATAGGACGTCTCAAGATATGCCTGTGAATCTAGAACGACTGATTCAATAGCGGGAGAACAAGCGTCTTTCTCCATGATAGAACTTCTCAATTCCTCAGCAAAACAGCGGGACAGGGCGTCAGCCACCACGTTTTCCTTGCCTTTCCGATATTCGATGTTGAAGGTGAAGGCTTGGAGCTTAAGACTCCACCGTGCCAGCCTGCCGCAGAGATCTCTTTGGTCCATGAGCCATTTAAGACTAGCATGATCGGTGATGATCGTAAACTTCAGGCCCTCAACATATGGTCGAAAGCGTTTGACGCTCAGTACTGCCGCCAGACAATCTAACTCGGTGATGCTATAATTTTTTTGTGCTGCATTCAAATTTTGCGACATAAACGCGATGGGGTGTTCAGCTCCGTCAGCAGATCGCTGGAATAACACGCTGCCCACTCCTGTCGTGCTCGCGTCACACTGTATGAAAAACGGCCGCATGAAATCTGGATTAGCAAGTACGGGCGCGGTGGTAAGACATCCCATAAGTTGTGTGAATGCTTGCTCGGCCGGCTCGTTCCACAGGAATTTAATATTCTTTCTCAGCAGGTCTGTGAGAGGAGTAGCGATTGTCGCGAACTGCGGAATGAAACGCCGGTACCAGCCACTGACGGCAGTATTTTGTAATGTAGCTGCAATCGATAACTACAGCTATATTACGGCATTTAGGTGGAAAGTGTAGCGGTATGAAAAAAAGTTATGTTTAATGCTGTATTTATTGAATAATTCTAATGTGAAACACTTCAATTTATAAATTCACTACAATTTAATTTTTTCACTAATTTCATTCTGTTTATTAATTGTTCGATTGCATATGTAGTTATTATGCCGTATTTTGGCATATATTTAACTAAATGCAATTTGTAGCCTTTTCTAGTTTTACGCATTATACACTTATTTTAATTCACTTTGCGCTTATTTTAACTTAATTACTTAACTAATTTGTTTCGTTGCATGTATCATTAAAATGCCGAAAGCTGGCATGTATTTAATTTTTATGCAAGAAACTTATTTACTAAATTAATTGACACAATACTTATGTGTAGAACAAAAAGAACCCAGAAACTTCCTGTCCTCTGCCAACACCCACTGCACACAAATTTTAAGCATGTAAAAATATTGTACCTTTAATGGCACGTTGTATTTTATGCTTATTGCTGAAAACTGAAAAAAATATTATCTGCTGAGAAAAACTTGCTTGATACTACACTTGTGATCGCTGTCAAAAAACTGAGAGAGATCTTAGGAATTGCCCCCTTTTTATAGGCTCAAAGCGGCCATTTTGACATACGTTCCACAAGAAAAATGCAAATTAAGCAGATTTTTCGACTTTGCTTGACTTGTATACTTATGTCAAAATGTGCCAATTTCCTTCCACTAATTTATTTTGAATTATCCATGAATTTTCGTAGTTTATTTTATTAAATAATTTAATTTTTCTGAAATTTATCAAGCTGGCGGCTTCCTGCCAATTATGACAATTTCCAATGTGGAACGCAAATATTTCTCATTTTTCTTGCATCTCGTTTTCGCATCTTTCTCTTTCCCACTTATTATGGGAATTTAATTTACCTTTTTTCGCGAATATTTGCTTACCTGGTAACTTTCGCGGTTTTTAAGTATTACCAACAGGTAGCGCGCAGCCAATTTCATCTAATTGACTTTCTCGCGAGTCAATTTGACAGTCGCGATCGCGGTATTTTGTTGTGAAAGTTTCGTGTTTATTTATGTGTTTTTTCGGATAATTTATGGATTAATAATTCAGGTAAGTTTATTTTATTGTTTGTAAATGTTTACTTTTTTAATTATTTTGAGTTCCAGCATGAACAATTTGCAAGAAATATGCAAATTATGAACAATTTTGCATAATTTGCATATTTCTTGCAAATTGTTCATGTTGGCAAAGTGATTTTTGAAATGTCAACAATAGCACAAATTGTTGCATATCACTAAACGTGTTGCAAGTTTTTATGTTTTGCTTATTTAAACATATTTGCATGTTTTGCAAATGTTTATTATGCAGAGCATATGAATTTTGCGACGAAATTTCAATGTTTATATTTGCATGTGTTTGTTGTTGTACTGCCAAGAAATTCGTTTTCTTGGCAGTCTTGCATGAAACTACCTGTTTGATTAGTTTTTATTGTAACGTTTTATCAAGTTGATTACTTTAAACTAATATATGTAATCTCTTTTCATTTCAGCTGAGTTGACTGTATTTTCAGGACCACCTTTGGTTAACTGGACCCGACACAGATAGGGAAGTAATAATTACATCGTATATAAAAAATTCTAATATTTTATTATCTTTCAGGTGTGCTCAACAGGCATTGTTAAATCGTGCATGTTCATAACAGATGAATCTAGTTATATGTTAATTCTTATATAAAGAAATTTAATTGAAATTGTAAGAAAACAAGATATATATGTATATACCATTAATTCATAATTTTATATGCAGGTCAGGCATGAATAAAAGTTCATGTTATCATTGTAATAGGAAACCTAATTTCATTCACCTGGCGCGAAATTCATTCACCTCGCTTCATGCAAAAATAAATTCTTGGTCATTATAATCTAAAGAAAGTTGACACTCAGCAATAACTGAGGAATTTATTTTGCATGAAACCTGCAATTTCGCTCGATAAGCAGTATCGGAAATTCTTAATTGAATATTGCTTTCTTTTGTTTTTGGGGTAGAATAAGTGGTAATATTAGCAAAATTTGAATATAAATTCACGGCGAGTAATGAATAAATTATCAGTTGTTAATAAAATTTAGAGCGTTTTATTCAGTATCGCGTAACCCTTCTAGTTTTTCAGGCTTTTGGTATATCGATTCAAGTGCCGTTTATACCACCATCCATAACAACTAGCAAGCCAGGCAACTGTATTTAGCCTTGGTATATCGGTTCAAGTGCCGTTTATACCATCTGCGTTTTAAGGCTAAGAAAATATAGGCAAGACAAAAGAGTCTTGTCTCAACATTTGGTGACCCCGACGTGATACAAGTGAAACATTTATATCACGTATTGAATCAAGTGGAATTAAATCAAATAAAAATGGCAAACGTATTTGAAAAATTAGCAGCGGAACAAACCTGCAATGGAAAAGAGATCCAAAGAATCATCCCAAACTACAGAAAGGACCCGATTGACAGAAAGATCACTAAAGAGTATTATGCAGATCGCCGTCACCTATTGGAGGAGGTATGGGCACTATTTGAAAGAACGGATAATAAGATGAGAGTGATTCCCGATCTTCCTCGGAGTCAGTCTTACTTTACGACAGATTACTACAATACAAGCATGGCACTGTATAGCCAATATCAGGTTTATTTTGCTGAGATATCCTCCAAGGCTTCAACTGTTGAAAGCGAAGGCACTGAAGGACCTGGTCCAAATTCACTAGACATAATGAAACAAGTTAGTGCTACAGGAGCAGTACCAAGGGCACTCAAAATTCCTAAATTCGTAGAGAAAAATGGTCATCTATCTCCATCTGAAACTCAGCTACTACAATTAGCTGGAATCATAAGAAGACAAAGACGAATTATTGGTGTGCTAAGGAATGTACTTTACGTAATCGAGACTGATGGTAAAGATCATTCAAGACAATACTACGAACTAAAACTGAGGTCAATTAATCAGCACTGGTCACAAATCGAAGAGTGTGATCATAAAATATGGGAACTGACTGAGGACCCAGTCAAGGAGGGCTATGATGCAGAAGAATTCATGAAGATTCAAGAGGAAGTGGATAACTGCTTAATATTATTAGCAACCAAACGTGACAGCCTTAATGCAACAACAATACAGTCATCCCAGTTCTCAAACGTTGACTCAAGTGCAATACTAAAACTGCCCAAGTTAACACTCCCACGATTCGATGGTGATTACTTGAAGTGGACCCAGTTTCACGACTTGTTCACTCATATGGTGCACAATCAACCAATGCCAAATTGTCAGAAGTTATGGTATCTCAAGGCCAACTTAGCTGGAGAAGCAGAAAGATTAATAAGGCACTTTACGGCCTCAGAAGAAAACTATACAGCTGCTTGGCAGACCTTAAAGGATCGTTATAACAATCGCAGACTGTTGGTAACAGCACTCATTAACAAGTTATTATCTCAGTCAGCACATGTGAACGATAATCCTTCAGCTGCTACAATAAAATCGCTACATGATACTACACAAGAGTGTCTGTTAGGATTGCAGAATTTAAGCGTTTCAACGGCAGATTGGGATCCACTCTTGCTTCATATCTTAACAAAGAAGCTTGACAGAAGCACGTACACTCTATATGAGCAATCACTATCAAAGCCTAGAGAAGTACAGAGTATAAAGGTATTTCTATCATTTCTGGAAACCAGATTTCAAGCACTCGAAGCACTCGGCACTAAGTATAAAATTGACGATTACCAAAGAAGACATGGCAGCTCCAAGGCACTAACTTCGATAATATCATCCACTTCAAATCGGGCATCATGCATGTCATGTAAAGGGAACCATCCTCTTTTTGCATGCCCCCAGTTTTTGAAATTGGCACCAGCCAGTCGACTGAGCTTTGTACGCAGTCATAACTTGTGGTTTGATTGTCTCAAGCCTGGTCACAGCAGCAACCAGTGCATACTTCGAGGATGTACAAAATGCACCAAAAAACACAACACGCTTGTACATCTAGAACCATCAGGGAAGGCAGAAAAATCTGATGTCAAATCACCAAGAAGCTCATCTTCAGTAGATGTACTGTTACAAAAGGCTGATACACCAGGTTATCAACCAGCCATAGTAGCAACACTCACAAACCAAAAACCAAGAGGTTATGTTCTCCTGGGCACAGCCATTGTCAAACTCATATCTGACAAGGGAGACACAATAGAATGTAGAGCCATTCTTGATTCAGGCTCTCAAGTTAATATAATAACAGAAAGGTTATTAAGAAACTAAACTTGACACCAAGTTCAGAAAGAATTACCATACATGGTGTCGGCAATAAGAAAGGAAGAATCCAACATAAGGTTAATTTGCGGTTAAAGTCCACAATGAACAAATATGCAACAAGAGTAGAAGCGTTTGTTCTGCCAAAAATAATCGCGCCACAACCAACGCAGTCATTTGACATCTCTGAGTGGGACATACCAAAAAATATCAGACTTGCCGATTCTAAATTCAACATAACCGACTCAATTGATTTGCTTTTGGGAGCAGAGTTTTATTACAACCTACTGTCCATTGGACACATCAAGTTAGCAAATAATCTTCCAATGCTACAAAATACTGTTCTTGGATGGGTATTGACAGGCAGGATCGATCAGATTGAAACATCTGTCGCTACATGTGGTATATGTTCAGAGGACGAACAAACAGATCAACTTATTCAAAGATTTTGGAAACTTGAAGAAGTTGCTGCAGCAAAGGACAAACTCACTCAAGAAGAAAGGCGATGTGAAACCCACTTCACGCAAACAGTCCGTAGAGATGACAGCGGACGATTTATTGTTAATTTACCATTTCGTGAGGAATCAACAAAATTGGGTGAGTCCAGAAGCATGGCATTGAACAGATTTCTCGCTTTAGAAAGAAGATTGGCCAAAGATGCAGCCTTAAGGTCTCAGTAGATTGATCTCGGACACATGAAGGATGGCGATAGCATCTAATCGCCCCATTACTTCTTTCCGCACCATTGCGTTCTAAAACCCGATAGTACCATTAAATTAAGAGCGGTGTTCGATGCATCGATGAAGACGTCATCTCAATTGTCTTTAAATGATATCTTGTGCGCAGGACCAACAGTCCAAAGTGACTTATTTTCACTACTGCTGCGGTTTCGGCTACCACGATTCGTATTCACTACAGACATTCAAAAGATGTACCGACAGATACTGCTGGACGAAGCCGACCAGAAATATCAGCCAATTTTCTGGAGATATGACCCAAGAGAATCATTAAAAATTTACCGACTATGTACAGTCACATATGATACTCGACCGTCACCTTATCTGGCAACAAAATGCCTTCAGAAATTGGCTCAAAAAAATACCGTTAGATATCGATATGGTGCCGAGATCCTGAAAAATGACTTCTATGTGGATGATTGCATTACAGGATCAGACAGTTTGCCGACAGCGATAATAATGCAGAAGGAACTTACAAAACTTCTACAAGGCGCAGCTTTTCGATTGAGAAAATGGTGTGCCAATCACGCCCAATTGTTGCAAGGCGTTCCACCAGAGGATTAAGAAATAGACCTTGACGTCGAAAACAGCACAGAAGAAAAGATAAAGACGTTAGGACTAACATGGATGCCCAAGTCAGATCAATTCAGAATTAAAGCAGTCTCTAACCAAGGATCCAGGATCACTAAAAGAATAGTCACTTCTGACATCACCAAACTTTTCGACCCTTTAGGTGTATTGGCACTAGTAGTAGTTACCGTTTAGATCTTTACCCAACAACTTTGGCGACTAAAAATTGACTGGGATGCAGCCTTACCAATGGAACTTCATACAAGATGGCTTAATTTCAGGACCACTCTGTCAACCTTAAATAAAGTCACATTTCCCAGGCACGTATTTGCAAAGGAAGTTCCAAGGCATATGCAAGTCCATGTGTTCTCAGATGCCTCAGAAAAGGCCTATGGCGCTGCACTTTATATCCGATCGATCAGTAAAGATGGCAGAATTATTGTGAGACTATTATGCGCTAAATCTCGCGTAGCACCGCGACAAAAACAAACTGTTCCTCGTTTGGAACTATGTGCAGCTCTAGTAGCAGCCGAACTTGCAAACCGTGTAAGGAAGGAACTGAAGTGGGAAGAAGTACCAACCTATTTCTGGTCAGATTCGGAAATAGTGTTATCATGGATAACTTCATCATCCACATCAAATCAAACATTTGTTGCTAATCGGATTGGTGCAATTCAAGAATTAACCATAGGGGCACAATGACATCATGTGAGATCAAAGGATAATCAAGCTGATGTACTCTCCAGAGGGCTGGAACCAGACAAATTAGAAACATGTCATCCTTGGTTCAACGGGCCAACATTCATGCACGGAAGTGAAACCGCATGGCCTACAGCTTATCAAACCAAGATTGAGTGTCAGTTAGAAAGAAAGCGTACAGCCTTGCCCGCAATAACTACAGCAGAAGATATATCTAGTGCGATATACAAAATCAATCATGAGGGATCATTTCGGAAGCTTCAACGCATCATTGCTTATATGATTCGATTTGTAAGGAATGCCAAAATTCCAGTCAAATCACGGCCAAACCATCGCTTCATCACTTGTCGAGAATTAAATGAAGCCTTATACATCATAATAAGAGCCATACAAGAAGATGAGTTCATGGAAGAAATAAAACAATTAAAGAAAGATCATGAATTAAACAAGGGAAGTTGTCTAAAAGGTCTTACACCATTTGTTGATGACAAAGGCATCATCAGAGAGGGCGGTCGTTTAAAGGAATCAGTACTAGAATATGATGCAAAATATCCTATGATTTTGCCCTATTCAGATCCGTTAACAAAACTATTGATGTTAACAATTCATAAAGAGAATCTGCACTCTGGCCCGCAAGCCTTGGTGGCCGATACAAGACAACGCTTCTGGCCAAAAAAGGGAAAGTCAATCGCGAGATCAATTGTTCAGCATTGTATAACATGTGCAAGAGCCAAACCAAAAATGTTTACACAGATCATGGGCAATTTGCCTCCCGAAAGAGTTCAACCAGCACGACCATTCGTTCACTCCGGTGTTGACTTTTGTGGGCCAACTTGGGTGCATTACAAAACTCGAGGAAAGAGACCTCACAAGGCATACATCGCTGTTGTCTGCTGTTTTGCAACAAAGGCCGTCCACTTAGAAATAGTCAGCGACCTGTCGACAGAAGCCTTTATTGGGGCATTAAGGCGATTTATGGGCCGCAGAGGAAATTGTAGGAACTTATACTGCGACAACACAACCAATTTCGTTGGCGCAAGAAACCAACTACGCGAATTGTCTGAGGCCATCCATTCTGAAGCAGCGAGGGAAACCATAGCAGGAACTTGCAGTAAAAGAGGAATCGATTTCCACTTCATTCCTCCGAGAGCACCACACTTCGGTGGGCTATGGGAAGCTGCTGTAAAATCCGCAAAGTATTTACTTATAAAGACAACTTCAGCCGGATCTCTAACTTATGAGGAGCTGGAGACACTAATGATCGAAATAGAAGCAATTTTGAACTCTAGGCCACTAACACAGATGTCAAATGACCCTAATGACCTGACTGCTATCACTCCTGGTCATTTCCTGGTAGGTGAACCATTAACGGCGCCCATAGATGCTAGATGCAAGTGCCAAGCAATTGAAAACTAGTCTGCTAGCTAGATGGAGGCTAGTGTCTGATATGAAACACGAATTTTGGAGACGATGGTCCCGAGAATATTTAAATGAACTGCAATATCGACTGAAGTAGAAAGAGCGCTGCCAGAACATAGATCCAAGCACTATAGTGGTTATACAAGATAATAATCTTCCAGTCATGAAATGGCCACTAGGGAGAATTCTTCAAACACATAAGGGAAACGATGGTTATGTTAGAGTTGCTGACGTAAAAACAGCTAAAGGTATACTTCGCAGACCTATTCACAAGCTGTCACCATTGCCGTGTGAGGAGGTAGATCATAACGAGACTCCAATGAACAATAATGATATGCCCGAAGAAATTGCAGGAACAGAAGAGTCGCCTCAAGAGACAAGCAATGTCGACAAGGATCAAGTGCCAAAGAAACGACGACGACAGTCTAATGGCGCTGCAATTGCAATTGGCTTGTTTGGTTCTACCGCCCGGACTTGGAGCAAGCATCGATATCGAGAGCTTCGATCCTAAACCGGGGATATATTTCGAAAATATCGGCAAAATAAATTTCATATCAACCGAATGGAATGTAATAGTTTATTACGATTTGAAACCATATTGGATGGAGCTTTCGGTATTATCAAATGGGACGAGGGCGTTACGTAACTTGTGCCAGCAGAGTAAAACAAGGAGCACATGCATCCAGATAGTGACACAACTTCAGCAGATTGAAGAAGAGTTATAGGCCGACAACATACTCCTGTCCACCAGAAGACAAAAACGAGGTGCTATTGACATTGTCGGAAATCTGGCCAATTCACTTTTTGGGGTCTTTGACTCTGAATACGCAAAAAAAAATGTCTGAAACCATAGATACCATCAATGAAAATGAAGAAAATCTTCTAAAGCTACTGAAAAATCAGACGTTAATAATTGACGCAACGGTTAACGTCTTGAAAAAGGATCAACTAGCTGCAGAGAAGAAATAAATTTAAGGAATTAGACATCCAAATGATAAACCACATAAACCACACGGGAGAAGAAACGTATGAGCTAGAAATCAGCCAATTATTTACAACCCTATCCATCCAAATGATGTTCATAGTATCCCATCTTCAGAGAATGCAGTCTTCAATAATCGACGTGTTAACAGACATACACCACGGTAGAATCAGTCCATTACTTGTGACGCCTCAACAATAACGTAACGAACTCATCATGGTCAAGAATCACCTACCACCAGGATTGCAATTACCCGCAGATCAGAATGATATTGTGGAACTATACAAAACCATGTCCGCAGAATCAGGAGTAACCAACAACCACGTAATAGTTAAAATCAGAATGCCGCTGGTCACTCTGGAAAGTTTTGACTTGTTCCAGATGATACCGATACCTGTATCAACTAATGAAGTGCTTGTAGCTGTACGGCCTTGCGCTACATACATCGCTTTCAGTCCGCACAGAGATCAATATTACCCAATGACAAAACAGGAACTGTCATCCTGTATGTCAACGGAGGAGCTCAATCATGTATGCCCTCTGAAGCATCCTATATATCACAAGGGGGCGGCCGCTTGCTCCTGCGAAGTGAATCTGTTTAACAATTCAACATATAGAAAATGTGAAATGGAAAAAATAGAGAACAGTCCTGCTTGGATTCAGCTCAATAATCCAAACCAATGGATCTACGCAGTCAAGGAACCCACCACTGCAAATGCTTGGTGTAACGAGGAAACCATCCCGCTGACTTTAACAGATTCTGGTCTTTTAAAGATGATGCCAGATTGCGTCATCAAGCATAACTTACTGACAATTCGAGGAATATATACATATCCTAGCAGCATTAGAACATCCTACAAGAGGTTAAGTGAGTTAAGCAAAATCACCACACCAGAACAGCTACATCCAGTCATCGGTAAACTAACTCCCTACGAAGCCCAAGAAGAACAACTGGAAGAATTGATGAGATTGGTCTCATCACAGCTCCAAGAGGAAACAATAAAGAAGACTCATTCCCACAATATCCATCAATTTATCATTGGCTATCTTTCACTCGGACTAATTTTATTCCTCATCGCTATCCTGATATTCAAGAATCGAGATTATTGTAGGCGAAAATCGAAACGGCCTAAGCCCGCACCCAGGCAATCTACGGAAGTTGACTTCAGTATCAACGTCTAGTCATTTGAATCTTCGAACGAAGGTTCAACGCGGGGAGAATGTTAAATCGTGCATGTTCATAACAGATGAATCTAATTCTATCTTAATTCTTATATAAAGAAATTTAATTGAAATTGTAAGAAAACAAGATATATATATGTATATACCATTAATTCATAATTTTATATGTAGGTCAGGCATGAATAAAAGTTCATATTATCATTGTAATAGGAAACCTAATTTCATTCACCTGGCGCGAAATTCATTCACCTCGCTTCATGCAAAAATAAATTCTTCGTCATTATAATCTAAAGAAAGTTGACACTCAGCAATAACTGAGGAATTTATTTTGCATGAAACTTGCAATTTCGCTAGATAAGCAGTATCGGAAATTCTTAATTGAATATTGCTTTCTTTTGTTTTTGGGGTAGAATAAGTGGTAATATTAGCACAATTTGAAATAAGCGGTAGATCTACAGAAGAGGAAGAACATTTTGACATGATGCAGTCGTAGCTAGAGCTTTACAAAAAAAAAGAGAAGGAAATTATTTTGGAACCAAGAGAATACGATGCACTTTAGTCAAGAGAAGCTTGACTATAGACCGAAGAAATAACACGGTTGGGCGCCATTGTAGCAAAGCACAATAAGCGACAAAAAAAAAATGAAACTTCAAATTAACTTGCACTTTAGTCATGAGAAGCCTGACCAAAGGCTGGAAAGAAAACCAAATTTGGGCGCCATTGTAGCGAAGAGCGCGCCCATTGTCAGCCCTACCTACATCCATCTTGCCATGAAGACAGATAGGTTCGTCAATCGACACCTCTTGCTGCAAAATCATCTTGGGATTCATGTGGGTGGATGCACAGCGAATACGCCGCTAGCGATCAGCCGGGTTGGGCTGGTTCTTGTCACCCACATCCCTTGATAATTGAAAGCTGTGCGAAATGAGTAATAAGAGGAAAAAAAACTGCATCGTCGTTGCCAGACTTCAGACGGACGTACTGACAGAGAAAACTTTCCACGTCTCCTGGTGCTTCACCTCAATTGGTACAACCTGCAAACCTGAAAAGAAGAGTTAATATTTACTACAAAACTACCAGCGCTGCAGTGCTGAAATAAAAGAAGGTCAGCGCCGTACAAATGTTTGTCCACCCGGAGAGAGTTCGACGCCGAGAGCAATAGAGAGAGAGAGAGAAAACGTGGAGTCCTGACTGGACTTTGATTGGGCCCATCGCCCCCATCCACCCTGGCTAAGACGTCACAGTCAGTGCGAGTTTCTTAGCCCTCCCCCATGTTGTGATTGTGTGTGTGCTCAGGAGTCCCACGGCATGACCCGACCACCACCACTTTAGATTTATTCCATGATCACTTCCCCCCGCAGCGTTGCTAAAATTGCTGAAAAGAATTCAATATGTGAAGGATGTCTATTTAATTAGAAGGCGCCGTACAATCAGCATTCACCTCGCCGCTCACAGCTGATATACAAAACTAGTAGATGAATTTAAGGAGGGTTACAATTACCCTCTCCGTCACTTAAAATTAGCCTGAGCCCTACTAGCTATCTTACTTAACTCGAATGCATGCAAACACACCAATAATAATTAATAATGGATCTGTAAGTGGTGTTTTGAATTGGTAGCTATGAATTTAAATCAAGGCATATGATTCTGAATACAAAAAAAAAAACCCCACAAAAGGTGGGAACAAGATACATTGGCTAGTTACAAAACCTGGAGACCATCTGGTGGTGATGGATAATACGGACTCCCACGTCGAGGTTGGAGGGTGCACCCTTTTCTTCTGGCTTCTTAGACTGCAGGCCCGGGATGACCATTATGGTACTTTCATTTTGAGAGTTGGGCACATTGGCCTCTTTTTTCCTTTTCACCTTTTTGGGTGCTTTCGGATTTGATTTTAATTCACTAGACAAACTTTTCCTATTTTTTTTTCTTTTACATTCGTTGGCAACCTTATAGTTAATACTAATAGCACTACGCAACTCAAATTGGCACGAAGAGGTCAGAGTCGGCGTACCGGCGTTGTCATCATTACTTTATAAACATAAATTCACAGATAAAAGTTCACTTATCAGGAAAATTAACATCGCATCCAGCGTCTCTGCAATAGCAGGCAAATAAAAAAAAAAATAAATAAACTACAAGTCAACAATAACTATGGTTTCACAGTTTTTGCGGGAAATTTAACGCGCTTTAGGCGTCTCTGCAACTGCAGGTAACTAATCAATTAAGTTAAAGAGTCACTAGATACTCTTATTCCATAATTTTTTTCAGGAAAACTAACGCACTTCCGGCGTCTCTGCAACAGCAGGTAACTATAACCAAATTAACTTGAAAATCACTAATAACTATAATTTTCATGAATTTTCCAGGAAAAGTTTAACGCACTTCAGGCATCTTAATAACTATATTTTTCACGGATTTTCCAGGAAAAGTTTACGCACTTCAGACGTCTCTGCAACAGCAGATAATTAATCAGTTTAAAACATTTCAGGCAATGCTCATGATAACTTAATTTCTTGATTTTGTTCCAGAAAGTTCACCAAGCACAAGATAATCCATCACCCGGCGTACCGTGGAATAGCTTCTTTATGAAACAAGTCTACAAGACTGCATGGAACACCTGCAAATCCATAATCCAGAGAGAAAAATTTCTTTTTGACCAGAATATTAGACAAAGAATCTTGACAAGCCGCAAAGGTAGCAAAGGTTTCTGGTCCCTGGTCAAAACCATCAGGAACAATTTCACCAGTTCCTCTATACCTTCACTACTTAATAATGGTGAAGTGATTGTTGACTCCCTGGATAAAGCTAATATTTTAGCTGCTAGATTCACTTCAAATACTCGTCTTCCACCAACTTCACAAACACCTGTTTTGTATCGCCCGTGTGAATGTGTACAAGAGCCAATACACGTGCGTACGAGGGATGTGTTCAGGGTCCTTAAGGATATCAACGTCTCCAAAGCCGCAGGTCCTGATGGTTTTTCGCCCCTGTTAATTAAAAGCTGCGCCTCATCCTTGGCTAAACCTCCGCGCAAACTCTTCTACTTGTCTTATTCGACAGGAAAATTTCCAACTGCTTGGAAGCTAGCTCACGTTCAGCCTATTCCCAAGAAAGGAGAGGGTAGCGATCCCTCAAATTATCGACCAATTGCGATCACTTCGATTCTTTCAAAGGTTTTTGAATCTATCATTAACTCAAAATTAATGAAGTATCTAGAAACTAATCATCTCATCAACGATCGCCAATATGGCTTCCGAGCTGGACGCTCATCTGGAGACTTGCTGACCTTTCTTACGGAACGTTGGAACCGTAGTCTTCACAATTTTGGTGAGTCTAAAATCGTTGCTATAGATATTTCAACAAACTTTGATAGAGTCTGGCATCCAGCCCTTTTAGCCAAACTTAAAGCACTTGGTCTCTCCCCTCCTCTTCTATTATGGATTGAAAGTTTCCTATCTAGTCGCCAAATACGTGTTGTATTAGATGGCGTTACATCTGAACCGCACCCCATAAATGCCGGTGTGCCTCAAGGCTCTGTTATCTCTCCAACTCTCTTTTTAGTTTTCATTAATGATCTGCTTTCCCTTACTTTCAATCCCATCCATAGTTTCGCAGATGACAGTACTCTTGATTTCGCTTACTCCTTTGAAACTCTTGCGGAATCCAGGGGAAATGCCGAGATTGCATGACTAGATCATTGAATAACGATCTTAACAGTACCCTCGCTTGGGCAAAGCGAATCGCGTCGAATTCAATGCATCTAAGACTCAAAGCTGTCTCATCTCATTAAAACAAGATCATAACTTAACCACACCCGTTTCTTTTGATGGAGCATTAATTTCTGATTCACCGTCACTAAGCATTCTTGGCATTAATATTTCCAGTAAGTTAAACTGACAGATCACATCTTCTCTGTTGCCAAAGAAGCATCGAAATGTCTTGGATTTCTGAAAAGGTGTAAGAAATATTTCAGCCCGTCAAATCTAGCGCTCCTCTACAAGTCCTACATTAGACCTAGAATGGAATACAACTCCCATATATGGGCCGGGGCTGGTCGCACAGCCTTAGCTTCATTGGATATTGTCCAAAAGGGAGCCTTCAAGCTCATTGGCGATTTGGCAATAACTTGTCATATCGACTCACTCGAGCACCGCCGCAATGTTGGATGCCTTTCGCTCCTTTATCGCTATATGCATGGTCAATGTTCTGATGAAATATCTAGTCTAATCCCTTGTAGAATGATTCCTGCACGCAATACTCGCGCTGCAAACCGCGCACATCCTTTAACCCTTCAAATTACTTTCGGCCGTACAGTAAAATTCCGAGATGCTTTTTTATCCCGAACAGTGCGAATGTGGAACAGCTTACCATCTTCTGTTTTTCCTCCGGCATACAATCTGCGGAAGTTTAAGGGCGACACACATCGGCACCTCCGCCACTCTCCTCACATCCCCTAATCCTTTCCCTATCTCCTTCCTGCCATGCTGTGCTTTGCATCATAGGGTATCCCCTGAGCTTGGCTTAATAATATAAAAAAAAAAAAACATACCGACGCACCGATAAGTACTCTGATAGCTTTTCACCAAAGAATAGAAAATTCGCTGTAAAGAGAAAACCCCATTTCCCGGGGAATCAACCGATTCGCGGCGTAGAGTGTTCCGCGGTATTTTTCTTTTTTTTTTTGAAAAGAAAAATTTGCTCAAGCAAGCGCTGTAAGTTCTCGATACAGTAAAATTCACACGACTCCCGCGCTTGTCAAGTGCCCAGTTTCAACTGCAGATTTTTCGCGCAACCTCCCTACGTCACAGCCGTTCCTTGCTTTAGCCACCGTCCGGCGAGCGTTGTTCGTTTCTATTCTTTCGTTCGGTCGACTCCCGAAATCTTTCCGGACAGCGGTGCTGCTAGCTACATACGGGTCTAGCAATGATGATTGTCTGTGGGTATCACGCGATATTTTACGGCTAGGCAAATAGCCGTTTTCGTCTCCTGGATGTTTGTGACTAGCGGTAAGTTTTATTTGAAATATTTTAATTTGTGCACGCTTTTGCCCATTTTAGAATTTTTCGTTTATGAAAAATTTCGTTTGTTGTTGCATTCCCTTCAGGTTTTACGCTTTCTCTCTTTCTTCTTTTCAGGGTTTTTGTGATATGGAGAAGTAGCATAGGGCTACATCTCGAAAATATTTAAGTTTTATCTTTTCCAGGAATTTGTAATATGGAGAAGTAGCATAGGGCTACTTCTCAAAAAAAAAAATTTATATTTTTACCTCTTTTCCAGGAGTTTATAGTATGAAGAAGTAGCATAGGGCTACTTCTCGAAAATAGGTAAATTTTATCTCTTTCAGGGATTTGTAATATGGAGAAGTAGCATAGGGCTACTTCTAAAAAAAAAATAAGTTTTATTCCCTTTTAGGTACCCGAAAATTAAAACATAAGTAGTAAAAATAGAAGAGAATGGACAATAATAAAAAAAAATTTAAAGGGTGAGAAAATGAAGAAGAAAAAAAAACAAGGAATTTTTATGATGGAAAGAAGAGAAAAAAACCAGAAAGGAAACCGGGAGATAGCGTGAGGGCAGAACGCTACAGTAACCACCCTTCAAATCCAGCGTGGAAAACAATTGCGCTGCGGAACGGGTATCCAACGTGTTATCAATCCTTGGTAATGGAGAGCTTTCTTTTCTCGTCACGTTATTTAGTTGGCAGTAGTCAACACAGAATCAGATGCTGCCATCCTTTTTCCTAACCAGAACAAATGGTGATGTCCAAGGGCTGTTAGATTCCTCTATGTTCCTCCTTGTTTCTTCATGGAGTTCATCATGTCTGCAACTTCTGGTTGTTTGGCTAATGGAAATCTTCGTGGTGTCTGTCGAATGGGCCTGGAATCTCCTGTATCGATCCGATGCTGGACAAGATTTCTTTTACCATGGGCATCATCATTCATTGCAAATAATTCCGAAATTTCATCGATCACCTCTTTGGCATCGTTGTGTTGTTGTTCGCTTAAGGGGGAAAACGCACCGAGAAGCGCGAAAACAACCAATTTTTCTGGATTTTTTTTTAGGGCAATCTATAGCAGTAATCAAACCAATTCTTTTTTAAATGATAAAACACATTTTTAAGAATACATCAAAATTTTGTTATTGAAAAATATCAAATATTCGCCGAGTAATATTCTAATCCGTAAAGTACCGCAAAAAACAGCCCCCCCCTGCGGTACGCACTCCTGCTTCATCTGTAATCATCCAAATAAAAAATGCAAAAAGATTATTAAACTGGACAGTATAATCTAGTCTTTGTCATATGCGATTTTGAAAATATCGATTTTTGACAAAATGGCGGACATTTGAATTTATATAGCGATTTTTAGAGAAAAATACGACCTTATTTCGCCGACTAAAAAAAAACTAAGCCACTAAAAGAAAAATCAATATGACAAAAACTAGATAATTATGTTTAGAATAAGCACAAAAAAAGATAATTGCAATCGGTTCATTGGTTTTCGAGATATCTTGCGTACCGACCTCAAAAACATTATTTCGAGGAAAACGCGTTTGAAAGTTGAGCAATGAATTATTCTCAAAATTCTTCAACTTACATAGAATCATCCACTCCACTTCGGCCGATACTGATAATGGTTCTGAGATTTTCGAGAATCTTTTTTTTTTTATCCAGTTTTCACCAAATATATTTCCGAACGAAATCATTCGATATAACACCCGGTTACGCATACGACGTTACAATAGGGGCCCACGGCGTATTTCTACCTGAATTTCGTTCGGCCGCTCGGCGCTGACTAGATCGGCCATAACTCTGTTATTTTTTCAAATTTTTGCATGCGGCTTTCACCAGACATTCTTAAGAGGTTAAGCTTGAAGAAAAGCCAAACAAAAAAAGCGAAAATTTCGAAATTTCTCGGTGCGTTTTCCCCCTTAAGGCACTGGACGAAAGAAGTTTCTGAATCTGTTGGGTAGTTGCTGGTATAGTTTTTGTCTCCTTGACATTACTACCATTATCCAAATTGACGATTTGGTAAACGGGTTCACAATTTCTAATTATAGCACCTTCTTTTAGTTGTACCTCATTTTCGGATGTCATAAGCGCTCTGATTGGTAATAATGTTGGACCTTCTGCCTTCACTAAATTCTTGCCAACAATGATTCTCGATGTAACTTTGTGGGGTTACGCTCCACCAGATAGAATCGGTAGGTCCCGATGTCATCAGTAAGCTTTGTCCATAATAGTGTCTCGCCGCATGGCGAAAGAGTAATATTTTCGTAGACCATCGTCCTTACTTTCGCAGAATGATCTGCTCCTTCCCCTAGTTTCATAGGAATTTATATGTTCCCATATTTGAGAATCCGCCCTCCGACATCCAGATTTATTTTGTATGTGGTCATGAGATCTATTCCAAGAATGCATTCATCCATTATTTCTGAAACCAGGAAAGTGTGAGGAAATAGTAGTTCGCCTAGTTGAAAATCTAAAGTTATTTCTCCAAAGACCTGTGCTGCTGCCCCAGTTGCTGTTCTTAGTAGATATTTGGTGGTGTTGTGATTCCATTTGTTCTTAACAAGATCTGCTCTCATAATTGATCTCGAAGCTCAAGTATCGATAGTGATTGCGCAGTCATTTTTTCCTACACTTCCATATATAACAAGACTGCTATTATTTCTTTGTAACTGGCCTACTCGAATGATGCCCCACTTCTGCCCCACAAAGTTGGTTTTCCGACTTCTCAAGAGGAGAAGTGATGCGACTAGTCGCTGCTTGATATCTAGTCTCTCCACTAATAGCTTGTTCCCTGGCTCGACATCTTTGGCATTCTTCTTTCCCCTCTTCTTCTGGCAATTCCACTCGGCGACGTTTTCTGCAGTCTATTTGAAGGTGCCATGTGCCCCTTTTGTGCAGTCTCACTCACTTATGACTATATGAGAGAAGTCACTTACTTCGATCTCACTCACCCACCATTTAGTTATTCTAGAAAACAAATGGGATGAGATGTACACTGTCAAATAAAATAATCCACCACATTCGTGGTGAATAATTTTGATGTGACCTTATATTTGCTATAGAGCGTAAACTACTATCCATACAGGAAAATAGTCTTCTAGTAATTTACAGCTTTGTGGCTTACCTTCACAAAGCTGCACTAGTTATATACCTTACTTAACAAAATAATAAAATAGTTTTGATTAAAAAGTTACCTTACCATTTTACGTTCACTACCTCTCAGCTGAGTAATAATTGCATGTGTGTATATGCAGCCAGAGTCTGAATCTGTAGGCAGCTACATTAGATATCATCAGCCCACGGCATGCCATGACGGCACAGCGTCCTATACAATGATTGCTTAGCTGAGAGTTTTTGTTTAAATCGTAGGCATTTGGTTCAGATACATGTTTTTTTATAATTTTGTTAGGAAAGGTATAACAAATTCATTTCGATTCGAAAGATAAGAAAACAAGCTTAAGATTAACATAATACCATTTTTCTGTATAAATAGTAGGTTAGGGCGGAGGAGCTATTCAAATCAAACACAAATGGCCGTTTCGAGTACCGTATACCCAGTAGTAATATCTCACTCACTTTCCCACAAAAATCTCACTCACTTGCGTTCCAGAATAAAGAAACACGTGGAATCGGGTAAGTGAGTGAGTGAGTTGAGTGAGTGAGAATGCAGAATAGGGGCCATGGTCTATTACAATTTCAGCATCGAAGGACACCACGTGAAGGCGGGATCTGTGATGATTGCACTCTGTTACAAGTACATTCTTCCACTGAAATTTTTCTTACTCGTACTGCACTCCGTGAAGCTTGTCTGGCGGATTCGTACGCTAATGCATAGGCTAGTGCTTCTGCTGTTGATTTTTTCCTGCTAGCCTTAACGCTTGTTGTAAATTTTGAGCTGCAATAGCGTTCACAAATGCCTTGTTATGAAACTATGTTGAGTAATTTACGACTGGACGTTAATTCCCAGCTGCCAGCATGAGGTAACAGATCACTTGGCGGACAGCGTTGACTGCAGGGCGGCACGCTAGCTCGCCTCGGCTATAGGCGGAGAGTGTGGGGAGGTTCCACGAAAAACCTACCGCTGCCGCCTGCTATATACAAATAAAATCTATTACCTTAAACCAAAAACGCCGGCACACATTTAGTCCTGAAGGGACCTTTACGTCACCTACTGAAGGCGCAGATGGTCTGCCTTCCTGCATGCCCCAACCACCCAACTGACTCTGAGGGCAGCTATTTACAGATTCCCTGGTAGACCTGGAAAGAGAGAGGAGTAGTGGACCTCGACGACCTTCATGTGAGAGGGCTCCGGAAAAGCGAAAGGAGAAAACCACAAAAAACTCTACGGTCCCATTACGTTAAAAAAAACTTTATTAACATAATTTTCCCTTTTGCTCCAAAACTCTCGTCAAATGTTACTTAAGTTTGCTATCAAATTTTGAATTTAAAAAAAAATGAGTTGGGTGCCAAAAATAAGGAAAATTGAAGCACAATTTAGATATCGTAGTATGAGGCATACGAATTGCTAAACGTACAAAAATGTAATGTCAAGCCTAAAGCTATTGAAAGAACTTATTGTCATAAAGAGTATTCATGTATGAATGAAAAACTTCATTATACAGTTTGGATACCTATATATGTATATAGATCGAATTTTTGGCTTAATTTAAATATAACAAGCGAAAAAGCTAGAATTGCTCTAAAACCAATTCTTATGATACCCTAGATGAATGCACGTATGAAATTTCGTATGGTCACCCATTTGAGCAATTTTGATTTTTTGCATTGGTTTCTCGCATATATTTCTAGAACGGCTCGTCGGACAGAAAAATTAGTATAACCAATTTTATAGGACTTGTTATTCTGAAGAAGTTTTTAGTACAATCAAAATATCTAGGACTGATCGTTTTCAAAGTGTATGTAAAAAACCAAAATTATTATATGGCAACACCAAGAAAGGGTTGCCCGATCTAGCCAATTTTTAAAATTTTATTTGCTATTATTATGAAAACACAGTGTACCAAATTTCGGCTTTCTATGTCGACGTGTTCTCAGGTAGTGTTCAAATATATCGTGGAAAACGAAATTTTTGTATGGAAACCCCACGAAGGAGTTTCCCGATTTATCTCATTTTCGAACTTAATTTTGCTTTTTTTTTAATGTCCGTGTACAAAACTTCAGCTTTCTAAGTGAACGCGTTCTCGAGTTATCGTGGGCACAGACAGGCAGACGGACGGACGGACGGACATGCAAAAATCAAAATAACTTTTAATATTATGCGTGGGTGTCCAATTCATTTTGTTCTACCATCATTATTTCGAGGTGTTACAAACGGAATGACAAACTTAGTATACCCCTAAAGATTTCATCTAGGGTATAAAAACAAAGAAAATTTCATTATTAGTTTGTTTACATATATATGTATGTAGATCAAATTTTTGATTTAATTTAAATGTACAAAAATCAAGAAATATTTCATTATTAGTTTGTTTACATACATATGTATGTAGATCAAATTTTTGATTTAATTTAAATGTGAAAGGAAACAAACGGCAACAACTTACATGTACTTCGTTGCTGTGGATCCATCGCCGATGCGCCTCTCTTTTCTCTATAAAAAAATGTATGAACGTTGCTTTAAGCTAATATTGTTAGAAAATCCTGTAATCTTTTCTTATAACGAAGAAATTGATGATATTGGAGACTGCGACTGCTAATTTTTGACATTATATACAAGAGCCATTATCGCGTTTTTCTTTGAACATTTCTCATGGCAATTAGTTCTCGTAGCTATTGTTACTTCAAAACCTTTTTTTATATTCACAGTAAGATTTGAAACAATCATCACATACAGGCAGTTGGCCTTTCATATAAAATTTGCTCGAACTGTAAGTCTACATTGTGGTGTTGTTGTAAAGGCGAGGAGGCAGATATTATCCCAAAATTTTCTATATCTCACTTAGTTCTATCTGGCTATTTGCAAAAATTTCCTTGATCTTGTCGTCTTAAATCTCTTCTCCGCTTATAATTTTTGCCACGCATTGAGTTAACGAACGCAACTTTATCGAAATTAAAACTGCTACTGTTGGATGAATTTCCGCTAAAACCCAATCCGGGCAGTCATTATCACCGCAAAAATGGAATCTGTTGCTATATATATATTTTGGTGTCATGTATATCCCATACAACTCTCTAAAATGTGCCCAACATTATGCAGATCTTTGACAGGAGAGCTCAGTCAAATAAATGTTGATTCGAAAGGAATCTACGATACTGACACGATGTGAAATTTTCAACACATTTCGAAGTGACCGCATAATTATTATTATTAATTGCATGTATCTGTTGAGATATAATCTCGGCTATGAACGCGAGGTGTCGATGCTGTCGGACGCTATTTTTGAGATTTTCGCCTGATAAGAGGAAAATAATTTCACCAAATGACAATAGACTATTAATAAGGATGAAAAATCTTGTGATCTTATGTAGAGGGTTAGTTTCCTGGCCGATGTTTTTGGACAAATTCTCAATTTCACTACTTCACTTGTTCACTGGGTGGAAGATTTGACAAGACAGAGACGATTGTCTTCTTCTTCTCCAACAGCAGGCAAGAATTATTCGAGATTGGGTGTGCGGACTGTCGGTATGGCAGCCGGCCGGCATACATGCTGCAGTAATTCTCAGTGTAGCATACAGCTATATGCAGTACGCTACGACCATAACAGGGCAAAGTAGTCTAGACCACCCGTGGTTCAGACAACGCTGAAAAATGGTCGACTAAGCTAGCCGGTCTTAAGCAGAGGCCTCATCGCTGCGGGCGTCCAATGTATGTGTCGACCCACGACCCAATAAGAGCATTCATCATTGCTCGTAGTCGCCTACGACAGTTGGCCTTTTTGACCGATGACGCAACGAGGGCACATCCTTGAAGTCCCGTCAGTCTTCGATCAGACCTCGGCATCTTTCTTCGTGTTGGAAACCAAAGGTACATCGACAAGCTGGTAACCTAAAAAATCCAGCCGGTCGATGTCTCTCTGCCTCCCTTCACCGAGATGCTGAGAAAACCTCTGATCAGTAACCTAACCAACTGATCGCTAAGCTATCCCGGCACAACATCTCACTCTGATCTCCGATCGGTGATTGTTCAAGGGTGAATCTCCAAGTCGTCGTCTTTGTAGTGACGTGCTGGTACTCTTTCTAAAATTTCCGAAGCCATATAAACAAATGGGATTCCTAGACAGGCTATCTGCTGCAGGGTTACCATATAGGAGGGGATTAAAGCAGTGTAAGCATTACTATGCTAGGGAGTGGGGAAGGGAAAAAGAATCACTATTGTATAAAAGGCATGTCGGCCGCTAGGCTGGGGATGCTCTAAGCGGCACATTGGCATCCTGTAGTTTGCCAATGAAGCTGGCTGGATGCCTTATTAGGGCTACGAGGAATAAAAGTGACAATAGATAGTTGACGCTTCTAGAATGGTCATCACTGCCTGATGTCCTTGCGTGATAGACTCCTAACGGTTTTCCTTGCAGATCTTCAAGCTTGTATAAGGAGTTTCCTTTCTTGGCTCTAATCCGACCCTTGACAAATTTTCGTCCCAGTTTAGCACTAGTCTGCTGTTGGAAGTTGCGTTTGGGCAAAATTCCGTCTGAATACTTCTTGACCCACTCTGAAATCAACAGGCTTCGCGCTGAGATTATAGGCTCTTGAACCCTGTTCAAACGCATGGTGTAAGTTTTCCTGCACTCTCGCACGGATCAATCTCATTTTGTCTTCCGCATCTACTCTCAGAGGCTCATTAAGGGTCCCAAGGCTCCTCAAGATGGAATAGGAGCTGCCATGTTCAATCATTTGCTGACCGAAAAGTGTTCGATAGGGAGAGAAACCAGTTGCTTGGTAGAAAGAGCTCCTGAGGGAACTAGCTATCTGGCTCAGCTTCTCATCCCACTTCGTATGTTCCTTCCGAATGTATGCTCTAATCCCTGACAATAGAGACCTGTTAACCCGCTCTGAGGCATTTGCTTGCGGTGAGTAAACTGCCGTTCACAAGTGTTTCACCCCATATTTGTCCAGTAATCTGGTGAACTGAGCCGAGCAAAACTGGACTCCATTGTCAGAGACTATCGTTTCCGGGACTCCGAACACATGGAACACTACCGTTTCGATGGACTGGCAAACATTGAGTGTAGATGCTTTTCTCATAGATTTGAGAATCGGGAACTTTGAAAAGTGGTCAAGAAATATTAAGATGCAGACATTTCCTTTCACTGACCGAGGATATGGATCCAGAAAATCAATATACAACTTTTGCCATGGTCGTGCTGTCACTGACTGGACTCTCAAAGGTGGTCTCAGAATAGTATTGGGGGCCTTAGTCTCTTTACACACGTCACAGGCGCCTACGTAGTTTCTGACATCAACTGTCATCCGTGGTTAGTACAAGTGTCTTCTCAGACGTTCCAGTGTTTTCCCTATACCACCATGGGAAGCTAGTCATCATGCGCTCTTGAAATAACGTCGGAGACAAGCCCTTGTGGAATCCAAAGCTTCCAAGCTTCTTCTGCCTGAATCGGATCGCCTGTTGTCGGAACAGTCCGAATGTAAACGAAGCCATCCCTGACGCAAAGATCTGGTAGTTTGCCAGAAGTCGTTTAAACTTTATGCCTCAGTTCCTCATATTCCAACGAGTTGAAATATGGCGAACTAAGGTCAACTTCCGGGCCAGGATCTTCAAGTGTGGACAAGCTGTCGCAATGAATGCGTGACAGCGCATCAGGGACGGCATGCAGGCTTCCTTTTCTGTGCTCGATGTTGGAGTCGAAACCCTGAAGCTTCAAACTCCACCGAGCAAGTCTACTGCTGAGGTCCTTTTGAGACATCAGCCATTTTAAGCTCTCATGATCTGTCATTATCTTAAACGGCAAAAGTTCTATGAAGGGCTGGAACTTCTGTACACTTAAGATCGCAGCTAGGCATTCTTGCTCTGTGACGGTGTAATTTCGTTGTGCTGAGCTCTACCTTTTCGAGACGTAGGCTATTGGCTTCTCGTGGCCATCGTCATCTACTTGAAGCAGCACTCCACCAATACCTTGTTGGCTTGCATCGCACTGTATAATGAACGGTTTGGTGAAGTCTGGGCTCACTAGCAACGGAGCAGAAGTAAGTTTTTGTTTCAACAAATCAAGAGACGTCTGGCCTTCAGGTGTCCACTTGAACTGACTAGGGTTTTTCAAAGTGTCTGTAATGGTGGCAGTTAAGTAAGTCAGCATAGTTCGGGATGAACTGTCTATACTAACCCGCCATACCTAGCAGGCGTCGGGCTTGCCGAACAGTTTTAAGTGACGAATAGTCAACTATGGCTGGGATCTTATCTGGGTCACTCCTGATTCCTCCTTTCCCGACTATAAAACTCAAGTATTTAGTCTCCTTAATGCCAAACGTACTCTTTTCAACATTGATAGTGAGGCCGGCTTTCATCAAACAATCCGTTACACGGGATAGCAATGTCAGATGAGAGTCAAAGTCTGATGACAGAATCAGTATATCGTCCAAGTAGACCAGAACATTTTCACGAAGATCGAAAGGAATGACCTTATCCATGAGGCGGCACATATTTTGTGGAGCATTGCAAAGGCCGAATAGCATCACTGTGTAGTGATAGAGAAGATGACCAGGTACTGTAAACGCGGTCTTCTCTCTGGAATCAGCGTGTACTGGGATCTGCCAGAATGAGTCTTTCAGGTCCAGGCTCGTTATATAGTTTGCCGAGGAAGTCGACTCAGAAGCGCATCTATCTGCGGCAGCGGATAGGCGTCCTTCTTCGTAACGGAGTTGACCTTCCTGGCGTCAAAACAAAGCCGAACCTTCCAAGGCTTCCACACTAGTACAACTGGAGAGCTCCAAGGACTCTGACTCTTCTCTGTCACACCCAATGATAGCATTCGTCGCAATTCCGCATCCATCAATCTCTGTACTGCCGGTGAAATCGGATAAAACCTCTGTTTTATCGGAGTCGCGTCATTCGTTTCAGTCCTGTGACTGACAAGAGATGTTTGTCCTAAGCCTCGGTGTCAGGAGTAGCTACGAAACTTGGTGTCACTTCTGCAACTATACCTAGGACATCTGGAGCCAACCCAAATAGACGCCAGAAGTCTATTCCTAGATATAGTGCCTGTGTGAGCTCAGGAACCACGTAAAAACGCACGTTTTGTGTCTTACCACGGAAAGTGATGTCCAAGTTCACATGACCTTGCACGGTCGTCATTGCAGCATTCGCTCCTTGTACATGTGTCCGATACCTCTTTCATTCAACGTCTGCTTCTGCAAGCTTCTCTAGAGCTCCCTGGCCTAGGATACTGACAGGGGCACAACTATCAAGTAATCCAGTCTCAGTTCGCCCGAGTAGTCTTACTTCGGCATACGGTCGAATGTCGTCTGGTATCGACACGGAAATGTGTGCCAGTTCCTTTCTTTCCTGTCTCATCCGTCGACAGTATTCCCACCAACGAACGGTCGACCGTTTCTTTCTTGGTCTAAAATCCAGGTCAGGATAATTATATCAGCTAACTCCGCCACTGAGGAGAAGATTAGGTTCCTTACTGCATTACAATTCTGCAGACGCGTATGATACTGCGTCAGCGGGTGTAATACAGGCTCACGCTCGCTCGTCATAACAGAGCTTGGTGGCCGTTTTAGTACAGAAATGCCAGGAGGCCGAATCTCCTGCTCAGTAACCTTGTCAGCTAAAGGCTGTCGGTGTTATTGGGACATCGAAAATTAAAGACTCTTCCAAAGAAGTGTCTAATAGTGTTATGAGCTCCCCGAAGGTGGAAACGGGAGCTTGAAGATCTGCGGAGAAGTCTATTAGATTCTCCGTCTTTATCAATCGATCGGTAAAACTATCAGGTGGTTTGCTAATATCATCACAGTCACTGACTGACATCAGTGGACAATTCAGGGATTCGTCGTTATAGTCTGCTAATGGAGCGGACCCTCCTCCTTGTTCAAGGTTTGAACTGGAGTGTTCCCTGCAGTTATCACGCGTGACGTTGACACTGGTCGAAAAAGGTGGTGGTATTCCCGACCCGTCTCAGGTTTTTCGGTCGGCAATGGCTGCAGTCGGGCTTGAAGACATTTTTGCGTCCGCATCCATAGCAGAACACGACTTGTCTTTCCTACCGGCAGTCCTGGTAGAAATGACCGGCTGGTCACAGTTCCAACAGATAACGTTAGTAGGTGCTGTAAGAGCAGATATTGTTGTGACTTTCTCACTGATTTCAATTGACCTATGCTGTTCCACATCTGTCAGACGACACTCATCCACCTCGCTGACCCTGGGGCTACGATAGGTGTTCCAGCTGCACGCTGTCGCGATTCACTGCTGTGGAGCCTGTATTTGAGTCACAAGACCCCGTATTTGGAGTATGGTGTTAGTGGGATGTAAACAGATTTTATTTGGGATCTCCGGCAATAAGTTAGACTTAACTATTTCTAGAAATTCGACGTCTGCCAAAGGACTTTGCAGTTGGTCCGCAGATGCACCAGGTGTTGATGGTACATAGCAAATGACTCCTCTGCTTTCTGTTTCTTCAGCATCAGTTGGACTTTGACCTTGAAGTCATTCTTTGGTGCTCCCCATTCAGCTAACAGAGCTGTCTTTATACACTCCCACGAAGGCGTGAAATTCTGCCTCAAGAGAGACCAGTACCAATGCATTGTTGGACCAGAAAGCAGAGTCGTCATGTGCCGAACTAAAAGATCGAAATCTCTGTCTAAAGCCGAGTACGTGAGGGGTTCTACTCTGAACACAAATTCGTCGACAGTGAGGCGAGAACTATCGCCACTATATGAAATATTCCATCTCAGGATGGAACTACCAGAACCTCGTGGTCCTTGGTCTGACGGGATACGATGAGATGGAGCTGGTTGAGGCTGGTTACAGTTTGGTCTAGCTCTAGGCTGACCACTAGGCTGACCAAGAACTCTGAAACTCTGGCGGTGGTCTCGGTTCACATACGGAAGGAAGTGCCCGTGAAAAATCAACTGGTGGAATTCCAGCTGAGATTTGCTGTCTGACGCTAGTTGCCAGTTCAGCTTGCAAGGTATTTATTCTCTGTACGAGGCCTTCGCGGACTAAATCCTGCAACTGTATACGCAGACGTGCCAGCAAGGCTTCGGTCGCTGCTGAGCTCTGACCCTGAGCAGTAGGGTGCGGGCTGTTCACTCTGGAATTCGGCTGCGAAAAGGTCATAGAGTGCACATTCTGTAAACCTGTAGACAGAGATTCGGTTCACTGGTCGACTCGCAGGTGGTGGCAGGTTGAAGACTGGTGCTGCCGTTCGAGGCTCCTGACTAACAGCCTTCGTGTGAGTCCTCTTCGGGACCGCACCTGTGTAATCAGTAAAATCGTATGGAGTGAGATGGAATCTGCAGTTCGGGCAGTTTGACTGCTTCCTCTGTCCTGACCAGCCGCCCTCCTGGCAGATGGAGCACTGGTCTGGGAACGGTATCGGTACACCAGTTGCTCGCGGTGGTCCTCGCGCTGTAGCCATTGTATAATCATTCAGTCGTAAAGTCAAGATTTCAAAAATATACCAAGGGTTTGGAAGAAATGCCAAGAAGGTTCAAAAAAATAACTCGAAAGTTCGAAGAAGACATCAAAGTCTGCAAAGATCGGGGTAACAGAAATATTGTTTAAGGAAAATCCACAAGCTGGGAAGACTACTAAAATTTCAACAGAATTTTTCCCAATAGTTCAGAGGAAATGCAAAAAATGTAAAGAAATCGCCAAAAGTTTGGAGAAATTCTGGTCCCAACTCCTAGAGGTTTAACTATCTTCGAATAGACAACGAAATTTCAAACGTAGGAGTACTCCAGACTCAACACTTGTACCAACACAACTACCGAAAGTCACTTAAAGCGTTCAAAAAAACAGAAAGAAAGTCATACAATTCCCCTCTCACTCCCCAGGAGCTAACCCCCAAAAACATAGATGTCCTCCAGGTCACTCCCTCTAATCAGGTCAGAATAGGATGATAAAAAAAGTGACTTGAATGTGTGCATGAAAAAATCTTGAGCCCTCACAGAAATCTGGGAAGAGTCGGGTTGGAGAAGCTAGAGACTGAAAATGATACTAGAGATTCTTAAGCCAGACAGTTAGCGGAATGCCAGCTCCTGATTACTGAAGGTCTTCAGCATCACTTCCATCCTCCAACAACTCTTTCCTTCCTCTTCACCTGATAGTCATATCTGTTGTGATATACATGCAATATTATGAAATATAGATTAGTATTATGCTAAGTCCATATAGTTAATAGTTCAGTTTGAATAGTAGACATAAGGGTCGCCATCCATATAGACAAGCTTGTAAGTAGACAGTTCATATAAGACAGCAGTACTGACAAGATGTCATAAAGACAATTTAATAAATATTTTATATTAAAGGCATCATCTGTGTTTTCATTAATAAAAGTCCTTCATCACGTAACATGGTGTCAAGAATTTTATGAACTCAATAAATAACAAAAATGCCAGAGACTGAAGATAAAATATAAAAAGTGCCAGTATCGAATCTAACAAAATGGCCGTCAGCAATCCGCAATTCATCGTGTCGCCATTGAAGCTGGAATCATCAAATCTCCCAGTGGCGTGGAAAGATTGGCACACGCAATTTAAAATATTTTCAGGTGCTACAGGTGTTGAAGACTACGTCAACGACAAAAAAGTCGCAGTGTTGCTGCATTGTATGGGACCAGGTGCTATACACATCTTCAACTCATTCAACGAAAACGTGGATACGGTAACCTATAATGACCTAGTCAATAAATTTGAGGAGTATTTCTTACCAAAAGTTAATATAGCTGTAGAAAGACATAAATTCTTTACGCGAATACAGAAATATGGTGAGTCTATTGATGACTACATAACAAGCTTAAAAAATCTTAGTCTAACTTGCGAATTTGGTTCTTTGCGAGAAAAACTTGTAAGAGACACTTTTGTCTGCGGATTAAGATAACATTTTGTACATATCAAAGAAAGGCTTTTAAGTGAAGGAGATATCGAACTAGCTAAAGCCATAGAAATTGCCAGAAACATAGCACTCACAAAAACCCAGGTCCAACAGATTCAATCTGGCTCTTCATTAGACAACGCAGTGATCAGGACGATGACAAATTATCATAATTCCAGGCAAAAACAGCTTTCATCGCAATCGAACGGAGCAAGCCGAAACAAAAATCATAACAGTCGTCAGCAGTTCACAGTCCTACATTCATTGTCATTGCACGGTCGCTCTCAACAAGTACAGGTGCCCAAGTCTTATCAGTCACAATCGCATGTCGAAACTGTGGTCAAGTGCACAAATATCGCTGCCCAGCACAACAAGGTGTGACGTGTCGCAAGTGTTTAAAAAGAAATCACTTTGCTGCCATGTGCAGGTCCAGTGTTTTTATTAAGAGTAACGACACATGTAATACTGCAACAAAATTTAACGACGAAGTACTTTTCATGGGCCCTTTAGTGTCAGCAGAAACCAACAGGCATCTTTGGTATATCACCCTATATATTAACGGAGTTGGTATTAATTGTCAAATCGAAACGGGCGCGCAGACAAACGTTATGAGCTTATCTGAATTTCATCGACTACAGCTGGACTCTTCTTTAATATCGCAGTCAACAATGAAAATTTTAACATTCAGTGGCGAGCAGCTTAATCTCATCGGTCAATGTGTCATCAGCTGTCAACATAATGGAAACAATCTGAAAATCTTATTTCACATAGTCAATATGGATTGTCAAACAGTTCTAGGCCTATCAACTAGCATTAAAATGAAGTTAATTACACGAATAAATAAAGTTAAGTCAGGTTATTTGAATAATATATCTTTATCTTGCAGTGAACAATATGGTAATCCTTTAATTAATTTCAGTGAATTCTTCGAAGGAATAGGATGTTTAAAGATGAAATACCATTTAAAAGTAAAGTCTAATGCCGATCCTGTCGCAGTCCCAGCTAGGAGAATACCATTTAGTTTAACAGAGCAATTAAAAACAGAGCTTAATCGCCTCGAGTCATTAAATATAATTAAAAAAGTCAATGAACCAACAGAATGGGTAAGTCCTATTGTTGTAGTTAAAAAACGTACGGGCGATATTCGTATTTGCTTAGATCCGCGCAACATGAATAAAGTTTTAATACGGTCACATTATCAGTTTCCGAAAGTCGATGATGTCGTTGCAAGGTTAAGACATGCAAACATTTTTACGTCTTTAGATGCAACTTCAGGATTTTGGGCTATACCACTTGATGATGACTCATCTAAACTATGTACGTTCATAACTCCATTTGGGAAATATCGCTTTTTAAGAATTCGAAATTACAGTGGCACCTGAGATTTTTCATGCAACAATAGTTAATTTGTTTAGTGATATACCCAACTTGATCATTTATATAGACGATTTCCTCATTTATGGAAAAAACAAACAAGAACACGACATTACTTTAAATAAGGTGCTTAATAGAGCCAAAGAAGTGGGCTTGAAATTCAATAAAGCCAAATCTAAGTTTAGTGTACCAGAAATTTCTTATATTGGCCATTTATTTAGCAGTAAGGGGTATGGCCAGACCCTTCCAAGATTAACGCTATACAAAAAATGCCACATCCAAACAGTCAGTCAGAGTTACAAAGATTTCTTGGGATGGTGAACTATCTAGGAGCTTTCATAAAAAAACTTGTCAGCAGAAACAAGTAATCTAAGGGAATTACTAAAAAAAATATTATTTGGAACTGGGATGAAATACATCAGCGTGAATTTAATAAACTAAAAAGTATTCTTACTAATGCTCCTACACGTGCATAATTTGACTCAATTAAGCCACTGACATTAAGTACACATGCATCAAAAAATGCTGTAGGCGCAGTGATCTTACAGGAAGAAAGCCCTGTTGCCTATGGGTCTGCGAGTTTAAGAGATGCGCAACAACGATATGCACAGATTCAAAAAGAGCTTTTTGCTATATTGTTTGGATGCACTAAATTCCATCAATATATCTATGGTCGTACTGTGACAGTCGAAACTGATCACAAACCTCTTGTTCCGATATTTTCTAAGCCATTATACAAAGTCCCACCTCTACTTCAAAGAATTATGCTCAAATTAGCTGCATATGACTTGGTAGTCACATATAAACCTGGTAAAAAAATGTTCATAGCAGATACATTGCCTCGCGCTGCATTACCTAACTTTAGTCTCCCAGAAATTGATGAAGAAACTACGATAAGTTGTAATTTACTTATTTCATCCCTTTCTATTACTGAATCAAAGAAAGAAAATATCAGAACAGCCACTAATCAAGACCCAATCCTTACAAAATTAAAAAATTATTTTTTTAATGGTTGGCCAAATAATCGGAAAGAAGTTGATGAAGACGTTCGACAGTATTTCAATATTCGAGACGAAATAACAGTCATAGATGATCTAGTCTTTAATTCGCAAAGACTTGTAATTCCTACAATTTTAAGACGTGAAATATTAAACCGCATACATGAAGGACACATGGGCATTGAAAAAATGCCAGAACTTAGCAAGAACTTCAGTATTTTGGCCAAACATAAACACTGATATTCAGAATATAGTTTCACATTGCGAAACGTGTATTTGCCATAGAAATAGCAATCAAAAAGAACCAGTACATCCTTATTCAGTCGAAACAATCCCATGGTATAAAGTCGGTATTGATCTATTTGAATATGGTAAACAAACATACCTACTGGTCGTGGACTATTTCTCAGCCTACGTAGAAATTGCTTTATTAACGTCAGGCTATACAGCCAAAGCTGTAGTCACCCATTTGAAATCAACTTTTGCCCGTCATGGCAGCCCGTTAGTAATAATTTCTGACAACGGGCCCCCATTTAATTCTAACGAATTAAAAAAATTCACTATAGACTGGGATATTGAACACCGAACCTCGAGCCAATATATGCCTCGGTCTAATGGATTACCGGAAAGAACAATTGGTACAATTAAAAAGTTACTTCGGAAAAGTTATGAAACACCTACTGATCCTTATATTGCACTTTTGTAATTTCGTACCACGTCCAAAACAGGAATTCACTTATCCCCTGCGGAATTACTAATGTCCATGCCCGGTTTTAGTAGTTTTCTGTGTGTAGGCGAGATGCGAATTTTCCGTCGCAAAAATAAAAATTTTTGTAATTTTTAAATTGAAGCAAAATAGAAAAACAGTGAATATCTGAGCTTAATACATATAGTTATATTTTTAAGAAAAATTAAACCAAAACAAAATAATTAACAATTCAGTTTATAAAAACTAACAAAACAAATAATAATTAAAAGTGAATTTTTCTCGCTTTAATTCTCCAAAATCCTGAACCAAATCTTCCATGTCTAATTGATCAGCAATTTTTTTTTCTATGGAAATCTTTGCTAGACCAACTAAACGATCTTGACACATTTGTGATCTCAGATATGATTTTATTATTTTCAGCTTTGAAAAACTACTTTTAGCACTAGCAACTGTGACTGGTAACGTTAGCAGTATACGAAGTGTTATCGACAGGCGTGTAAATATATTTTAACACACTTTTTGGTTCGTTTTTCGAAGTATCAAGTCATCTTCCTATGGCTTTAAGTCTATCCCAAAGTTCCACCCCGTTGATGTCTGATTGGCCATCGGATGTAAGCGCTAACTGCAAGTCCTTACATTGTTTCGATAATTCGTCATCCTAATTTTCTTACTGCCGATATTGTAAAGAAACCCAAGTAACTCGCTATATTCCGATAATTGGGAAATCTTTCATTTGTTGCTTGTATTGCTATGTCCAATATTCGATTAAAAAAACATACTCTGAAGTTTAGTTCTGGTGCTACTATCGGTTAATCACGACCTTCGTATAAAAATTGTCTACTTTATCTGCGAACGCGTATGGGTTCTTCCTCACAAAATCCTTCAAAAATTTCGAGTTCAATTGCCAATTTTTTAGCTATTTCAATCATTTCTGCAAATGCTTCATCAGAACGATAATCGCACAGAAAAGATTTGGTAGCGTATATCATATCACAATACCAAGGAACAAACAAATTTGAAGTTTGAAATATTTCTGGCTATTCCCTTAGCCTCTACGCGACTTTTAACTTGTGGTGGAGTTGTTAAAGTGTTGTGTTCAGCTATTTCAAATAGGACATCTTAAACTCCACTAATTTGAAATCGAAGCGCCCGAACTGCATTTAACCTGCTTTCCCAATGAGTGACACTTAACGGCTTTACAGTAATATCGCGTACGTGCTTTAATAGTACATTCCAACGGTGAGTTGATGCTGAGATAGAGTTATAAATGCATTCAACTAACTCAAAGAATGCGACAGTCTGCACTACAAGGTAGGAAAAAAGGCACGGGGATTTAGTTGACGAATTCTGACTTTAACACCATTATATTTTCCGCGCATGTTGGCTCCATTATCGTACCCTTGTCCCCCTCATGTCATCAAAGATTTTCGCGCAATTCCTGCAAATTATCGATGACAATTTGTTCAGAAACTATGACTTCAGCAGCTTTTTCTGAAGATGGTTCAGTTGCACTGACACCTAAAAACAGCTGTTATCTGCTCTTTGTGGCTTATATCGAGGGTACAGTCTAAAATAATTGAGTAGTACTTTGCTTGTTTTAGTTTTGTTAAGACGTGATCTTTGAATTTATTGGCAAGCAATTCAACGATTTCATTTTGAATTGTTTTTCCGAGATATATGAGTGAACATAATAGGATCATAATTTCCTAAGAATTCAATAAATTTCAAAAAATTTCCGTTATCTGGCTCGAAAAGCTTTTTACAGGTTCCTCTTAATGCTAGATATTGTCCAGTAAGAGTCCTAATTAATGTTATTATTCTTTCAAGAACTTTCCGCGAATGTTGTGTTTCAGATTGAATTAATTTCTGAGTAATGTCATCAATGTTAGTCCCTGATTTGAGTCTCACCTCCAGCTCTCTCCAATTTAAATATGCAGTAGTGTGGGCACTTGATGTTTCATGTCGTTGGATAATAACAGACAGCTTTTTCCAATCTCGGCATTCGTCGTTCGATGACAAGGAGAATTGATTCGGATTGAATATATTACAGCAAAAGCAAAATACAGTGCCTTTTGTACTAGAGTATACAAGCCAAGTTCGTTTAATTTTATCATCGTTAGACATTCGGCGATAAAAATGAAAGCAGGAAAATGTTCTACCTTCTTCATCCTCGGGAAATGATACTGGAATTTTCTGAATCGGGTCATACTTTACCAGCAATGCTTTAAATTTACCGTCTATTGTAGGCCAGTTTGCCGGATCATTAAAATTAAGAGGCAAATTTTTATTGTTTTTGGGGTCCTGATCACTTTGATCTTCATTATTTTCCTTTTGTCGTATATCATCGACGTTCTGTGCAACGACTTCATTTAAATGGGAAATAACTTCTACTTCATATAAATTTTTAGGTTCTTTAGCAGTATTTTCGTAATCAGAATCTGAATCGCTATCTTCAATAAGATTCTCCGCACACTCTTATTTCTCCGCCGCCTTCGATTTCAATTTTGCTTTCATTTTGGTTTAAAGCTGCTATAGGTACAGCTGTGCTGTACTCCTTGACGAACTTCTCAAAAACTGCAACAAAGCATTCTTCTGTTTGGCAGAATTTGACTCACGTTGAAGCCTAATTTTTTGGTATTGTGATCCGAACAAGCGTTGCCTCTTATTCCGGTCCATTATATTGTATCGGTTAAATAATTTAAACTTAAACAAAAAATAAAGCATTTATATCCACTTATTTATAATTAATTAATTTACTTACCTGCTCAATTAAAAGTTTAAATATTTATTAATAGATTTTATATTGATATATACATCCATATGTGATAATTAATATTGATATTATGGTACACTATACACTTGAGAACTGAGTATTTGTAAAACTTTGTAAAAATTTTTTTTAATGTTTATTCTTCGACTCTTGAAACATATATGAAATATCCATAGCAACGCTTGTATATTTAGGTAAAAAAATTACAATATTCCCGGAAAACGCACCGCCGCCTAAGCAAAATAATTTCGTTATTTAAAAAAAAAATAATACCAAGAAAAAATATGAATAAAGTTACTTTGTTGCAATTATAATGGAGTAGAACAGAAGTTATTAAAAAAAGAAATTTTATTTTTCTTGTTGAAATTGACAAAAAAAATTAGGCAATGCTGCTCTCGAAAAGTGCCGCCGTCGGCAGTCGCCGACGTCGCCTACGCTTAAAACCGAGCCTGCTAATGTAATATATACGAACTAACCTTACAACACATCGCGACTCTTTGAAACCGAAACTAGTTAATAAGAAAACTTTCGAGAATTATGTGAAATCCAAACAGTCTAAAATGAAGGAATACTACAATCGCAATGCTAAGCCGTTAAGCACATTAAAATGCGGGGATAAAATTCATTATAGGAAGACTCCTACCTCTGTTTGGTTCCCAGGAGTTATTGTTAATAACCGTAATGAACCGCGGTCGTATATTGTCGAAGATAGTAATGATGGTGCTACGTATAGAAGAAATAGACAGCACATATTAGATACACCTCATGATAGCAGTAGTAAGTCAAGTCTTGTAGACAAAAGTAATGATAGTCCAGAAGAAATTTATTGAAATACAGAAGCGACTAATTTAATTAATCAATCAGCTCAAACACCACAGTTGCAAAAAGGTATAACTCGATATGGAAGGCAGGTAGTACCTTGCAAGGGATTTAACATGAATGATTATTAGAACGCGCAAGCAACATGACTTAAATGGCATATAATCTATACATATATTATAATTAGTATAACTATATCGAATTGAATTAGGCTACATACTCGTATTTAATACTTGAAATTTAATACAAAATTAAATAATAATAATTTTTTTTTATGTATATACGACTCTTTTATTACTGGCTCTTTGGCTCTTTTAAAAATTTCTTAAAAATACGTGGCAAAAGGCTCTACAAAGTGTAAAAAAAAACCGCTAGCTAAACTAAATGGTATAAAAAGTCAATAGGGAAAAAAATAACATTTAAAACAATTATAACAACTAATAAACATCAAAAAAGACACAAAAATGTAAAACAAATGACACAAAATTCTCAAAAGAGACTAAAAAAGGGGCACAAGCATTTTGAAAAGGATCTAAAATATGTACAAAAAATTTAATAGTCCCAATTTTGACAATTGGGTAAGTGGCAGTTCCAAGAAGTTCCAAATTTCCAAAATAAACTAATAAAAATAATTGCCTAAACGAACGAATCTTCAACATAAAATTTTGAAATTTAGCACCGAAACCGAAACCGAAACCGAATTAAAAATAAATGACCGAACGAACGAAAAATTTACGCGATACCGTTGTAGAGTCCCGCGAGGGCAGCCTGTAGTATCGTAGACCTCTATAAACTGCCCTCATAATCCCTCCAGCTTAGCATCTCTAACAGAGTGCTTGTCCTTCCCACAGCTCTTGCAACGATTCCTAAGCGGGGAGGCCCCGTGGACTAGTGTTGCAAATGCTGTGGCCTGTTCTCACCAGCGAAAGACAAGAGCTCCATCCTGCACCGACGATAGTGGTTGCCATGTGCAGTTGAATGTGTCAGCGTTCGTTGACAGATATTCGAGACGTAAACGTCTCTTCAACCTGTCAACGAAGTGGCGCTTAAGTGCGTGTTCGTGGTGTTGTGGTTTAGTGTTCTGATTCCCATCTTCGACTCTCATGTAGTACAGGTGAACTGTAGATTTGGCCAGTGTCAACACAAAGCTAATCAAACAATTCACTAGACTACAGACCTTTGGTCCCCATAGAAACGATGTCCTAGTAATGCCGAAATTCGGGTGGATCAACTGACACATACCGCGCACGAGATCCATTAGACCCTGCAAAGCCGGACAAGTTAAAAACCTGTGAAACAGGGTGCCTACACCAGCACAAACTGTGCAAATCCTCTGAACTCGGCGGTCAATATGTGACAACTGATTAGGATGCACAAGACTGTGATGCAGCAATTTGAATGCTACATCAGCATCTTTGTAATTAGAAGGATAACTGTAGACTACTCTCCAAGTTATCCCTCCCATGACGCCCATATTCACCCCGAGGTGTGTTCGCCATCTGTTGTATCCTGTATACTCCGGAGGTCTTATTGACATAAGCACGTCACGGAGCACACGTGTTGTAAGTGTGCTGAAAGGTGTGTGTGGTGGTCTGTTCAGAACGAAAGCATCTTCCAACTTAGTGCCAGGGTCACTGGTCCCAAGTTGGCGAAATCTCTCCCGCACAGAAGCAGCCAGGGCGTGTAGTTGTGCAGTGTTAGTGTTTATTCGACAGTTTGCAGCGATATCAATAATATCTCCGAGAACCGTCAGTGTATGCGTGTCAGCTTCAAAACCCCGAGCATTACTGAACACTGAATCTATTAATTCAGGATTAAACCTGATTGGAATCGACGCGAATTGCGTGTACCTTAGAGCATTCCACTGAAGGTGAAATGCTGGCCTGATTCTGCCCCAGGTCTGAATCGTTCAGATTAGATCCTGTGGCCAGTCACGAGGATAAGGTGGTCGAACAGAGAATAGGTAGTAATACTCCCCTATGCCGATCCCTCCCAGTACATTCACCCATAGTTGAGAAATCAAGCTGTCTCTCTGGCAAAACACTCTTTGGAATGCACGCACTTGGAGATACATTGATTTCACAACCAAGTTAGTGAGACCTAATCCACCTTTCTTGACTGGCAGACAGAGCGTGCTTTCAGCAACCCATCGTCTTCCGCACCAAAAGGCGTCTATCGCTTTTGCTTGAAGAAGACCTACGAAGCCTTCATCAAACGTCTCAGACTTTAGCAGATGAACGATGGACGAGGTAATCAAATAGTTTATCACGACTGACCTACCCATTAAGGATAGTGGAAACAGTCGACTACGCCATGAGTTTACAGCTCTAGAGAGTTTCTGAAGAGCGATGCGGCTATTATTTGATTTACTCTCGCGTCCGATATACACACCTAAATACTTCAGGCAAGTATTACTCCATTGGATGTTCAGTGGAGTATCTGTACGATCTCTCCACCTTCCACACCACCAGCCTTGACTCTTACTAAGATTGATTTTAGCGCCCGCTATACGTTCGAACTGTTCGAAAACCATTCACCAGTAGCTGCTCCAACGAAAGATCATAAAGCATACCTGACAATGAACAGGCCTGTCTGATACCTCGATGAAACGAGATAGGAGCCAGAACTTGTACTTGATGCTTAATCAAAATCGCTGAATCTCTATACAGTTTCCCGACGATATCCAGCCACCTGGGCGGAAGCCCAAATGCCTCGAGGGCAGTCAAGAGATACTCGTGCGAGACACTATCAAAAGCCTTTTGCTGGTCAAGTGAAATCATGGCCATTTGTGTACCTGTCTGCTCATGGTAGGCGAACAAATGCTTGGATACCGCGATGTTGTCGTAGATACTACGACCAGGTACACAATAGGACTGTTCCGGGTGTATTACCGAAGCAATCACTGAGCGGAGTATCGCCCCTAATGCTTTGCAGACGATTTTGTAGTCTACATTGCATAGGTTTACTGGCCTCCAGTTCCCCATCCTCTGCAAATCTCCCTTCTTTGGAATCAAGCGCATAACAGATCTCCTCCAACTAGAAGGAAAGACTGAATGTGTCTCAACCGCCGAATTGAAGACTTCCAAAAGGTCAGGAATTAATAAATCCCTGAAACGTATAAAGAATTCTGGAGTCAAGCCGTCATAACCAGGTGAAGTGTATCGCCTTAGATCCTTTGTCGCAGCAATCATATCCTCCAATGTGATTACTGTATCCATGAGCTCCTTACTGTCTTCAGAGAAAGTGGGAATATTCTCAAGAAATTCATGAGTGGTCGAGGATGTTGTCGACGTCGATTCAGAGTAGAGACTACTGTAGTAGTCTCGAATATATTCTGATAGCTGTTGTCCGTTGAGGACTTGTCCAGATTCATCAATTATCGATTCGACCTCAGAAGAAGCAGTACGACGTCTAGTCGCCTGAAAGAAGTACTCAGTTGGAGAATCGCCTTCTCTCAGCCAGCGCGATAGGCCGCGCAGCACAAACTCCAAGCTGTGCTTGTAAGTCTGTGTCGCCAAGCGTTCCTTTATTCCATTGAAATAAAGAATCAACCCGGGCTGAGTTGGGAGAAGAGCTGCCACCCGAGAGACCTCGGCCGACAAGCTAGAAGCTTGATAGCCACTTCGATTGAAACTCGTCTCGATAAAAGACCGAATCTGGAGCTTTCCAACATCCCACCATTGACTAAGAAAAGGAAAGTCAGCTTTCCTCTCTTGCCAATCGTGCCAGAAATCAATGAACTCATTGATGAACTGCTCGGAATTCAACAAATGGTTGTTGAATATCCAGTATGCAGTTCTTCTTTCAACTAGAGTGCTGGTCGCCACTACAAGAAGATGATCGCTAACGGAACACACTTCATGAGTGACACCAACGAAATGTTCTAGTATTCCAGGTGAGACGTAAAGTTTATCAATTCTGGAGCCTGCGAGACTTCCATGGAAATTTCGCGAGACCCTCGTGTATGATCTAGTCGTAGGATGCATCCAACGATAGATATCCACGAGTCTGAAAACACCGACAAAATTCCTCAATCGAGTAGCATTAACAGAGTTGAACTCAACTCCAGAGTGCCGATCCATTGAGGGATTCAGAGTGCAGTTGAAATCACCTCCGAGGACAGTTTCGCCGCTAAAATTCACCAGACTGGACTGAACAATATCAAGAACTTGTCTTGTAATGTCCTGGTCATGAGGAAGGTACACGTTTACTACCTTGATATTTTTGTCTTGAATGACAAAGTCCAAGGAAGAAGCGAAGCCTGGGAAGTTATCAGTACAGACAGGAGACGATAGTGTAAATTTGTTGGATACAATGATTGCCACCCCCTGAGCCTCGGCGAGGCGCAGGTGTGGCAAACATTGCATAGCCAGTGTGTAAATAAGCATTGCGCTCAAGTTGTGTATATGTGTCTTGTGTAAAGTTCGTCTCCTGTAGAAGCGCGATGTCTATATCGAACATTATTTCATTAGAAGTACGCAAGATTACATCTTATGTTGTACAATTTTCATGTTCAAATAAACATTTACGGAAAAACAGTTAGCTATTTGAGCTATTTGATGATTCGTGATTGACTAATTTAATATAACTAATTAACATCAATTAAAAGAAAGAAAAATTAAAAAGATTTTAATAAAAGAAAGAAGGAAATTCAAATTAAATTAAAAATAAGAAGAAAATCTAATTAGTAATTAAGTGCAACCTGAGAAACCTCCTGAAAGCCGCCGCCACTCTGATCCCCCTGACGCTAAAAGGTAAGGTATTCCACATACGCGGAATTTGAACGAAGAAGGAACTCTCTAATAGTACTTTATTATAACGCATTAATAGAAATTTATTATGCCTATTTGATTGGAGAAATCGTATACGACAGTACAGATAATCAGGCTCCTTCGACTGCATCAGCTCATAAAGAAAAACAAAAGCCCTCCACTTTAAGTATGTTTCAATTGAACAACCCAATAAATTCAGTTTATACAAACTTATGTGATCAAACCGACGCAGTCCGTATATAAACCTTACGCAGTCGTTGAAAGCGACTTCGATTCGTCGGGCACACATTGAGTCCAGTTTGGGGAAAAGTATACTACCGTAAGTAAAGTACGGCAATAGAAGAGCTTTGACTAATTTTGAACGAAGGTCCGGCGATAAAATACTTGCGGAGAGCCTACGCAGTCCCGCGTATACCTTCCGCAATACATCCTTGACATAGCTGCAGCACTTCATTTGCTTATCAAGTCGGACTCCCAGATTCTTGACCTGATTCATGAAAGGCAGCGTGGTCCCATTAAGAGTAATAGGAGAGATGTCCGCTAGGTCAAATACATTTTGGCTAAATAGTGTACATTGAAATTTTAGCGAATTTATCAACAGATCATTGTTATATGCCCATCCACTAATTCGGTCAATGTAACAATTCATGCGCTCAACGCAATCTTCAATAAGTCCGATTGGCCTACTGTAGTAAAGTTGAACATCATCAGCTTACAGTTGGATTTCAACATCCTGCAGAACATCAGGAAGATCGTTTATGTACATGCAAAAGAGGAGTGGTCCAAGAACTGAGCCTTGAGGAACACCTCTGCGAAGAGGAAGAGTATCGGAAAACACATTGTTGACTTTCACTCTTTGCTCACGGTTAGATAAAAATGTTCAATTAAACATCTGGCTGATCTAGAGAAATGATAAAAAGAGGCCAATTTTCTACATGACATATCATGAGGAATGCTATCAAAAGCTTTAGAGAAGTCTAGGAGAACTAGTACGCTAACATCGCCATTGTCAAGAGCTTCGCGGATGTCAGTTGTAACTCTTAGCAATGCTGATTCACAACTGTGCCGCGGACGAAACCCAGACTGCCAGCGAGACAGCAGCTTGTGATCGGTGAGGAAACTTTGAATTTGCCAGCTAATTAACTTCTCTAACACTTTTGCCATGAAAGACAGGATACTTATTGGGCGAAAATCACCTTCGCTCTCAGGTAATCTTATCTTAGCGACCGGAAGCACAGTTGCAAGTTTCCACGAGGCTGGAAAACTTGAAGAAGTCAGGCAAAAGTTAACTATATGTAATGCATAGGGATGAATTGGAGGAAATAATATCTTCAGTAATCTAGGCGGCATATTGTCTGGGCTTTAAACAATTCCTCAGTGGTTGCACATCTGAAGGAAAAAAGATTTTCGAAGTGTCGGCTGGTTTGAATGAAATCTGGAGAACAACCAGCATTAAGGGGCCTAGAATGACTGGAAGTAAAATAAACTTTGAGATCATTAGGGTTCAAATTGCAATTGTATTCCTCATTTCCACAGACGCCCAGCAGTTTGAGATTTTTCCAGAGAGATTTAGAGGGAACATCGGGCCTTAATTTCGACGAGTAATATGCAAGCTTAGCTGCGCGGATTGCCGAATTAGCTTTGTTCCGGGCTCTTGTGTAGCTTTTTCTTGCAGCGGTAGACTTAAGGCGCTTAAATCGACGATAAAAATATTCCCGCTCAGTAATCAAGGACAATATATGTGAATTAAACCAGGGGCAGTCATTGGATCTTTGGTGTTTCTCTTTTATCGGAGCATACTTGTCGAGAAGATATTTCACATTGTCTTCCAATAATGTCAGCTGAGCCTCAGCTGTAGCATAATAATAAATATCAACCCAAGGCATTGATTGGCATTCATCATACAGACTAACATAATCAATATTATTAAAATCGCGATAAGTCGCCATTTTGACCAAATTATTGTTATGAATAGGAATTTTATAGCTAACAAATAAGAAATCATGGTCGAGCGAAGAAGGTGGGCTTAATTGGCAATGAAAAATATATACGGGAATCATCAGACGTTAGGATGAGATCGAGTAAAGAAGGATTGGAAGTGTTGAAATAGGTTGGCTGAGAATTGATTCTAGTTAGATGTAAAGATTGTAAAATATCCATAAAGGCATCACTAAGATTACTTTGCTAGAGAACGTCAACGTTAAAATCACCGCCGATTAGGACGTTATTATACCTATGACATAATTGGGATACTGTGTTTTGAAATTCGCTAATGCAGTCGTTTTTAAAGTTGCCTGGTGGGCAGTAAACTATCATAAGAGCACACTTTTCAATACCTGTATCAATTTCAATACAGAGAAATTCTGCATCATTACTGCTTGAGGAGCAAAGTTTTTTTACTTTAAAACAGTCTTTTATATACAAGGCTACTCCTCCGCCGACACGATTTCTCCGATCATTTCTAAACAAATTGTAGCCCGAGATGTTCACTAACGAAGAATTTATGTTCTCATGCAGCCAGGTTTCGGAAATTAGAATTGCATGCACTGAAGAACCACCAAAAATAAACTGAAATTCATCCAACTTACTTCTGATACTTCTGGCATTAAGCACGCATATATTAAGGCCATTAGTCCTTTTGCAAAAAATATTTAGTAGAGTTCTTACCCCGTTCACAGATGTAGCAGAGCTAACCATAGCCATCAAAGAGAAGAGCAGTAACAGCGATCAGAAAGCCGACAGATTGCAAAAGTAAGATCATTATGAAAAAAATATAAAGATAAAAACACGGAAAACAATTATTCATTTGAAAAATATATAAAGGAACAAAAATATGAAAACAAATTTGCAATAGTAAAAATTCATTCAATTTAAGAAAAATATTGAAAAGTCTTTACGATGGAAACAGATTGCAGCTCCGGTACTGATGAGTTCTATGGTAAGCTGACAGTATCCAATTGATCCATGTTATTGATTCTAACAGGATGATCACCGCTTTTCCATTTGACATATACACATCCTCGGTTAGTTGAGACAGAAAAAAGACGCTGAGCCTTACGCAGCCGCCTAGCAGTACGTAGTAGCGCAGCGTTTAATGGACTAAGGCTTTCATTAACAAAAATTATGTGGTTATCTGACGAAAAACCGTGCACCTGATTTAGCTTTACAGGGCCGTGCTTTCTTAGCGCTTGCATGAAAGCATTGCGCTCATTAGAACAAGATAATCGCACGATGATAGGGCCATCATAACGACCAGATTTAAGCGTTCCACTGTTTGCACTATTGAACTCTTTTTTTTTGGCTTAGGTCGAAAGGCATCAATATATTGAGAAGCTTCATGCTTCACAGCAGAGGCAACATCTTTAAAAATTTGTAGATGAAATTCATCTTTTTTATAAGGGACGCCCTGAATTACCAAATCACTAAGTCGACTTATACTCATCTGATTGTCAAGATCAAATTTGAGCGCAGTTTGTGCGGAAGATACTTCAGCCAACTGGTCTTCTATTTTTTTTTAAACGTGGCGCAATTAATTCAAACCTCTCCTCCAGTTTGCTAAAGATGTTTCGCTCGAACTCCCGAAAAAGACCATTTATTTTAATGGTCAAGTTTTGCTCCAACACAGTCAAGTGCTGCACAGAGGCCAGCGCATCATCGGACTGCGATGATGCAATTGATTGAGTCCGTTCTTTCACATTCGATAGCTTCGAAGTATTGCCGGTTTGGACAGCTGGGCCACTTTCCGATTCAGATCTTTTTTTCTCCTTGTCCATTTTATTTGAAGACTGCTTTGCTTCACCAGAAGGCATAACCGTAAATGGAGATAAAAATTTGTTTGTGGATATGAACAATGTAAAGCGACACAGTTTCCAATTTTTAATTAATTGAGGCCGAAATTTTGTTTGTGGATATGAATAATGTAAAGCGATATAGCTTCCAATTATTAATTAATTGAGACCAAGGTTCACGCGAACGTTTATTGGACTTTTCGTCTGATGAATGCAATAAAACACGGCACGGTGCAATTAATATCAGATCTATGCTTAGGTTGCGGAAAGAACAAAAGAACCGGAGCAATGAAAAACACGACTACTCGACAGTAAGCATCACTAGCAACAAAATTAAATGAATTAATGAATTTGGTAAAAACCTATTCTTAAGATAGTTATGCTAGTTAGTAATCTATAAATAACAAGAATAATTAAACAAAGAAACAAAATAAAAAGGGAGATGTTGTGATATACATGCAATATTATGAAATATAGATTAGTATTATGCTAAGTCCATATAGTTAATAGTTCAGTTTGAATAGTAGACATAAGGGTCGCCATCCATATAGACAAGCTTGTAAGTAGACAGTCCATATAAGACAGCAGTGCTGACAAGATGTCATAAAGACAATTTAATAAATATTTTATATTAAAGGCATCATCTGTGTTTTCATTAATAAAAGTCCTTCATCACGTAACAATATCCAGCTAACCTTCCAACTGGGCAGAGTCATGAATCTGGTCAACTAGTTAGCTGAAAGCCAAAAAGTCGTCTCACAAATTCACGACTCTGTCCAGCCAGTTGGCCAACAGAGACATGTCTCCGTGAGAACACAATCAAAAATTTGTGAGGCCACCTACTATTTCCATAGCATAATGCCAGCGGGAAAGATCGCTTCAACAAACTTCAAAAAACTTACAACTGTTCAGACTTGAAGCTTGACCAAAGTCAAACCTAAGGTCGAACTTACAACCTTTCACAAAAAACTATCAAAACTTTCAAAAAGATGTTACTTTACTTTACTTTAATACAAAAATTCAAAAATCAAAATAGCAAAAACTTTCATAAACATTACTTTACTCTACAAAAATTCTCAACAAAAAAACCAATTATACCCAGGTCTGCGTATAACTTGCACTGGATATGAGACTTAGAGGTTAGTCAATTAGTAAAGTGCCAAATGACCATCTCACTCTAAGTCCCAGTCTCCAGTAAAAGGCATAATTAGACCACCGAAGTCTAACGGAGTATGATGTTATTATATTGTTATGGAACTATGTTGAGTGATTGGCTTGAAGTCCCGACTGCCAGCATGAGCTGACAGATCACTCGGCGGACAGTGTTGACTACAGGGTGGCACGCTAGCTCACCTCGGCTATTGGCGGAGAGTGTGGGGAGGTTCCACGAAAAACCTGCCGCTGCCGCCTGCCATATACAAAAAAAATCTCGTGCCTTAAACCAAAAACGCCGGCACACATTCAGTCCTGAAGGGACCTTTACGTCACCTACCTACATCTACATTGAAGGCGCAGATGGTCTGCCTTCCTGCATGCCCCAACACCCCAACTGACTCTGAGGGCAGCTATTTACAGAGTCCCTGGTAGACCTGCAAAGAGAGAGGAGTAGTGGACCTAGACGACCTTCATGTGAGAGGGCTCCGGGAAAGCGAAAGGAGAAAACCAAAAAAAAAAACTCTACGGTGCCATTACATTAAAAAAAACTTTATTAACAAAATTTTCCCTTTTGCTCGAAAACTCTCGTCAAATGTTACTTAAGTTGCTATCAAATTTTGAATTTAAAAAAAAATTGGTTGGGTATCAAAAATAATGAAAATTTAAGCACAATTTAGATATAGTAGTACGAGGCATACGAATTGCTAAACGTACAAAAATATAATGTCAAGCCTAAAGCTATTGAAAGAACTTATTGTCATAAAGAGTATTCATGTATGAATGAAAAATTTCATTATGTAGTTTGGATACCTATATATGTATATGGATCGAATTTTTGGCTTAATTTAAATATAAAAATAAAATAATTAAAAAAAGGAGTCTTCAAACAAAACTGAGGCCAAGCCGCATGAAAAAGTAGAAACTAAACTTTTCTTCACACACAGAGGTGGACTCAGATTTTTTGATTGGGACATTTCTCTTGCATATTCTTTCTCTTCATGAATCAAATCACTTATTACCTCTGATTGATCATACTGAAATATATCGGTGATTGTCAGCGAATAAAATCTGGGTCCACCTCTATGTGTGAAGAAAAGTTTATTTTCTACTTTTTCATGCGGATTAGCCTCAGTTTTGTTTGAAAACTCCTTTTTTTAATTATTTTATTTTCTGCCTTTTTTACGTTAACTAAATTGTTATTACGTGCTGCATGGAGATATTTTAAAACAATTTTTAAGTCATGTTTGGTGCCGATTCGAAAACAAAAATTTTTCGAGTATCAAATCGTTGAAGAACTGTAACGGTTTTCTGAAATTCAAATTATGTTTTAAACAGCGCTTTTTAGCTGTATTCCAACTTGATCTCATATAACATGAATTTTCCCGATTTTCCATGTTTTCCACAGACTTTTCCTATTACTATGAATTTGTTTAAAATATTTACATGAATTTTCCTCGATTTTTCATGCAAGTTATCATGATTGTTGAAGAGAAAGTATTGATGCCAGTAGGACGGAAAAAAATGATTCCGCATAGCTCATAAAACTTTTTTGTCGGAAAATTCCGGAAATTTTGGGAAAATTATCCAGAAAAATTGGAAAATTCCGCATTTTTCCTAAAACAGATTTATCACTAATCATATCGATAAAAAATTGTCCGATGATTTTCCCGCTTTTCCGGGTTTTCCGCGGAGTTTTCCACAAAAGCAACTTTATGCGACTCATTTCGCTCTACAACTTTGTCTTAGGTTGCAAACCGCTCAAACGCTTCCTTGGTTCGAAAAATTGCGGAAAAGCGTTTTACATGAATTTCCTAGATTTTTTCTGCAAGTTTTCACCATTGTCGGAGAGAAAGTAATAATTCCAGTTGATAGGGAACTTGATCCTGCATAATTTAGAAAACCTTTTTACCGGAAAATTTTCCGGAAAAGTCGGAAAATTCCGGAAACTTTTTTCGGAAAAATCGGAAAACTCTGCATTTTTCCTGAAACGGATTTATCACTAAACAAATTTGTACCCGATTTTCCGGCTTTTCCATGGAAATTTCCTGTTCAAATTTTGATAGATTCAATTGTCACGCGACATGAACCTGTGTGCCAAATTTCAGCTCGCTGTGATGACGTAAAGTGGGTCTACGAGAGTGTCGAAAATAGTAAAAAAGAAATATTAAATAGACAGACAAATTCGTGTACGAGTTAAAGGGAATGGCCTCAATATAGAAAAATTTCATTATTAGTTTGTTTACATATATATGTATGTAGATCAAATTTTTGATTTAATTTAAATGTGAAAAGAAACAAACGGCAACAACTTACATGTACTTCGTGGGTGTGGATCCATCGCCGAGGCGCCTCCGTGATGATCCGCTTGCCACTGCTTACTTGCTAAATGCAATTATGATTCAAAATTTATAAACATTTTTTTTTCTCTAAAAAAATGTATGAACGTTGCTTTAAGCTAATTTTGTTAATTAGTTACTAGAAGATCCTGTAATCTTTTCTTATAAAGAAGAAATTGATGATATGGAGACTGCGACTGCTAATTTTTGACATTATATACAAGAGCCATTATCGCGTTTTTCTTTTAACATTTTTCATGGCAATTAGTTCTCGTAGCTATTGTTACTCAAAACCTTTTTTTATATTCACAGTAAGATTTGAACCAATCATCACATACAGGCAGTTGGCCTTTCATATAAAATTGGCTCCATCTGTAATTCTATATTGTGGTGTTGTTGTAAAGGCCAGGAGGCAGACATTATCCCAAAATTTTTTTTATCTCACTTAGTTCTATCTGGCTATTTGCAAAAATTTCCTTGATCTTATCGTCTTCAATCTCCTCTCCGCTTATAGTTTTTGCCACGCATTGAGTTAACGCACGCAACTTTATCGAACTTAAAACTGCTACTGTTGGATGAATTTCCGCTAAAACCCAATCCGGGCAGTCATTATTACCGCACAAACGGAATTTGTTGCTATATATGGATATATGTTGGTGTCATGTAAATCCCATACAACTCTCTAAAATGTGCCCAACATTATGCAGATCTTTGACGGGAGAGCTCACTCAAATAAATGTTGATTCGAAAGGAATCTACGATACTGACACGATGTGAAATTTTCAGCATATCCCGAAGTGACTGCAGAATTATTATTATTAATTGCAGGTATCAGTTGAGATATAATCTCGGCTATGAACAGGAGGTGTCGATGCTGTGGGACGCTATTTTTAAGATTTTCGCCTGATAAGAGGAAAATAATTTCACCAAATGACAATAGACTATTAATAATTACAGGGTTAGTTTCCTGGCCGATGTTTTTGGACAAATTCTCAATTTCACTACTTCTCTTGTTCACTGGGTGGAAGATTTGACAAGATAGAGACGATTTTCTTCTTCTTCTCTAACAGCAGGCAAGAATTCTTCGAGATTGGGTGTGCGGACTGTCGGTATGGCAGCCGGCCGGCATATATGCTGCAGTAATTCTCAGTGTAGTATACTGCTATATGCAGTACGCTACCACCATAACAGCCTCCGTCGCCACTTCATTAAGGAAATCTGCATTTACGCTGGAGTATGAAAGATGCGCTAATCTTTCCACATTAGCCTGCAATTATTGTAGTGATGCGCCATGCTTTTGAATCCTGTTGCGCAACTGTAGGCGATACACTTGCTGCATATGTTCATCTCCGTAAGGTAATTCTATCGCCTGTACTAATGGAGTGTAATCACGTTGCTTTTCAATCGGTACAGTTTGTAAAAGTTCTGACGCAGCACCTCGAAGTGCTAACACCAGAGCTATAGCTTTGCCTTCATCATTCCTTCCATTTACCTCTGAAGCTGCCTCGAATTGTCTCTTGAAGATATGCCACGAATTTTGTCCATAAAATATTGAAGGTTTCATTCAACCTCCGCCGGATATTTCAGCTGCTACGTTTGGAGGCTGACGATGCTTTATTCTTTCCAGAATTGAGGGACCAAAAAATGATTTTATTAATAAAAACGAGTCCAACAAACGATTAGGCATTGATTGAACTGGTTATAAATTAAATAATTTAAAAATAAGAATTTTCCGGCTAACTTGATGACGAATTTTCTTTTTAGATTTTCGAAAAAAACTAATGTCCAACAAACGTTTAAATTAAGTTAAAAATCACCAACAATGTGCAATAAAAAAATTAAAAAGTAAAAGTTGACCGCCAACTTCATGGTGCTATGATATATGTGCCCTAGGTGTCACTTTTGTTTATGGCTTAGAATATTTAGCAAAGTATATTCTAAGAAATTTACCCTAGCTCAAAAGCCGTAGGTAAGGTTAAAATTGGAAGGGTACTAAATAGAAAAATATTTACATTCTTCTATGTGGAAGTTTAGAAATACTGTACTTGTTTCTTTTTTTATAATAAGCTGGGAATTAGAATATTGGTAAATGTTTGTAATTTTAAAAAAGTAAAAGAATTTTAATATATTTTCTTATTATGGATTTACCAAAAATGAAATTTTAAGGCAAGTTATTGGGCAACCGAAGATAGAAATAGGCTTACTGGGGAACCGGGAATCTCAAAAATTTGTTTTGTATTACTAGTGCTCACTATGCTGCTGCTGATACACAATTTTGCCTCATACTCTCAAAAACCGCGCCAAAATCCCTTGCATAAACTCTTTTTTCATCCGGCTGCAATGCGAATTTTTTATAGTATGTGTATAAACGTACGCATTTTTGAGATTGGCACGAAAATTGTGGTTGATGGGCCTCTCCTTTAGTTTCTTACTCGTAGCATATAGCAAACAGGAATGGGTCAATCGTGTATAAATAAGGCCTGAATTACAATTACGACTGATCAATCGACTACGACTTTGCCCAAACGTCATATTTTCAATCCCGGGATTTCGGGATTGCATTATCCAAATCCCGGGATCCCGGGATTGGTTCCGGGGATTAGGATTGGACTATTTCTGAAGTACATATTATCATAGTTGAAATTACAGAATAAAACTAATAAATAATTGGAATAATTGGTATAATATTATAATTTAATAAAACAAGACTTAATTCAACATAAAAAATAAATAAAAAATAGTACATAATGAAACTAACAAATATGTTGGCTCACTTTTTTTGTTTCTGTTAATAAGCCTTTAGAAAACACAACTCGTCCAACGTTTCATCGTTCAAACGGCTTCTTATTTTTGTTGCAAATTGTCCTGCGGAAGAAAATGCTCGTTCAGACTCTACACTAGTCTACACTAGTCATTAAATAGGAGTATGTTCTTTCCAGATAGTCACCACGCCTCCCTCCATTTTCAAAAAGAGACATTTCTTTTTGAATTTTTGATGCCAGTGTCTCAAATCTGATTGGCTGCATTGGTGCATATCCCTCTTTAATAACTTTATCTAGTTGTTCTGCTACACTTAATGGTTTTTTTGTAGAAATTGATTCAGTTATTAAATCATTATCTGAATCAATTTCAAGTGTTACCTCATTTGAGCGAGCTGTTAGTAATGCAGTGGAATTTGAAGCGTCAAGTCTTTCAAGCAAGTCCACTATTAATTTACGGCATTTAATTGAAGAAGGAACTGTGACATAATCTATTCCTGAGACGTTGCTTATACCATTATGTAAATATTGCAGTAAACCACTTAGATCTGTGCGGCGTTCTTCCATACAAAGAATGAGAGCTGCATATAATTTTTTACTTATGGCACTGTTTGCATCTTTAAGCTTCTTTAGCATAAAATTGATAGCTATGTCTGCTGTAAACAGATTGCTATCTCGACGGCAGAGTGCTTCAACAGTTGTTTTTACTGGTACAAGAGCAGTAATTATATCAAGTAACGTTTGGATATCATCATGAGATAAATCTAGTGATTTATCTGTATTTTTTATGTCTATTAACGCTTTTTGTGTGCAGTCTTTCAGTAAATAGAAACGTTCCACCATTAACAAAAGACTGCTCCACCTCGTCTTGCAGTCTCTTAATAAGACAATGTCCTTGCCAAATTCCGCTCGGACATATTATTGTAATAAATCATTCCTTGTTGGTGACCTTCTGAACATTGATATGATTTTTCCTACCTTGTTTATCAGTGGACCAATACTTGTTTCGGTTATCTCATTTCGTCCATGAGTCTGACCACTGTAAAGGAATCCTTCATTGTCAAAAATATCTTGCTCCTGGCACGAGTCACTCTCTGTGAAAGAACTTTCTTCTTCATTATATTGCTGATCTGATTCAATTTCCAACTTATTATAAATCACATCAATTACCGCCAGCTGCACACCATGTGCAAAACATGACTGCTGATCTACAGATAATAGTCTGCCCACTTTTTTCATCACGCTTGCGCCAACCGTCATAATTGCTACAATGTCGGTATGAAAATTAAGTTTATGTTTTGCCAGTTTTTCTTCCAATAATTCAATACATTTTTCAGCTGGTAATGTGCCAAGCCTAAGCTCCAAAAATCACAAAATTGTCCGTGCACAATTATATTTAAATAGCGTCGATTTCGTAGCGACGTCCATTCATCAAAGGACAAAGAAAATCTTTCTCCTACAACATGTCCATTAATTTTTTTATCATAAATTTCACTGATTATTGATTTTCGTAATTTTTTGCTATATTCTATAACCATTTTTCGCACTGTGTTAGCTGATTTGGGTAGATTTTTAAATCCCATAGCTTCTAGACCTGCACGTAAATCAGAAGAAGAGCTTATAACGTTAAATGAAATACCATCAAGAGCAGTTAACTGCGCAAGAGTAGCTTCCAGTGATTTTTCTTCACATTTCAAAACTAAGAAATAGTCGGTAAGATTTTTTGCCTTTTTCTTTGGTGGAACGTCTAATTGTAATGAGTTTTCTTGGGCAGAACAAGATGGGTTTATAACTTTAATTTTATGCACCGAAAATAAGTGCGTATGGAGACCTTTTGTATAGAGCCACCAGCAATTTTCAATATTTTTTGGCAGTCAGTTAGTTTACACTTAGCTGTTTGCCCGTTTTCACACTTTAAAAAATGTTGCCAAATATCAGAAGTGCTTTTAGCTCAATAGTCCTTGTAAGCCATCATAGGGGCTAAATGAAGAAAAATTTATAACCGTAATATAAAATATCAGATTTATTTAATTAAATTAAATTTTTAATTTATTTAATTTATTTAAAAAGAATATTTTGATCCAAAAATTTAAATATAAAATAATTTCAAACAGTTGTGCTAAAATATGATTTAAAAAAGCTAGATAAAAAAATTATTAATCTCTTGTTTTATTATTTTTCTAATTTTTGTAAATTACACTAATAAACTACCTTATTGTTCTATTATGTTCACCAAAACACTTGTTCACACGTCAATTTTAATTGTAAACTGAAAATTAAATGCAAAAAATTAAAATGCGTCTAGTAGGCTAACTCAGAGTTTAAAAACCTTCCGTATAGTATCGAAAATGTATGTATACATATACAATAACAGTTTATTCCTCATGCTATATCTCTTGCCATCGCCATCGCCATAGTTTATGACTTGAGCTGTCAAATATTATTGGGGGTGGGCAATTCATCGGCATGTATAGACGCTATATAAGAGAAGAATGAATATCCAATATCCAAAGAAACATATTATTTATTCATTAAGAGTGTTCGATGCCCATTTACATTCAGGTATAAATACCATCTAAGTAAGAAAGATTATGAAGAGTGCAATCGATTTACTTTGCTATGTTCTCTTCTTATTTTCTCAATATACTTATCAATTCGAGTATAATTGATGGACTTGCATTGATATTGATCTTGTATTATTTGCGCGTTTTCTTATTGAAAAATCATATGCAGTGTAAAAAACTTCGCAAATTTTCTTACGCGTGCCGAATTTTCAATAAAAAAAATACGAGATGTGAAATAATGGTAATTATATCCTGAATACGGCATAAATTAAATTATTAGAACATTTTATTGAGAAAATAATAGTTGCAAGAAAAGAAATTCTACGTACATATTTCATAAAAAAAAAAAAAATTCTGAGAAATAAATTCTTAGAAAATGTTGATGAGAAAAAAATTTCTAAATATAAATCAGATAAAAATTAAATCCCGGGATTCCGGGATTTGAACAAACACCGGGATCCCGGGGCTGCAAACCCTAATTCGTGTACATGAGCGTAATTCTTCAAGAGCATGGCATCATACATATGTAGGAGTAAGTGAGATGCGAAGAACGTAATTGAGCCATGATTGTCAAATGTGCTTTTGTTTTGTGAACAGGTTCATTGAATTTAAAATTCTTTTGCGGAATTTAACAAAAGTACGGAAGCAATTCTTTTCAAAACTATTTATCTTTGAAGTTTTTTTGTGCAGAGTTGTATAGTGTCACTGGTGCATGCTAAAACCTTCATATCAATTAAGAAAACAGAAATGAAGTCTGCACAAAACTGTTGTTTACTTTTTGCCAATTGACAAGTTGTTTAGAATAAGGACTGCGTGTGAATACATGTAAAACATGGACTACCAACACAATGATGAATGCACGTATGAAATTTCGTATGGTCACCCATTTGAGCAATTTTGATTTTTTGCATTGGTTTCTCGCATATATTTCTAGAACGGCTCGTCGGACAGAAAAAATGATTATAACCAATTTTATAGGATTTCTTATTCTGAAGATGTTTTTACTACAATAAAGTATATGTAAAAAACCAAAATTATTATATGGCAACACCAAGAAGGGGTTGCCCGATTTAGCCCATTTTTGAAATTTTATTTGCTATTAGTATGGAAACACAGTGTACCAAATTTCAGCTTTCTGTGTCAACGTGTTCTCAGGTAGTGTCCAAATATATCGTGGAAACTAAATTTCTGTATGGCAACCCCACGAAGGAATTGCCCGATTTGTCTCATTTTCGAAGTTAATTTTTTTTTTTTAATGTCCGTGTACAAAATTTCAGCTTTCTAGGTGAACGCGTTCTCGAGTTATCGTGCGCACAGACAGGCGGACGGACGGACTGACGGACATGCAAAAATCAAAATAACTTTTAATATTATGCGTGGGCGTCCAATTCATTTTGCTCTACCATCATTATTTCGTGGTGTTACAAACGGAATGACAAACTTAGTATACCCCTATAGATTTCATCTAGGGTATAAAAATGGACTACCAACACAAACAGAAATTCATTTGCTCTATATTCTAAGCCTCATGACGTACCAACACAAAAATTCCTCTCGAATCGGCCATACTTGTCTCTTTGTATTATGGTTTATCACCATTCCTGTTTGAAGCCTCGTGACGTAGACGAAGATTAGTCAGGCTGTGTGTCAATTTTTGTGCGCTCCGTATTTAATTAGTTTTGTGATTTAATTTCTAATGGTTTTTTGCCAACTCTGTGTGTGATCTGTTGTTAATAGTTCGGACAATTTTGCTTATTGTTTGTTTTTTTCTTTTCCGTCTGATTTTGCAATTTGTTTTTCTGTGTATTCTTTGTGACCGCTTGCCGTGGGTAATTTCTATTTTGTTTTATCTGCTGCTTGTGGTCTTTTGCACTGGCATTTTATTTATGCATTTCATTTGTGGTAAGCTTGGTTAATAATTTTCTGTGCTTCAGGCTACTCATACACTTAATTTAATAATAATAATAGTTTAATAATTACAGGAATTTGTTGTTGTTATATTTAGTTGTTTACCATCTCTTTCATAGTTTGATCGCCATCTGTCAGTCAGAGTTCCCACCACTGTGATATCGGAGACTTTTCGTAGCTTGTCCTCTACACAATCCTTCTTTTTTTTTTTTCTTTTTTTAATTAACGCCTAAATCTCTGCTACTCTTCTGTTATACAGCTTACACTATATAATCATGACCACATGTACTGTCTGTTCGTCTGCCAACAATGAAGATGTCTTCATTTGTGACGGAATTTGTGGTAAGTCTTTTCATTCCTCTTGCCTGCGCCGTACTCTAAGGAGTTCTCCTGTTTCTGTCACAACCTGTGGCGAGTGCTTAGTGATTAAGTCGTGTCATGTTCTACGACTTATCAAAGGTATCTTCGATTCGTTCTCAAGCGACCAATCCTTTATTGCGGATAGTGTTAAGCATATATCTGTCAACTGGTCGTACCTCAATGCTTTCTCCGAGGACCTTAATACCTTTAATTCAAAACTCGACAAGCTTCTTAATTTTTCAGAGGCGTTCAGTTCAAACTCATCCCTCTTACTTGATAAGTCGCATGCCCTCTCTACTCGTCTCGAATGTCTGACGCCTACTGTTGATGATTTTCGCGCCCCGCCGAACAATTGTAACGCGCCTCTTTTACCACCTGGTACCGACACAATCCGTAAAGGTATTCAGCACAATATCCGTCTGGTCAAGAGTGATCTTCCGAGTTGGTCTACTTCTGCTGCTAAGGATTCCCTGCTTCTTGGCGCTATCGCCTCGGACATTAAGTGTTTCACGTCTGGAAACTTGAACATTTCTTCTTCTCCTGACGTGATGCCTTCTGTGAATGGACTTCCGCCTAGTACTGATGCTTCTTCGCTGTCAGTAGATGTGCCACCTACTCAGCCACCTTTCCCCAAGCCTCGTCGCAAGCAACAGCCGCGTCGGAGGAAGCGATCTAATTTGCATCTGCCCGCTGCTACTCCCAGTACGAGTGACTCAGCTGTTATGGCTGTTGGTAACGCTGGGAGTCACATCTCTGATAACATTATTCTAAGACCTGTATATGTATCCGCGCTATTGAATGATTCTTCATCTGTGTCGTCTCTAGGTAATGGTATTATTGTCCCTTTGAAAACAGTACCAGAAACATTGTGTGAGGATATATTGAAGTATCTTAAGTCTAAAAATATCGCAGCTGATGGCATTTCTTGTCGTAAGATTAGTAAAAGCTCTAAGCCGGTTGCATCCTTTGTTTTAACCACCTCAGAAGATGTGCGGGACAAGTTATTGGATCCCACATTTTGGCTCTTTGGCACGCTTACTAAATTGTTTGTACCTTCCGGGCGCCAACCAGAAATGCATCCAAAACAAGCAGCGACACTCCAAAAAACTCAAATCACTCTCCCTTTACTATCAAAACGTAAGGGGAATTCGTACAAAAATCACACAAATCTTTAACGCCTCTGCTGCTACTCGTTTCGACATAGTTGCTTTCACTGAAACTTGGCTGTATCACGGTTTTCGCGATGCTGAAATTTTTGACAATTCATATCAAATTTTTAAAAGAGATAGACATACTGAGTCTGTAGCTCGTGGTGGCGGCGTACTCCTCGCCTGTAAAAACCAGTTTAATTGCAGCCAGTTTGAGCTTCCCAGTTTCTCCAACACTCTTGACATCGAACTTCATGGTCTTAAGTTATCTCTTCAAAATCTGACTTATACTTTATCTGTTGCTATATTCCTCCAGACTCCATAACTATTGTCGATGACAAAGGTCAGAATATTTACGATATATCACCCCCTTTACTAATTACATATTGCTATGAAATCGAAAATTTAACAAATTGTGATGAAACACAATACTTTTTCAATTTTAGAAAGGCTAACTTTTCGGAACTTTCCAGTAGACTTACATCTATTGATTTCAACACATTACTGTCTAGCAATAATGTTGACGAAGACGTTTCTAAATTTTACATAATTCTTTTCGATTTATTTTCCTCTCACGTTCCCTGCGAGCGTCAGCGGCTCTCAAGACATCTCCACCATGGTTCAATAAAGAACTGATTCGTCTTAAAAATAGAAAGAATAAATTGTGGAAAAGTTATATGAAGAATGGGGACATTATAAGTCACAGCAACTTCCTCACATCATATAATGACTTCAAAGAACTTTCCTCTACACCGTATGATGAGTATATTCACAGCATGCATACGAAATTATTTAGTGACCCACGCATATTTTTTAAGTTTATTAATATGAAGAAAAGAACGGAGAACTACCCCAATACCATGAGGTACAAGGATTCTGCTAGTGATGATTCGTCTAAAATTTGCGATATGTTTGCTTCTTTTTTTGACAATGCCTTTGCTTCGTCAAATTTTCAGCCTCAAAATAGCAACTTCAGTCATATGAACGACTCTCGTAACGTTTCATTCACTATCCCTTCAATTTCAGAAGAGGATATACTCGATCATATTAATGGGGTTCCAAATGACTTCACAACTGGTCCTGATGGGATCCCTCCTGCCTTCTTTAAGTCATGCTGCCTTGCAGTGGTAGTTCCGCTGAGAATTATTTTCCAAAAATCGCTCGATAGTGGTTGTTTACCCTAGCTATGGAAAAATTCTTTTATCATACCTATCCACAAAAAAGGTAGTAAAAATGAAATTTCTAACTATAGGCCTATTGCAAAATTATCTTGCATGCCCAAATTATTCAAATCTATCATTTACTGTCAACTATCAACTTCCTGTAAGAATTTGCTCTCTTCAAACCAACATGGGTTTATTTCGGGTAGGTCTACAACTACTAACTTGCTGGAATTAGTCTCGGATACCGTTGGCGGGTTGGCAAAAGGCTTTCAGACAGATTGTATTTATACAGACTTTAGTAAAGCGTTCGGTGATCTCACTCTGAAGATTATTTTCTGTAATTTAGAAATAAAAACTCAGGTTTTCAAATAAATTTGGTGGCTAAGCAGCCGTATATTCGATTTAACTAGAAGTCGTCTGAATGCTACAAAGATTTGTACAAGAGTGTCTGCTGATAGTTGATTATTATTGATAGCAAAATTTAACAACAAAAGAGCAACGTTATTCAGTATACTAACGTATTAAAGTAGTTAAGACAATGAAAATTTACAATAAATGTATGAATGTATGTACTTTGAAATTTAGATTAAAGTGTTGATAGTAGTTTGACTTCTTTCTGTGTTGGTTTGGTGATGAATTCGAACATTCCGCCCGCCTCTTAGTGATACGACGAAAATCGTTCTTTCTCCGCCCGCCATGATTTATGTGATTTACCAGTTAGATTGACAGGATTATCTGTTGAAAGAGTTGTAGGTATAAGTTACATGAAGTCACAAGGCGTTTGAAATAGGACTTAGAGGTAAGGAGGCTAGGTTAAAGGAATTCTGAAGATTTAATTGTTTTCTGGAAGTGGTAAAACGCAAAGTTTGGTTATTGGTCTCGTAAAGCAGCCATCCTTATATCTGAGCTTGACGACTCGTACGTTACCATCAGGACCAGGGTAGGTCTCCAGCACACGACCAAGCAGCCATTTAGATGGAGGAAGACGTTCATCCTTAATCAAAACAAGGTCATTAACTTTAACTGGAATCTCTTGCCGGAACGATTTGTGACGGAGTTGGAGCGAATGTACATATTCTTTATACCATCGTTGCCAAATGTGTTCATACATTTGTTGGACGAGTTGCCACCTATCGAGACGATTGATTGGAATATCCTTAAATGATGGTGCGGGTGCCGTAAATAGATTTTCTCCCACAAGGAAATGAGCTGGAGGCAAAGCGGACAAGTCTTCAGGATCGTCTGATAACGCATAAAGAGGCCTGGAGTTTAGGCATACCTCTATTTGTGTAAGTAGGGTACCCATCTCCTCCCTGGTTAGATGATGATCGCCGACCACTCTCCGTAAATGATGTTTAAATGCTTTTACTCCTGCTTCCCACAATCCTCCAAAGTGAGGAGCAGAAGGAGGTATAAAATGCCAGGTTGTAGAATCTTGTAGGAAAAATCTTGCAACTGATGAGTTCGTGATAAGCTGATTAAAGTGAGTTGAGAAGATCTTATCGGCAGCAACAAAATTAGTAGCATTGTCGCTGTACAAATTAACACACCTCCCACGCCGACTGATGAAGCGTCTGTATGCTGCGATGAAGGCATCTGCAGTTAAATCTGTTACGAGCTCCAAATGACATGCCCGAGTCGAGAGGCAAATGAAGACTGCTACATAAACTTTCCTCGGCATAGTCTGCCCCACGGTGGTGATGGACGAACTCTTGATGATGGAAGTTCACCCATTAATTGTTTCTTTGTTGACGCTCTGTAACGATGGCAAGGAACACACCCATTAATGTATCGACGAACTTTGCTCCGTCCACTAAGTACCCAATATTTAGTACGAATGCGATGTAGTGTAACCTGAGCTCCGCTATGTAGTGTCGCTTTATGAGCTTGAGCGATAATCAGTTGTAATAAATGGCACTCTTTGGGTAATATGACAGGATATTTTTCTTCAAAAGATAGAAACGATTGCCGTAGTCGTCCAGAAGGGCGCAGCACACCATGGTTATCAAGAAAAGGGTTTAATTTAAGCAGTTTGCTGTTTGAAGGTAGAGACCCCTTCGTTGAAATGCAGTGAATGTCCTTTGCAAAGAAGCCTTGCTCAACAATTTTTATCCACCACTCTAAAGCATTGTTTATTTCGTCGACAGTTAATCGAATTGTTTTATGACGACATTGTGAACCTTGGAGATTATGAACAAATCTGACGCAATACGCAGTAACGTGCAGCAATTTGATGAGATCAGAAAAACGTGTAAGTAGTTCATTATTAAACTTCACTTCTCTGCAGATTAACACAGCGGCAGGGCGTAACTCTTCTTCAATCGATGAAGAAGGTGAGCATGCTGGATTACGAGGCCATTCAGATGACCTTTTTTGTAGCCACTAGGGTCCATACCACCATAACGTAGACTCTTGAAGTTGGTGTGTTGAAATTCCGCGCGTAGCACAATCAGCGGGATTTTCATTGGTGGGTACATGATGCCATGTAGCCTGAGGTAGTCTTTCATGAATGAGTGAGGTTCGGTTTGCGATAAATACCTTCCATTTAGAAGGATGCTCATGAAGCCATGACAGAACAATAGTGGAATCTGTCCACACATGCACTGGTATGTTGGCATAAGGTAGAATTCCTTGAATAGACTGAAGCAGTTCAGCAACAAGTGCAGCATCGCATAGCTCAAGGCAACGCAGCGAAATAGTTTTCAACGGAATAACTCGAGTTTTTGCAGCTACAAGCGATGTCTGAATGATATCGAAATTGTGGATGACACGTAGATATACTGTTGCACTATAGGCCGGCAGTGACGCATCACAGAAGCCATGTAGTTCGAGTCCTATATGTGAATCAGTCGTCCCTAACCACCTAGCTAGTTGAATTGCCTTTAATGCTTTAATATCCTCTCTATAACTTAGCCAAATATTTCGCAACTCATCTGGTAATTCCTCGTCCCATTCTAGCTTAGCTAGCCATAACTTGTATAAGAATATTTTGGATGAAATTGTAGTGGGCGACAACCAGCCTAGAGGATCGTATATCCTGCTAACATCGGCAAGAACAGACCGTTTAGTATGCCTTTCGATTCTAGGTAGATCAATTGTACTGCTGAACGTATCATATTCAGGACACCTTCCAATGCCTAAAGCTTTGATTTGAATGTCGTTCATAATTTTCGTTGCAGTATTCTTTTCAATGTCCGTATCAGGAAGCTCAATTAGGAGTTCCGGAGCATTAGATAACCACTTTTCGGAGATTAAACCCACCATGCTGCAGCAGTTGACGCAATTCATTGCGTAGCAAGATACAAGTACCTTTATCAAAGGCACCGAAAAGGGCATCATCAACGTAAAAATGTTCTCTCACAATTTTAGCAGCCATTGGAAACTATAGCTCATGATCGTCAGCAAGTTGACGCAATACTCGACATGCCAAATATGGTGCTTTTGCTGTTCCGTATGTGACGGTAAGGAGTCGGTATGTCGAAACTGGCTCAGATGTTGAACTTCACCATAGAACTCTCTGGAAGTCTGTATCACGACGATCTACAAGTATCCGGCGATACATTTTCTCTGCATCGGCTGCTAGCACGAATGGAAACAAGCGCCATTTGAGAAGTAAAACAAAAACATCATTTTGAAGCTTTGGGCCAATTTGCAGGATATCGTTAAGTGACGTGCCGCTTGCGGTCTTCTGTGAAGCATTGAAGACCACCCTTAGCTTCGTTGTAGTGCTACTTGATCTTAGTACTGCATGGTGTGGTAAATAATACGCATTATCAGTTAGTTCTTCGCTTTTCGGAACTTTTTCCATATGATTTAATGTTAGATATTCAGACATGGATACGTCGTATTGCTTGAAAAGGCTTTCATCTTTCAAAAATCGTCGTTCCATTCTATATAGCGCAGCAAGGGAAGCCCCTCTCGACTGATCTAGTGACGATGGATTTGATTTAAACGGAAGACGAACAACATATCGTCCATCTACTGTGCGATACTGGGAGTCCACAAAGAATTTCTCACAATCTTCTTCGTCAGAAGTCATGCTAGAAACAGTGGGAAGTTCTTCAATTTCCCAGAATCTTTTTAAGAATGTATCACTGTCACTAGTTGAAGTATTCGTAGTAGTATGAAAGCTCTGTGAAGTCATTGCTATACATGGAGAAATGTCAATGGCTCCAGAAAGAACCCAACTTAATGATGTTAATTGTGCTATTGGTGTACCACGAGGACCCCGTCTCACTTCATCTCTCAGAACTTTAGCGTATGTCTTAACACCAAGAATTAAATCGACTGGAGTGGGTTTATCAAATTGAGGATCAGCTAGTTCTAACCCACTTACATGAGGCCATTCTTTTCTAAATATCTGTTTTGAGGGAATGAGATGTGTGAGAGACGGCAACACTAAGGATTGACTGGTGTACTTGACTGACTTATTCATTGATGAAATGATTTCATGTGTAACACAATTTTTTGCTATGCCTACATCGCAACTTCCAACACCACTTACTGATACATGAACTGACTTTTTTGGTAAGTTTAATAGCTTTGCAAGAGATGCTGATATGAAATTGGATTCGGAACCTTGGTCCAATAATGCTCGCACACGTAATATTCCATTGTCAGCAGATCGAATGAAAACGATGGCAGTTGCCAATAACAGTGACGACCTTGCGTATTGAGTACCCGATACGTGAGCCCTAGTTGATGCAATTGGAACGTCAGAAGAAGGAGGATTGCGTGACGTTGATGGTGAGCTCGATGTAAGTTGATTACCAGTGGAGTTCACTTTATGTACCATTGTGTGGTGTTTCTGGTTACAATTTTTACATCGATTGGATGATAGACAATAATGCAGTATGGCCAGATTTAAGACAATTGTGACATATCCTCTTATCGCTTAGAAACTTAATGCGATCTTCAATTGATTTTGACGGAAATTGAGGGCAAAACAAAAGTAGATGCTTTGTGTTACATGAAATGCATCGATTACCAGAAGATGCAAAATGACTATGTGAAAATGTCCTAAACGGTTTGTAAGCAGTTGTTGGTTTCCTCTCCGGATTATTGCCAATCGCATCGAGCATGTGTACTCTGCCCTCTAGAAATTTCCGTACGGATTCAAAAGTAGGTACTTCTGTTGAAGATTTTAACGATGTTTCCCAATCTTTGCGTGTATTTGAATCTATTTTTGATGAGATAAAGTAAACATGCCAATCATCCCATTCTTTCACTGGTCTTTTCATGTTTTCTAAAGCACGGACGGTCTGAGTAAAAGAGTCTAGCACTCGTCGAAGTTCCACAGATGTCTCAGAAGTCATGCCACGTAAATTTACTATAGAAGCTAGTTGAGCATTGACTAGTATGCGAGTATTATCATAGCGATTAATCAATATATCCCAGGTTGTATTATAATTAGCATTTGTGACTGATAAATGCTTTAAAAGCTTAGCAGCTTCACCTGTAAGTGATGACTTAAGGTAATGAAACTTCTGAATATCGGGCAATGACGTATTTTCGTGGATTAAAGATACGTAAATATCATGAAAAGATGACCAATCTGTGTAAGATCCACTGAAATTTGGTAGATTTATTTTAGGAAGCTTAAGAGCTTGCACTGAAGTAGAAGGCATTGATGTTGAGTTAAGAAATCTCTTCTCGAGGATGGAGTGTTCAGATAAGTCATCTTGAATCCAACTTAAAGATTCCATGTAAGCACATTCAGTTTTTGAAAAGGAACTATCTGAGAGGTATTTATCAGTTTCTGATTTCTCAGGGGTGATTAGCTCAATTATCTCATCATGTATTTGGAGATATTGCGACCAATACTTCTCTAACAAGTTGAGACGTGCTTTTAAATATGACTCGTTTCGTTTATCTTTGCCCGTTTTTTAAGTGTTTTCTGTAAAGTTTCCTATGCGGGCAGCGAGTACCACAGCCTGATTTTTTAACTTATCCATTTCGTTTTTGACTTCAATATTATTTAATTTCAATTAATGTCTTTTAATTCAGATAACCGTCTTAATCGCTAGAAATGCACGAAAGCTCAAACACCGTGTTATAATGTTTATATGTAGTAAACGATTTTCGAAATTTTCGCGAATGTCAGAAAATTTCCCATAAAAATACAATAACTCTGTAGCGAATTACTAAAGCAATTCACTAATTCTTTCTATTTATTGAAAATAGCTATGTGCAAAGGTAATATATATATATATATATATAGTGAGCGCCGCAATATTTCATTTGTCACAAGAAGAAGATGAAGATCAATGCTGATAAATTAACGACGGTGAATGTTCATTAGGGTTTGCAATTATCCGACATTAATGACTATCCGGATATCGAATACTGAAAATTCAAAATATCCGGATAATTCGGATATCCGGATAACAAAAAAAAACAAAATAATTATATAGCTTGAATCCAGTATTTCATTGTGTATTATAATTCACTCATTTTATTTTATTTAAATATT